>OX638135.1:66534006-66881506 GCA_951804985.1 Dryomyza anilis
ATTTCGTATTTATTCACCACGGATTCATTTGTTGCCATAAAAAATATAATTTGTTCGCTATATTTTTATATACAACTTAAATACACAATTACAATTTCGACATATTTGTTATAAAATATTTACATAATAAAAATATTTTTCTAGTTAAAATTTATGTTTTTTTATATACACATTGATATTATTCATTTCATCATACGATTGCAGCATTATTGTTCTGGGGTGTTACATTGCATTTTCAATTTTTCCTATTTTCGATTTTTTCCGCCTAGCTACGTTCAGTATCCACAGTTTTTCGATTTTTTTTTTTTTGGCATCTACCAATTTTGAATTATTTATATTTTTTATAGTTTCAATTAGAGAAATTTTTAGTTTGTTTTTACAATATTTCGTTTTCGGTTGTTGCTTCTTCAATATTTTCCTATTTTTTCGTTTTTTTTTTTTTTTTGTTGGTCTAACTACACTAGCTACGTTGAGTTTCCACAGTTTTTCGTGTCGGCTGTTTTATTTATTTTACGTCAAGAAACATAATATTTACAATGACTGCGTTGGATACATTTATTCGTCTCACCGACAACCTGGTGGAATTCGAAGCCGACTTTGCTGTCACGCCGGAAGAAGGATACTCGAGACATTCCCTGGAAGTGCACCGTGACGAGATGAAGTCCATCTGGGCGAATGTAAAGAATTCATATGAAGCTTGGCTTCAGGAAGAAGCTGAGGTGCCAAGGGAAGCTGGCAGCAGCCAAACCGGAAACGATTTCAAATCGATAAAAATGAGATACCGTACCTCATATCAGACATTTGTTCGATGCGTCGCTAAAATAGGAGGCCTCATCGAGCAGTTAACATCCGCACCACTGGCGGTCAGTCCAAGGACTGTCGATAATGCAAGACATAGTTTTCATCTCCCTCCCTGCGATATTGAAACTTTTACTGGTGCTTATTTGTCATGGCCCTCTTTCAGGGACATGTTCACCGCCGTATATATCAATAATTCTAAATTAACTCCTGTAGAGAAACTTTTCCATCTTAATAATAAAACGCGAGGTGATGCCCGCGATATTGTCAAAAAATCGCCCTTGACAAATGAAGGCTTTCCACTGGCATGGAAGAATCTTCAAGATCGTTTTGAAAATAAACGAATACTTGTTAATAGCTAGCTTCGTATTTTGTTTAATCTTTCTGCTGTCCAATCAGAATCGGGTACAGCTATAAAAAAGCTGCAGCGAGATATCCTTAGTTGTATCTCAGCTCTAAAATTATATGATATTAGTATCGATAATTGGGATTCAATTTTCGTTTTTCTTTGTTCTTCGCGGTTGCCAGATGCAACATTATCACTTTGGGAACAGTCCATAAACAATAAAGCTGAAATTCCAACATGGGAAGAACTAGATTCGTTCCTCACTTGTCGCTATCAGACTCTTGAGACAGTTTCGGACATAAAAGGTCCAACATTACAAAAATCCAATCCATTCAAAGTGCCTTATAATCCTAACAATAGAAATCCTCAACGGAAGGTTAACACCTATCATACGAATATTTCAAACCCCTCATGCAAACTTTGTCCAAAAGAGCAACATATTATTAGACAATGTCCAAAATTTATTCAAATGAAACCTGAAGAACGACATAACTGCGTAAAGGAACAAGGCCTTTGCATTAATTGTTTTGCAAAAGGCCACACAGTTAAATATTGCAAGAGTACATTTACTTGTTTTAAATGTCGCAAGCGTCATCATACCATGCTTCACTATGATTTATCCACTTCAAGTAGCTCCTCTAAACCATCCAGTTCCACGTTCATGAATCAAAACACCAGCATGCAACGTTCGCATGCCGTACAAATACACTCATCTGATTCTATTCCAACTGACACTATTCAAAATTGTTTTGCATCTGGTTCTAAAGGGGTTTTACTAGGCACAGCGATGGTGCACATCTGTCACCTCGGAACCACCTATTCGGCGCGAGCACTTATTGACTCCGGATCTGAAGGAACATTCATTTCCGAGCGGTTATATAAACTTCTAAAACTTCCTTCGCGAGCTATACATGCTCAAATATCTGGTTTAAATAATACCATATCTGCAAAATCTCAAAAAGTTTTTTTCCTTTGTTTTGAGCTCTCCCATTGATCGAAATATAGCGATAGAGGCATCTGCCCTGGTACTTTCGCACCTCACCGGAAATCTTCCAACAATATCCGTCGACCCTAGCATTTTTTCAAATTTACCAAACGTAAAATTGGCGGATAAACAATTTTTCCAAAGTTCGAACATAGATCTTCTTATCGGTGGTGATATATTCCCTCTAGTTTTATTGGAAGGAATTAAACGCAATATTTGTGGTTCCTTGATTGCTCAAGAAACCATCTTCGGATGGATTCTCACTGGTCCAGTGGGAAAACAGGATATTGCTTCAACTACCACATATGTTTCCTATTTCAATGAAGTTTCTCTGGAAGAAAAAATTTCTCGATTTTGGGAGGTGGAGGATCGTCCAACAAAAAAGTTAATTTCAGAATCTGATCGTTATTGTGAAGAATATTTTACACGCACTACGAAAAGAGGCAGCGATGGGCGTTACATAGTTTCTCTTCCATTTAAACAAAATTTCCCGAGCGATTTAAAAATCGGATATTCTCGATCCATCGCTTGTGCTCAATTTATGAGAAACGAGTCTCGACTTGAAAAAAACCTCAAGTTTAAATCTGAATATGATGAAGTTATTCAAGAATATATTGAATTGGATCATATGAAAATTGTTTCTACTCCAAAGTTTGAATTATTTCCTTTAAATTATTACCTGCCACATCATGCAGTAATAAAACCAGATAGTACTACTACGAAAATTCGTGTAGTTTTCAAAGCCTCTTGCTCCACTTCAAATAACATTAGTTTAAATGATATTCTCCACACTGGTCCAATATTACAGTCAGATTTGACCATTCTAATATTAAATTGGCGGTTTTATCGTTTTGTTTTTAACAGCGATATCCAAAAGATGTATAGACAAATACTTATAAATCCATCTCATACTTCTTACCAGAGAATACTATTTCGAAAATCTCCTAAAGATGAAATTAGGGATTATGAATTGAAAACCATTACCTTTGGGGTAAATTGCGCCCCCTACCTAGCTATACGGACTCTTCACCAGTTAGCAGCAGATATCGAAGAATTGTATCCTCAAGCAAGTATCATCTTGTGCAATTCAATGTATGTCGATGACGTACTTGCAGGAAGCCATCAAATTTCCACTTGTATCCAGGCCAGAGATGAACTCATAGATGCCCTTGCTTCAGCAGGGTTCTGTTTACGCAAATTCGCAAGCAATTTTGGCAGGACTTCCAAAAGATCACCTACTTAATGATGACTTCCTGGACCTCGATGATAGCAGTAATGCTAAAACATTAGGAATACGTTGGAATGCTCGTGCTGACGTATTTTATTTTTCCGTTAAACCCTTATAGCAAAAATTACTTTTTACAAAACGCGAGGTCTTATCCCAAATTTCGAAACTTTTTGATCCAGCTGGATGGCTGGCGCCATGTATTGTTCTGGCCAAAATGCTCATGCAGCAAATATGGCTAGAGAAAATTGGTTGGGATCATAATATACCGGAAAATTGTCTACAAAATTGGATCACTTTCCAAAATAATTACAAATTTTTAGATAAAATTAAAATTCCTCGATGGAACAATTTTTCACCAGGTTGTGGATTAGAATTTCACTGTTTTTGCGATGTTTCTGAGAAAGCATACGCCGCTGTTATTTACGTTCGCATTGAATCTCAATCATGTCCTGCCACCACACATTTGTTGTCTGCTAAGACAAAAGTTGCACCAATCAAAACTCTCTCCATACCAAGATTGGAGTTGTGCGGTGCTGTTCTGCTAGCTGAGATGGTCGACTCGCTTATTCCACAATTAAACGTTGATAAATACAAATTGTATTTTTGGACGGATTCTACAATAGTTCTTGCATGGCTTCGGAAACCTCCATGCCAATGGAAGACCTTTGTTGCAAACCGTATTTCTAAAATAATTCAGAGCGTTGGCCAAGATAATTGGTTTCACATTGAATCTCAGTACAATCCAGCTGACTTAGCCAGTCGTGGATTATTACCTCAAGATTTAATTTCTAATAATCTTTGGTGGCATGGGCCAGAGTGGCTGAAATTTTCCATTTCTAATTGGCCTAATTTAGATCAAAACATTAGTTATCAAACTGACCTCGAAACCAAAACAATAAAAGTAAATTTCACATTTTTTAAAAATTTTGAAGACATTCTTGGACGTTTTTCATCCTTTTCAAGAGCCGTCCGCGTTATTGCGTATATGTTACGTTTCTTTCTTCGTACGCATCCTACTCATAAAAGAAAATTCTCACATAATTCCACGTTGATAACGAGTGATGAAGTTAATAAAGTCAAAATATGTTTGATAGTAATATGCCAAAAGGTGGCATACCCTACCGAATATCAACAACTTTCAAAAAAGGAATGCATTTCTACATCCAGTAGTCTGCTCAACCTTAATCCTTTTCTCGACGCTTCAGGCATTCTTAGGGTGAGTGGAAGACTTGTTTTATCCCCAATGCTGTCTTATGATGAGCGACACCCTATCATACTTCCTTATAATTGTCAGTTTTCGCGCCTGTTAGTTCGATTCACTCATGAAATTTCACTTCATGGTGGTAACCAACTAGTTCTTCGTTTACTTCGTCTTCAATTTTGGATTCCAAAGGCAAAAAATCTAATTAAAGGAACTATTCACAAGTGTAAAATATGCGTGATTCATAAGCAGACGCTTCAAAAGCAGCTTATGGGCCTACTGCCTCCTGAGCGTACAGAAATTTCCCGTCCATTTGCTACTACAGGTTTAGACTTCGCTGGACCCTTTGAAATGAAGAATTATACTGGAAGAGCCTGCCTGATCACAAAGGGATACGTTTGTGTATTTGTGTGCTTTTCGACAAAAGCAATCCATTTAGAAGTAACCAGTTCTCTTTCCACAGATACTTTTTTGGCCGCATTTAACCGTTTCGTTTCTAGACGCGGTTGCCCATTAAAATTATTCTCCGATAATGGAAAAACCTTTGTTGGTGCCTCAAAAGATCTCACGAGAGACTTTATTCAAGCATCCAGAAAAACATTGTTAAACAATTTCAATCACCAAAATATTACGTGGCATTTTATTCCGCCTGGCGCCCCCCACATGGGTGGATTGTGGGAAGCAGGCGTAAAGAGTTTTAAAACTCATTTCAAAAAAATGGCAGGTTCGTTTAAATTTACATTCGAAGAATTATCTACATTGTTAGCAAAAATTGAGGCGTGTCTTAACTCGCGTCCCATTTCTCCAATGTCAGAAGACCCAGCAGATACTTCTGCATTAACTCCAGGACATTTCCTTATCGGTGGTCCACTTTTAGCCGCTATTGAACCAACTACAAATGAATTAGCTGTTTCCATAATTAATCGCTGGCGAAAAATAAAAGCTCTCAATCAGCAATTCTGTGCAAGGTGGAAAAATGAGTATTTAAAAGAATTACATAAACGTAATAAGTGGCAGACACCACATGATAACCTTCAGATTAATTCCATGGTCGTTATACGCGATGAAAATCTGCCACCAACTGATTGGCGCTTAGGCTGAATCACTAAAGTTTACATAGGAAATGACCAAAGAGTTCGTGTAGCTGATGTGCTCACCGAACGCGGTACAATCACGCGTCCAATTGTCAAATTAGTAGTTCTACCTACGCATTAGATTATATGACTTCTTTACAAAACATTATCGTTTTTTCCATTTTTTTTTTGTGTTCTCAAAATTTTTTCCCATAGCCTAAAATGTCATCCTCCAACAACAACGCTCTTGTGCAACGCAGAACAGATCGTTATTCTAATTTCCGGTCATTTCAATGTCGACTCTGTGGACGTACACACGCTCTCCGAAATTGCTACAAATTCCTAGCTATGAACACAGAGCGTCGATTGCGTGCCGTCCTACTCCATAAATACTGTGCAAATTGCCTCGCACATCAACATTCTCGCGGTTCTTGTATCAGTCCGGTTGCCACTATTGCAAGGAAGATCACCACACGCTGCTACTCCTTCACGAACGTTTACGCACCAGTCGCTCTTCCACTCTACATCGAGCAATTACTCCGCCGCCAGTTACGATCTCTTCAATTATCGCCCAGCATGTCATCACGCTTTTTCCTACTGCTTTGGTTAGACTGCAAATCGATGGCAGACTACATTACGCAAGGGCCCTCATCGACACATGCATATCCGTAAGCCGCATATCAAGTACATTAGTCAATCAATTAAAACTTAAAACGACTTAGTTTGGAAACGATAAGGTCTGCGCTGTAACAATTCTGGCTCATTCCAATCTCAATATTAAAATAGACGTAACTATGATGGTAGATAATCCAGGCGTTTCGAAAATACCATCCAGATCATTGGATGTATCTGTTAAAGCTAACTTTTCCAACTTGGTATTGGCCGATCCAAACTTTTACCATTCATCCACCATATCCTTGGTTCTTGCTGCTGATATGGTCCAAAAAATTATGAAAACTGGTGTTATTCCAAGCACCAGTGGTCTTCCGGTTGCTCAAAATACCGTATTTGGTTGGATGCTTTCCGGATCCTGTTCCGTTTAACGCATTAGAAATTAATACTTTTTTTTTTAGTTTTTTATAATTTTATTTCTATTCATAAAACAATGAATTAATTAAAAACGCACAATATAATCGCACATGAACTAAATACATATATAAAAAATGCATACGCACTCATTATATTATATATATTTTTATAAATTAAAAATTAATTGAGCAATGAATATTTAAGATTTTATTATACTTTAAAATTATATTGAATTTGAATTTAGATTGCATTTATATTTGAATTTATATTACATTACATTGCACTACAGTTGCAGCCGTGCTGCAAGGTGTGGCGGCGATGTTGACGCGAGCATGTTTGCTACATTATTATAAATTGACAAACAGATGGCGCTATGCTCTGTTTAGAGTTGCCTAAAATTAAAATTAAAATCAATGCGAAAACAATATCCGGTTTTGCTCGGCCTATTATTGTCCAGCAGCGAAACCGAACACATCATCAATACACCATAGGTAAAATAAATCTTTATCCAACAATTAAATATAGTTGTTTCCTTTTCCTGAATCCACAATTCTCTCTATTTTTCGGTCTGATCTGTTTAAACCCACATCCGAGGTATAAGTTAAATCAGAATTTCTATTCATCATACAGTCCACATAATATTCTACACAACCATCATATTCCACATAGTATCAAGATCAAAAAGATTAAAAAGATCAAAAAGATCAAAAAGATCAAAAAGATCAAAAAGATCAAAAAGATCAAAAAGATCAAAAAGATTAAAAAAGATCACAAAGATCACAAAGATCAAAAAGATCAAAAAGATCAAAAAGATCGAAAAGATCGAAAAGACCGAAAAGAACAAAAAGATCAATAAGATCAAAAAGATCAAAAAGATCAAAAAGATCAAAAAGATCAAAAAGATCAAAAAGATCAAAAAGATCAAAAAGATCGAAAAAATCGAAAAAATTAAGAAGATCGAAAAGATCAAAAAGATCAAAAAGATCAAAAAGATCAAAAAGATCAAAAAGATCAAAAAGATCAAAAAGATCAAAAAGATCAAAAAGATCAAAAAGATCAAAAAGATCAAAAAGATCAAAAAGATCAAAAAGATCAAAAAGATCAAAAAGATCAAAAAGATCAAAAAAGATCAAAAAAGATCAAAAAGATCAAAAAGATCAAAAAGATCAAAAAGATCAAAAAGATCAAAAAGATCAAAAAGATCAAAAAGATCAAAAAGATCAAAAAGATCAAAAAGATCAAAAAGATCAAAAAGATCAAAAAGATCAAAAAGATCAAAAAGATCAAAAAGATCGAAAAGATCGAAAAGACCGAAAAGAACAAAAAGATCAATAAGATCAAAAAGATCAAAAAGATCAAAAAGATCAAAAAGATCAAAAAGATCAAAAAGATCAAAAAGATCAAAAAGATCAAAAAGATCAAAAAGATCAAAAAGATCAAAAAGATCAAAAAGATCAAAAAGATCAAAAAGATCAAAAAGATCAAAAAGATCAAAAAGATCAAAAAGATCAAAAAGATCAAAAAGATCAAAAAGATCAAAAAGATCAAAAAGATCAAAAAGATCAAAAAGATCAAAAAGATCAAAAAGATCAAAAAGATCAAAAAGATCAAAAAAATCAAAAAAATCAAAAAGATCAAAAAGATCAAAAAGATCAAAAAGATCAAAAAGATCAAAAAGATCAAAAAGATCAAAAAGATCAAAAAGATCAAAAAGATCAAAAAGATCAAAAAGATCAAAAAGATCAAAAAGATCAAAAAGATCAAAAAGATCAAAAAGATCAAAAAGATCAAAAAGATCAAAAAGATCAAAAAGATCAAAAAGATCAAAAAGATCAAAAAGATCAAAAAGATCAAAAAGATCAAAAAGATCAAAAAGATCAAAAAGATCAAAAAGATCAAAAAGATCAAAAAGATCAAAAAGATCGAAAAAATCAAAAAGATCGAAAAAATCAAGAAGATCAAAAAGATCAAAAAGATCAAAAAGATCAAAAAGATCAAAAAGATCAAAAAGATCAAAAAGATCAAAAAGATCAATAAGATTCAAAAGATCGAAAAGATCGAAAAAATCAAAAAGATCGAAAAAATCAAGAAGATCGAAAAGATCAAAAAGATCAAAAAGATCAAAAAATCAAAAAGATCAAAAAGATCAAAAAGATCAAAAATATCAAAAAGATCAAAAAGATCAAAAAGATCAAAAAGATCAAAAAGATCAAAAAGATCAAAAAGATCAAAAAGATCAAAAAGATCAAAAAGATCAAAAAGATCAAAAAGATCAAAAAGATCAAAAAGATCAAAAAGATCAAAAAGATCAAAAAGATCAAAAAGATCAAAAAGATCAAAAAGATCAAAAAGATCAAAAAGATCAAAAAGATCAAAAAGATCAAAAAGATCAAAAAGATCAAAAAGATCAAAAAGATCAAAAAGATCAAAAAGATCAAAAAGATCAAAAAGATCAAAAAGATCAAAAAGATCAAAAAGATCAAAAAGATCAAAAAGATCAAAAAGATCAAAATGATCAAAAAGATCAAAAAGATCAAAAAGATCAAAAAGATCGAAAAAATCAAAAAGATCGAAAAAATCAAGAAGATCAAAAAGATCAAAAAGATCAAAAAGATCAAAAAGATCAAAAAGATCAATAAGATTCAAAAGATCGAAAAGATCGAAAAAATCAAAAAGATCGAAAAAATCAAGAAGATCGAAAAGATCAAAAAGATCAAAAAGATCAAAAAATCAAAAAGATCAAAAAGATCAAAAAGATCAAAAATATCAAAAAGATCAAAAAGATCAAAAAGATCAAAAAGATCAAAAAGATCAAAAAGATCAAAAAGATCAAAAAGATCAAAAAGATCAAAAAGATCAAAAAGATCAAAAAGATCAAAAAGATCAAAAAGATCAAAAAGATCAAAAAGATCAAAAGATCAAAAAGATCATAAAGATCAAAAAGATCAAAAAGATCAAAAAGATCAAAAAGATCAAAAAGATCAAAAAGATCAAAAAGATCAAAAAGATCAAAAAGATCAAAAAGATCAAAAAGATCAAAAAGATCAAAAAGATCAAAAAGATCAAAAAGATCAAAAAGATCAAAAAGATCAAAAAGATCAAAAAGATCAAAAAGATCAAAAAGATCAAAAAGATCAAAAAGATCAAAAAGATCAAAAAGATCAAAAAGATCAATAAGATTCAAAAGATCGAAAAGATCGAAAAAATCAAAAAGATCGAAAAAATCAAGAAGATCGAAAAGATCAAAAAGATCAAAAAGATCAAAAAATCAAAAAGATCAAAAAGATCAAAAAGATCAAAAATATCAAAAAGATCAAAAAGATCAAAAAGATCAAAAAGATCAAAAAGATCAATAAGATCAAAAAGATTCAAAAGATCGAAAAGATCGAAAAAATCAAAAAGATCGAAAAAATCAAGAAGATCGAAAAGATCAAAAAGATCAAAAAGATCAAAAAGATCAAAAAGATCAAAAAGATCAAAAAGATCAAAAAGATCAAAAAGATCAAAAAGATCAAAAAGATCAAAAAGATCAAAAAGATCAAAAAGATCAAAAAGATCAAAAAGATCAAAAAGATCAAAAAGATCAAAAAGATCCAAAAGATCAAAAAGATCAAAAAGATCAAAAAGATCAAAAAGATCAAAAAGATCAAAAAGATCAAAAAGATCAAAAAGATCAAAAAGATCAAAAAGATCAAAAAGATCAAAAAGATCAAAAAGATCAAAAAGATCAAAAAGATCAAAAAGATCAAAAAGATCAAAAAGATCAAAAAGATCAAAAAGATCAAAAAGATCAAAAAGATCAAAAAGATCAAAAAGATCAAAAAGATCAAAAAGATCAAAAAGATCAAAAAGATCAAAAAGATCAAAAAGATCAAAAAGATCAAAAAGATCAAAAAGATCAAAAAGATCAAAAAGATCAAAAAGATCAAAAAGATCAAAAAGATCAAAAAGATCAAAAAGATCAAAAAGATCAAAAAGATCAAAAAGATCAAAAAGATCAAAAAGATCAAAAAGATCAAAAGATCAAAAGATCAAAATGATCAAAAAGATCAAAAAGATCAAAAAGATCAAAAAGATCAAAAAGATCAAAAAGATCAAAAAGATCAAAAAGATCAAAAAGATCAAAAAGATCAAAAAGATCAAAAAGATCAAAAAGATCAAAAAGATCAAAAAGATCAAAAAGATCAAAAAGATCAAAATGATCAAAAAGATCAAAAAGATCAAAAAGATCAAAAAGATCAAAATGATCAAAATGATCAAAAAGATCAAAAAGATCAAAAAGATCAAAAAGATCAAAAAGATCAAAAAGATCAAAAAGATCAAAAAGATCAAAAAGATCAAAAAGATCAAAAAGATCAAAAAGATCAAAAAGATCAAAAAGATCAAAAAGATCAAAAAGATCAAAAAGATCAAAAAGATCAAAAAGATCAAAAAGATCAAAAAGATCAAAAAGATCAAAAAGATCAAAAAGATCAAAAAGATCAAAAAGATCAAAAAGATCAAAAAGATCAAAAAGATCAAAAAGATCAAAAAGATCAAAAAGATCAAAAAGATCAAAAAGATCAAAAAGATCAAAAAGATCAATAAGATCAAAAAGATCAAAAAGATCAAAAAGATCAAAAAGATCAAAAAGATCAAAAAGATCAAAAAGATCAAAAAGATCAAAAAAATCAAAAAAATCAAAAAGATCAAAAAGATCAAAAAGATCAAAAAGATCAAAAAGATCAAAAAGATCAAAAAGATCAAAAAGATCAAAAAGATCAAAAAGATCAAAAAGATCAAAAAGATCAAAAAGATCAAAAAGATCAAAAAGATCAAAAAGATCAAAAAGATCAAAAAGATCAAAAAGATCAAAAAGATCAAAAAGATCAAAAAGATCAAAAAGATCAAAAAGATCAAAAAGATCAAAAAGATCAAAAAGATCAAAAAGATCAAAAAGATCAAAAAGATCAAAAAGATCAAAAAGATCAAAAAGATCAAAAAGATCAAAAAGATCAAAAAGATCAAAAAGATCAAAAAGATCAAAAAGATCAAAAAGATCAAAAAGATCAAAAAGATCAAAAAGATCAAAAAGATCAAAAAGATCAAAAAGATCAAAAAGATCAAAAAGATCAAAAAGATCAAAAAGATCAAAAAGATCAAAAAGATCAAAAAGATCAAAAAGATCAAAAAGATCAAAAAGATCAAAAAGATCAAAAAGATCAAAAAGATCAAAAAGATCAAAAAGATCAAAAAGATCAAAAAGATCAAAAAGATCAAAAAGATCAAAAAGATCAAAAAGATCAAAAAGATCAAAAAGATCAAAAAGATCAAAAAGATCAAAAAGATCAAAAAGATCAAAAAGATCAAAAAGATCAAAAAGATCAAAAAGATCAAAAAGATCAAAAAGATCAAAAAGATCAAAAAGATCAAAAAGATCAAAAAGATCAAAAAGATCAAAAAGATCAAAAAGATCAAAAAGATCAAAAAGATCAAAAAGATCAAAAAGATCAAAAAGATCAAAAAGATCAAAAAGATCAAAAAGATCAAAAAGATCAAAAAGATCAAAAAGATCAAAAAGATCAAAAAGATCAAAAAGATCGAAAAGATCAAAAAGATCAAAAAGATCAAAAAGATCAAAAAGATCAAAAGATCAAAAAGATCAAAAGATCAAAAAGATCAAAAGATCAGAAGATCAAAAAGATCAAAAAGATCAAAAAGATCAAAAAGATCAAAAAGATCAAAAAGATCAAAAAGATCAAAAAGATCAAAAAGATCAAAAAGATCAAAAAGATCAAAAAGATCAAAAAGATCAAAAAGATCAAAAAAATCAAAAAGATCAAAAAAATCAAAAAAATCAAAAATATCAAAAAGATCAAAAAGATCAAAAAGATCAAAAAGATCAAAAAGATCAAAAAGATCAAAAAGATCAAAAAGATCAAAAAGATCAAAAAGATCAAAAAGATCAAAAAGATCAAAAAGATCAAAAAGATCAAAAAGATCAAAAAGATCAAAAAGATCAAAGAGATCAAAAAGATCAAAAAGATCAAAAAGATCAAAAAGATCAAAAAGATCAAAAAGATCAAAAAGATCAAAAAGATCAAAAAGATCAAAAAGATCAAAAAGATCAAAAAGATCAAAAAGATCAAAAAGATCAAAAAGATCAAAAAGATCAAAAAGATCAAAAAGATCAAAAAGATCAAAAAGATCAAAAAGATCAAAAAGATCAAAAAGATCAAAAAGATCAAAAAGATCAAAAAAATCAAAAAGATCAAAAAAATCAAAAAAATCAAAAATATCAAAAATATCAAAAAGATCAAAAAGATCAAAAAGATCAAAAAGATCAAAAAGATCAAAAAGATCAAAAAGATCAAAAAGATCAAAAAGATCAAAAAGATCAAAAAGATCAAAAAGATCAAAAAGATCAAAAAGATCAAAAAGATCAAAAAGATCAAAAAGATCAAAAAGATCAAAAAGATAAAAAAGATCAAAAAAGATCAAAAAAGATCAAAAAAGATCAAAAAAGATCAAAAAAGATCAAAAAAGATCAAAAAAGATCAAAAAAGATCAAAAAAGATCAAAAAAGATCAAAAAAGATCAAAAAAGATCAAAAAAGATCAAAAAAGATCAAAAAAGATCAAAAAAGATCAAAAAAGATCAAAAAAGATCAAAAAGATCAAAAAGATCAAAAAGATCAAAAAGATCAAAAAGATCAAAAAGATCAAAAAGATCAAAAAGATCAAAAAGATCAAAAAGATCAAAAAGATCAAAAAGATCAAAAAGATCAAAAAGATCAAAAAGATCAAAAAGATCAAAAAGATCAAAAAGATCAAAAAGATCAAAAAGATCAAAAAGATCAAAAAGATCAAAAAGATCAAAAAGATCAAAAAGATCAAAAAGATCAAAAAGATCAAAAAGATCAAAAAGATCAAAAAGATCAAAAAGATCAAAAAGATCAAAAAGATCAAAAAGATCAAAAAGATCAAAAAGATCAAAAAGATCAAAAAGATCAAAAAGATCAAAAAGATCAAAAAGATCAAAAAGATCAAAAAGATCAAAAAGATCAAAAAGATCAAAAAGATCAAAAAGATCAAAAAGATCAAAAAGATCAAAAAGATCAAAAAGATCAAAAAGATCAAAAAGATCAAAAAGATCAAAAAGATCAAAAAGATCAAAAAGATCAAAAAGATCAAAAAGATCAAAAAGATCAAAAAGATCAAAAAGATCAAAAAGATCAAAAAGATCAAAAAGATCAAAAAGATCAAAAAGATCAAAAAGATCAAAAAGATCAAAAAGATCAAAAAGATCAAAAAGATCAAAAAGATCAAAAAGATCAAAAAGATCAAAAAGATCAAAAAGATCAAAAAGATCAAAAAGATCAAAAAGATCAAAAAGATCAAAAAGATCAAAAAGATCAAAAAGATCAAAAAGATCAAAAAGATCAAAAAGATCAAAAAGATCAAAAAGATCAAAAAGATCAAAAAGATCAAAAAGATCAAAAAGATCAAAAAGATCAAAAAGATCAAAAAGATCAAAAAGATCAAAAAGATCAAAAAGATCAAAAAGATCAAAAAGATCAAAAAGATCAAAAAGATCAAAAAGATCAAAAAGATCAAAAAGATCAAAAAGATCAAAAAGATCAAAAAGATCAAAAAGATCAAAAAGATCAAAAAGATCAAAAAGATCAAAAAGATCAAAAAGATCAAAAAGATCAAAAAGATCAAAAAGATCAAAAAGATCAAAAAGATCAAAAAGATCAAAAAGATCAAAAAGATCAAAAAGATCAAAAAGATCAAAAAGATCAAAAAGATCAAAAAGATCAAAAAGATCAAAAAGATCAAAAAGATCAAAAAGATCAAAAAGATCAAAAAGATCAAAAAGATCAAAAAGATCAAAAAGATCAAAAAGATCAAAAAGATCAAAAAGATAAAGATCAAAAAGATCAAAAAGATCAAAAAGATCAAAAAGATCAAAAAGATCAAAAAGATCAAAAAGATCAAAAAGATCAAAAAGATCAAAAAGATCAAAAAGATCAAAAAGATCAAAAAGATCAAAAAGATCAAAAAGATCAAAAAGATCAAAAAGATCAAAAAGATCAAAAAGATCAAAAAGATCAAAAAGATCAAAAAGATCAAAAAGATCAAAAAGATCAAAAAGATCAAAAAGATCAAAAAGATCAAAAAGATCAAAAAGATCAAAAAGATCAAAAAGATCAAAAAGATCAAAAAGATCAAAAGATCAAAAAGATCAAAAAGATCAAAAAGATCAAAAAGATCAAAAAGATCAAAAAGATCAAAAAGATCAAAAAGATCAAAAAGATCAAAAAGATCAAAAAGATCAAAAAGATCAAAAAGATCAAAAAGATCAAAAAGATCAAAAAGATCAAAAAGATCAAAAAGATCAAAAAGATCAAAAAGATCAAAAAGATCAAAAAGATCAAAAAGATCAAAAAGATCAAAAAGATCAAAAAGATCAAAAAGATCAAAAAGATCAAAAAGATCAAAAAGATCAAAAAGATCAAAAAGATCAAAAAGATCAAAAAGATCAAAAAGATCAAAAAGATCAAAAAGATCAAAAAGATCAAAAAGATCAAAAAGATCAAAAAGATCAAAAAGATCAAAAAGATCAAAAAGATCAAAAAGATCAAAAAGATCAAAAAGATCAAAAAGATCAAAAAGATCAAAAAGATCAAAAAGATCAAAAAGATCAAAAAGATCAAAAAGATCAAAAAGATCAAAAAGATTCAAAAGATCGAAAAGATCGAAAAAATCAAAAAGATCGAAAAAATCAAGAAGATCGAAAAGATCAAAAAGATCAAAAAGATCAAAAAGATCAAAAAGATCAAAAATATCAAAAAGATCGAAAAGATCAAAAAGATCAAAAAGATCAAAAGGATCAAAAAGATCAAAAAGATCAAAAGGATCAAAAAGATCAAAAAGATCAAAAAGATCAAAAAGATCAAAAAGATCAAAAAGATCAAAAAGATCAAAAAGATCAAAAAGATCAAAAAGATCAAAAAGATCAAAAAGATCAAAAAGATCAAAAAGATCAAAAAGATCAAAAAGATCAAAAAGATCAAAAAGATCAAAAAGATCAAAAAGATCAAAAAGATCAAAAAGATCAAAAATATCAAAAAGATCGAAAAGATCAAAAAGATCAAAAAGATCAAAAAGATCAAAAAGATCAAAAAGATCAAAAAGATCAAAAAGATCAAAAAGATCAAAAAGATCAAAAAGATCAAAAAGATCAAAAAGATCAAAAAGATCAAAAAGATCAAAAAGATCAAAAAGATCAAAAAGATCAAAAAGATCAAAAAGATCAAAAAGATCAAAAAGATCAAAAAGATCAAAAAGATCAAAAAGATCAAAAAGATCAAAAAGATCAAAAATATCAAAAAGATCAAAAAGATCAAAAAGATCAAAAAGATCAAAAAGATCAAAAAGATCAAAGGATCAGAAGATCGAAAAGATCAAAAAGATCAAAAAGATCAAAAAGATCAAAAAGATCAAAAAGATCAAAAAGATCAAAAAGATCAAAAAGATCAAAAAGATCAAAAAGATCAAAAAGATCAAAAAGATCAAAAAGATCAAAAAGATCAAAAAAATCAAAAAGATCAAAAATATCAAAAAGATCAAAAAGATCAAAAAGATCAAAAAGATCAAAAAGATCAAAAAGATCAAAAAGATCAAAAAGATCAAAAAGATCAAAAAGATCAAAAAGATCAAAAAGATCAAAAAGATCAAAAAGATCAAAAAGATCAAAAAGATCAAAAAGATCAAAAAGATCAAAAAGATCAAAAAGATCAAAAAGATCAAAAAGATCAAAAAGATCAAAAAGATCAAAAAGATCAAAAAGATCAAAAAGATCAAAAAGATCAAAAAGATCAAAAAGATCAAAAAGATCAAAAAGATCAAAAAGATCAAAAAGATCAAAAAGATCAAAAAGATCAAAAAGATCAAAAAGATCAAAAAGATCAAAAAGATCAAAAAGATCAAAAAGATCAAAAAGATCAAAAAGATCAAAAAGATCAAAAAGATCAAAAAGATCAAAAAGATCAAAAAGATCAAAAAGATCAAAAAGATCAAAAAGATCAAAAAGATCAAAAAGATCAAAAAGATCAAAAAGATCAAAAAGATCAAAAAGATCAAAAAGATCAAAAAGATCAAAAAGATCAAAAAGATCAAAAAGATCAAAAAGATCAAAAAGATCAAAAAGATCAAAAAGATCAAAAAGATCAAAAAGATCAAAAAGATCAAAAAGATCAAAAAGATCAAAAAGATCAAAAAGATCAAAAAGATCAAAAAGATCAAAAAGATCAAAAAGATCAAAAAGATCAAAAAGATCAAAAAGATCAAAAAGATCAAAAAGATCAAAAAGATCAAAAAGATCAAAAACATCAAAAAGATCAAAAAGATCAAAAACATCAAAAAGATCGAAAAGATCAAAAAGATCAAAAAGATCAAAAAGATCAAAAAGATCAAAAGATCAAAAAGATCAAAAGATCAAAAAGATCAAAAGATCAGAAGATCAAAAAGATCAAAAAGATCAAAAAGATCAAAAAGATCAAAAAGATCAAAAAGATCAAAAAGATCAAAAAGATCAAAAAGATCAAAAAGATCAAAAAGAAAAATCAAAAAGATCAAAAAGATCAAAAAGATCAAAAAGATCAAAAAGATCAAAAAGATCAAAAAGATCAAAAAGATCAAAAAGATCAAAAAGATCAAAAAGATCAAAAAGATCAAAAAGATCAAAAAGATCAAAAAGATCAAAAAGATCAAAAAGATCAAAAAGATCAAAAAGATCAAAAAGATCAAAAAGATCAAAAAGATCAAAAAGATCAAAAAGATCAAAAAGATCAAAGAGATCAAAAAGATCAAAAAGATCAAAAAGATCAAAAAGATCAAAAAGATCAAAAAGATCAAAAAGATCAAAAAGATCAAAAAGATCAAAAAGATCAAAAAGATCAAAAAGATCAAAAAGATCAAAAAGATCAAAAAGATCAAAAAGATCAAAAAGATCAAAAAGATCAAAAAGATCAAAAAGATCAAAAAGATCAAAAAGATCAAAAAGATCAAAAAGATCAAAAAGATCAAAAAGATCAAAAAGATCAAAAAGATCAAAAAGATCAAAAAGATCAAAAAGATCAAAAAGATCAAAAAGATCAAAAAGATCAAAAAAGATCAAAAAAGATCAAAAAAGATCAAAAAAGATTAAAAAAGATCAAAAAAGATCAAAAAAGATCAAAAAAGATCAAAAAAGATCAAAAAGATCAAAAAGATCAAAAAGATCAAAAAGATCAAAAAGATCAAAAAGATCAAAAAGATCAAAAAGATCAAAAAGATCATAAAGATCAAAAAGATCAAAAAGATCATAAAGATCAAAAAGATCAAAAAGATCAAAAAGATCAAAAAGATCAAAAAGATCAAAAAGATCAAAAAGATCAAAAAGATCAAAAAGATCAAAAAGATCAAAAAGATCAAAAAGATCAAAAAGATCAAAAAGATCAAAAAGATCAAAAAGATCAAAAAGATCAAAAAGATCAAAAAGATCAAAAAGATCAAAAAGATCAAAAAGATCAAAAAGATCAAAAAGATCAAAAAGATCAAAAAGATCAAAAAGATCAAAAAGATCAAAAAGATCAAAAAGATCAAAAAGATCAAAAAGATCAAAAAGATCAAAAAGATCAAAAAGATCAAAAAGATCAAAAAGATCAAAAAGATCAAAAAGATCAAAAAGATCAAAAAGATCAAAAAGATCAAAAAGATCAAAAAGATCAAAAAGATCAAAAAGATCAAAAAGATCAAAAAGATCAAAAAGATCAAAAAGATCAAAAAGATCAAAAAGATCAAAAAGATCAAAAAGATCAAAAAGATCAAAAAGATCAAAAAGATCAAAAAGATCAAAAAGATCAAAAAGATCAAAAAGATCAAAAAGATCAAAAAGATCAAAAAGATCAAAAAGATCAAAAAGATCAAAAAGATCAAAAAGATCAAAAAGATCAAAAAGATCAAAAAGATCAAAAAGATCAAAAAGATCAAAAAGATCAAAAAGATCAAAAAGATCAAAAAGATCAAAAAGATCAAAAAGATCAAAAAGATCAAAAAGATCAAAAAGATCAAAAAGATCAAAAAGATCAAAAAGATCAAAAAGATCAAAAAGATCAAAAAGATCAAAAAGATCAAAAAGATCAAAAAGATCAAAAAGATCAAAAAGATCAAAAAGATCAAAAAGATCAAAAAGATCAAAAAGATCAAAAAGATCAAAAAGATCAAAAAGATCAAAAAGATCAAAAAGATCAAAAAGATCAAAAAGATCAAAAAGATCAAAAAGATCAAAAAGATCAAAAAGATCAAAAAGATCAAAAAGATCAAAAAGATCAAAAAGATCAAAAAGATCAAAAAGATCAAAAAGATCAAAAAGATCAAAAAGATCAAAAAGATCAAAAAGATCAAAAAGATCAAAAAGATCAAAAAGATCAAAAAGATCAAAAAGATCAAAAAGATCAAAAAGATCAAAAAGATCAAAAAGATCAAAAAGATCAAAAAGATCAAAAAGATCAAAAAGATCAAAAAGATCAAAAAGATCAAAAAGATCAAAAAGATCAAAAAGATCAAAAAGATCAAAAAGATCAAAAAGATCAAAAAGATCAAAAAGATCAAAAAGATCAAAAAGATCAAAAAGATCAAAAAGATCAAAAAGATCAAAAAGATCAAAAAGATCAAAAAGATCAAAAAGATCAAAAAGATCAAAAAGATCAAAAAGATCAAAAAGATCAAAAAGATCAAAAAGATCAAAAAGATCAAAAAGATCAAAAAGATCAAAAAGATCAAAAAGATCAAAAAGATCAAAAAGATCAAAAAGATCAAAAAGATCAAAAAGATCAAAAAGATCAAAAAGATCAAAAAGATCAAAAAGATCAAAAAGATCAAAAAGATCAAAAAGATCAAAAAGATCAAAAAGATCAAAAAGATCAAAAAGATCAAAAAGATCAAAAAGATCAAAAAGATCAAAAAGATCAAAAAGATCAAAAAGATCAAAAAGATCAAAAAGATCAAAAAGATCAAAAAGATCAAAAAGATCAAAAAGATCAAAAAGATCAAAAAGATCAAAAAGATCAAAAAGATCAAAAAGATCAAAAAGATCAAAAAGATCAAAAAGATCAAAAAGATCAAAAAGATCAAAAAGATCAAAAAGATCAAAAAGATCAAAAAGATCAAAAAGATCAAAAAGATCAAAAAGATCAAAAAGATCAAAAAGATCAAAAGATCGAAAAAATCAAAAAGATCGAAAAAATCAAGAAGATCGAAAAGATCAAAAAGATCAAAAAGATCAAAAAGATCAAAAAGATCAAAAAGATCAAAAAGATCAAAAAGATCAAAAAGATCAAAAAGATCAAAAAGATCAAAAAGATCAAAAAGATCAAAAAGATCAAAAAGATCGAAAAAATCAAAAAGATCGAAAAGATCAAAAAGATCAAAAAGATCAAAAAGATCAAAAAGATCAAAAAGATCAAAAAGATCAAAAAGATCAAAAAGATCAAAAAGATCAAAAAGATCAAAAAGATCAAAAAGATCAAAAAGATCAAAAAGATCAAAAAGATCAAAAAGATCAAAAAGATCAAAAAGATCAAAAAGATCAAAAAGATCAAAAAGATCAAAAAGATCAAAAAGATCAAAAAGATCAAAAAGATCAAAAAGATCAAAAAGATCAAAAAGATCAAAAAGATCAAAAAGATCAAAAAGATCAAAAAGATCAAAAAGATCAAAAAGATCAAAAAGATCAATAAGATCAAAAAGATTCAAAAGATCGAAAAGATCGAAAAAATCAAAAAGATCGAAAAAATCAAGAAGATCGAAAAGATCAAAAAGATCAAAAAGATCAAAAAGATCAAAAAGATCAAAAAGATCAAAAATATCAAAAAGATCGAAAAGATCAAAAAGATCAAAAAGATCAAAAGGATCAAAAAGATCAAAAAGATCAAAAGGATCAAAAAGATCAAAAAGATCAAAAAGATCAAAAAGATCAAAAAGATCAAAAAGATCAAAAAGATCAAAAAGATCAAAAAGATCAAAAAGATCAAAAAGATCAAAAAGATCAAAAAGATCAAAAAGATCAAAAAGATCAAAAAGATCAAAAATATCAAAAAGATCGAAAAGATCAAAAAGATCAAAAAGATCAAAAAGATCAAAAAGATCAAAAAGATCAAAAAGATCAGAAAGATCAAAAAGATCAAAAAGATCAAAAAGATCAAAAAGATCAAAAAGATCAAAAAGATCAAAAAGATCAAAAAGATCAAAAAGATCAAAAAGATCAAAAAGATCAAAAAGATCAAAAAGATCAAAAAGATCAAAAAGATCAAAAAGATCAAAAAGATCAAAAAGATCAAAAAGATCAAAAAGATCAAAAAGATCAAAAAGATCAAAAAGATCAAAAATATCAAAAAGATCAAAAAGATCAAAAAGATCAAAAAGATCAAAAAGATCAAAAAGATCAAAAAGATCAAAAAGATCAAAAAGATCAAAGGATCAGAAGATCGAAAAGATCAAAAAGATCAAAAAGATCAAAAAGATCAAAAAGATCAAAAAGATCAAAAAGATCAAAAAGATCAAAAAGATCAAAAAGATCAAAAAGATCAAAAAGATCAAAAAGATCAAAAAGATCAAAAAGATCAAAAAGATCAAAAAGATCAAAAAGATCAAAAAGATCAAAAAGATCAAAAAGATCAAAAAGATCAAAAAGATCAAAAAGATCAAAAAGATCAAAAAGATCAAAAAGATCAAAAAGATCAAAAAGATCAAAAAGATCAAAAAGATCAAAAAGATCAAAAAGATCAAAAAGATCAAAAAGATCAAAAAGATCAAAAAGATCAAAAAGATCAAAAAGATCAAAAAGATCAAAAAGATCAAAAAGATCAAAAAGATCAAAAAGATCAAAAAGATCAAAAAGATCAAAAAGATCAAAAAGATCAAAAAGATCAAAAAGATCAAAAAGATCAAAAAGATCAAAAAGATCAAAAAGATCAAAAAGATCAAAAAGATCAAAAAGATCAAAAAGATCAAAAAGATCAAAAAGATCAAAAAGATCAAAAAGATCAAAAAGATCAAAAAGATCAAAAAGATCAAAAAGATCAAAAAGATCAAAAAGATCAATAAGATCAAAGAGATCAATAAGATCAATAAGATCAAAAAGATTCAAAAGATCGAAAAGATCGAAAAAATCAAAAAGATCGAAAAAATCAAGAAGATCGAAAAGATAAAAAAGATCAAAAAGATCAAAAAGATCAAAAAGATCAAAAAGATCAAAAAGATCAAAAAGATCAAAAAGATCAAAAATATCAAAAAGATCGAAAAGATCAAAAAGATCAAAAAGATCAAAAAGATCAAAAAGATCAAAAAGATCAAAAAGATCAAAAAGATCAAAAAGATCAAAAAGATCAAAAAGATCAAAAAGATCAAAAAGATCAAAAAGATCAAAAAGATCAAAAAGATCAAAAAGATCAAAAAGATCAAAAAGATCAAAAAGATCAAAAAGATCAAAAAGATCAAAAAGATCAAAAAGATCAAAAAGATCAAAAAGATCAAAAAGATCAAAAAGATCAAAAAGATCAAAAAGATCAAAAAGATCAAAAAGATCAAAAAGATCAAAAAGATCAAAAAGATCAAAAAGATCAAAAAGATCAAAAAGATCAAAAAGATCAAAAAGATCAAAAAGATCAAAAAGATCAAAAAGATCAAAAAGATCAAAAAGATCAAAAAGATCAAAAAGATCAAAAAGATCAAAAAGATCAAAAAGATCAAAAAGATCAAAAAGATCAAAAAGATCAAAAAGATCAAAAAGATCAAAAAGATCAAAAAGATCAAAAAGATCAAAAAGATCAAAAAGATCAAAAAGATCAAAAAGATCAAAAAGATCAAAAAGATCAAAAAGATCAAAAAGATCAAAAAGATCAAAAAGATCAAAAAGATCAAAAAGATCAAAAAGATCAAAAAGATCAAAAAGATCAAAAAGATCAAAAAGATCAAAAAGATCAAAAAGATCAAAAAGATCAAAAAGATCAAAAAGATCAAAAAGATCAAAAAGATCAAAAAGATCAAAAAGATCAAAAAGATCAAAAAGATCAAAAAGATCAAAAAGATCAAAAAGATCAAAAAGATCAAAAAGATCAAAAAGATCAAAAAGATCAAAAAGATCAAAAAGATCAAAAAGATCAAAAAGATCAAAAAGATCAAAAAGATCAAAAAGATCAAAAAGATCAAAAAGATCAAAAAGATCAAAAAGATCAAAAAGATCAAAAAGATCAAAAAGATCAAAAAGATCAAAAAGATCAAAAAGATCAAAAAGATCAAAAAGATCAAAAAGATCAAAAAGATCAAAAAGATCAAAAAGATCAAAAAGATCAAAAAGATCAAAAAGATCAAAAAGATCAAAAAGATCAAAAAGATCAAAAAGATCAAAAAGATCAAAAAGATCAAAAAGATCAAAAAGATCAAAAAGATCAAAAAGATCAAAAAGATCAAAAAGATCAAAAAGATCAAAAAGATCAAAAAGATCAATAAGATCAAAAAGATTCAAAAGATCGAAAAGATCGAAAAAATCAAAAAGATCGAAAAAATCAAGAAGATCGAAAAGATCAAAAAGATCAAAAAGATCAAAAAGATCAAAAAGATCAAAAAGATCAAAAAGATCAAAAAGATCAAAAAGATCAAAAAGATCAAAAAGATCAAAAAGATCAAAAAGATCGAAAAGATCAAAAAGATCAAAAAGATCAAAAAGATCAAAAAGATCAAAAAGATCAAAAAGATCAAAAAGATCAAAAAGATCAAAAAGATCAAAAAGATCAAAAAGATCAAAAAGATCAAAAAGATCAAAAAGATCAAAAAGATCAAAAATATCAAAAAGATCGAAAAGATCAAAAAGATCAAAAAGATCAAAAAGATCAAAAAGATCAAAAAGATCAAAGGATCAGAAGATCGAAAAGATCAAAAAGATCAAAAAGATCAAAAAGATCAAAAAGATCAAAAAGATCAAAAAGATCAAAAAGATCAAAAAGATCAAAAAGATCAAAAAGATCAAAAAGATCAAAAATATCAAAAAGATCGAAAAGATCAAAAAGATCAAAAAGATCAAAAAGATCAAAAAGATCAAAAAGATCAAAAAGATCAAAAAGATCAAAAAGATCAAAAAGATCAAAAAGATCAAAGGATCAGAAGATCGAAAAGATCAAAAAGATCAAAAAGATCAAAAAGACCAAAAAGATCAAAAAGATCAAAAAGATCAAAAAGATCAAAAAGATCAAAAAGATCAAAAAGATCAAAAAGATCAAAAAGATCAAAAAGATCAAAAAGATCAAAAAGATCAAAAAGATCAAAAAGATCAAAAAGATCAAAAAGATCAAAAAGATCAAAAAGATCAAAAAGATCAAAAAGATCAAAAAGATCAAAAAGATCAAAAAGATCAAAAAGATCAAAAAGATCAAAAAGATCAAAAAGATCAAAAAGATCAAAAAGATCAAAAAGATCAAAAAGATCAAAAAGATCAAAAAGATCAAAAAGATCAAAAAGATCAAAAAGATCAAAAAGATCAAAAAGATCAAAAAGATCAAAAAGATCAAAAAGATCAAAAAGATCAAAAAGATCAAAAAGATCAAAAAGATCAAAAAGATCAAAAAGATCAAAAAGATCAAAAAGATCAAAAAGATCAAAAAGATCAAAAAGATCAAAAAGATCAAAAAGATCAAAAAGATCAAAAAGATCAAAAAGATCAAAAAGATCAAAAAGATCAAAAAGATCAAAAAGATCAAAAAGATCAAAAAGATCAAAAAGATCAAAAAGATCAAAAAGATCAAAAAGATCAAAAAGATCAAAAAGATCAAAAAGATCAAAAAGATCAAAAAGATCAAAAAGATCAAAAAGATCAAAAAGATCAAAAAGATCAAAAAGATCAAAAAGATCAAAAAGGTCAAAAAGATCAAAAAGATCAAAAAGATCAAAAAGATCAAAAAGGTCAAAAAGATCAAAAAGATCAAAAAGATCAAAAAGATCAAAAAGATCAAAAAGATCAAAAAGATCAAAATGATCAAAAAGATCAGAAAAATCAAAAAGATCAGAAAAATCAAAAAGATCAAAAAGATCAAAAAGATCAAAAAGATCAAAAAGATCAAAAAGATCAAAGAGATCAAAGAGATCAAAGAGATCAAAGAGATCAAAAAGATCAAAAAGATCAAAAAGATCAAAAAGATCAAAAAGATCAAAAAGATCAAAAAGATCAAAAAGATCAAAAAGATCAAAAAGATCAAAAAGATCAAAAAGATCAAAAAGATCAAAAAGATCAAAAAGATCAAAAAGATCAAAAAGATCAAAAAGATCAAAAAGATCAAAAAGATCAAAAAGATCAAAAAGATCAAAAAGATCAAAAAGATCAAAAAGATCAAAAAGATCAAAAAGATCAAAAAGATCAAAAAGATCAAAAAGATCAAAAAGATCAAAAAGATCAAAAAGATCAAAAAGATCAAAAAGATCAAAAAGATCAAAAAGATCAAAAAGATCAAAAAGATCAAAAAGATCAAAAAGATCAAAAAGATCAAAAAGATCAAAAAGATCAAAAAGATCAAAGAGATCAAAGAGATCAAAAAGATCAAAAAGATCAAAAAGATCAAAAAGATCAAAAAGATCAAAAAGATCAAAAAGATCAAAAAGATCAAAAAGATCAAAAAGATCAAAAAGATCAAAAAGATCAAAAAGATCAAAAAGATCAAAATGATCAAAAAGATCAGAAAAATCAAAAAGATCAGAAAAATCAAAAAGATCAAAAAGATCAAAAAGATCAAAAAGATCAAAAAGATCAAAGAGATCAAAGAGATCAAAGAGATCAAAGAGATCAAAAAGATCAAAAAGATCAAAAAGATCAAAAAGATCAAAAAGATCAAAAAGATCAAAAAGATCAAAAAGATCAAAAAGATCAAAAAGATCAAAAAGATCAAAATGATCAAAAAGATCAGAAAAATCAAAAAGATCAGAAAAATCAAAAAGATCAAAAAGATCAAAAAGATCAAAGAGATCAAAGAGATCAAAGAGAACAAAGAGATCAAAAAGATCAAAAAGATCAAAAAGATCAAAAAGATCAAAAAGATCAAAAAGATCAAAAAGATCAAAAAGATCAAAAAGATCAAAAAGATCAAAAAGATCAAAAAGATCAAAAAGATCAAAAAGATCAAAAAGATCAAAAAGATCAAAAAGATCAAAAAGATCAAAAAGATCAAAAAGATCAAAAAGATCAAAAAGATCAAAAAGATCAAAAAGATCAAAAAGATCAAAAAGATCAAAAAGATCAAAAAGATCAAAAAGATCAAAAAGATCAAAAAGATCAAAAAGATCAAAAAGATCAAAAAGATCAAAAAGATCAAAAAGATCAAAAAGATCAAAAAGATCAAAAAGATCAAAAAGATCAAAAAGATCAAAAAGATCAAAAAGATCAAAAAGATCAAAAAGATCAAAAAGATCAAAAAGATCAAAAAGATCAAAAAGATCAAAAAGATCAAAAAGATCAAAAAGATCAAAAAGATCAAAAAGATCAAAGAGATCAAAGAGATCAAAGAGATCAAAAAGATCAAAGAGATCAAAAAGATCAAAAAGATCAAAAAGATCAAAAAGATCAAAAAGATCAAAAAGATCGAAAAGATCGAAAAGATCAAAAAGATCAAAAAAATCAAAAAGATCAAAAAGATCAAAAAGATCAAAAAGATCAAAAAGATCAAAAAGATCAAAAAGATCAAAAAGATCAAAAAGATCAAAAAGATCAAAAAGATCAAAAAGATCAAAAAGATCAAAAAGATCAAAAAGATCAAAAAGATCAAAAAGATCAAAAAGATCAAAAAGATCAAAAAGATCAAAAAGATCAAAAAGATCAAAAAGATCAAAAAGATCAAAAAGATCAAAAAGATCAAAAAGATCAAAAAGATCAAAAAGATCAAAAAGATCAAAAAGATCAAAAAGGTCAAAAAGGTCAAAAAGATCAAAAAGATCAAAGAGATCAAAGAGATCAAAAAGATCAAAAAGATCAAAAAGATCAAAAAGATCAAAAAGATCAAAAAGATCAAAAAGATCAAAAAGATCAAAAAGATCAAAAAGATCAAAAAGATCAAAAAGATCAAAAAGATCAAAAAGATCGAAAAGATCGAAAAAATCAAAAGATCGAAAAGATCAAAAAGATTGAAAAGATCAAAAAGATCGAAAAAATCAAAAAAATCAAAAGATCGAAAAGATCAAAAAGATTGAAAAGATCAAAAAGATCGAAAAAATCAAAAAGAATCAAGAAGATCGAAAAGATCAAAAAGATTAAAAATATCGAAAAGATCAAAAAGATCAAAAAGATCAAAAAGATCAAAAAGATCAAAAAGATCAAAAAGATCAAAAAGATCAAAAAGATCAAAAAGATCAAAAAGATCAAAAAGATCAAAAAGATCAAAAAGATCAAAAAGATCAAAAAGATCAAAAAGATCAAAAAGATCAAAAAGATCAAAAAGATCAAAAAGATCAAAAAGATCAAAAAGATCAAAAAGATCAAAAAGATCAAAAAGATCAAAAAGATCAAAAAGATCAAAAAGATCAAAAAGATCAAAAAGATCAAAAAGATCAAAAAGATCAAAAAGATCAAAAAGATCAAAAAGATCAAAAAGATCAAAAAGATCAAAAAGATCAAAAAGATCAAAAAGATCAAAAAGATCAAAAAGATCAAAAAGATCAAAAAGATCAAAAAGATCAAAAAGATCAAAAAGATCAAAAAGATCAAAAAGATCAAAAAGATCAAAAAGATCAAAAAGATCAAAAAGATCAAAAAGATCAAAAAGATCAAAAAGATCAAAAAGATCAAAAAGATCAAAAAGATCAAAAAGATCAAAAAGATCAAAAAGATCAAAAAGATCAAAAAGATCAAAAAGGTCAAAAAGGTCAAAAAGGTCAAAAAGATCAAAAAGATCAAAAAGATCAAAAAGATCAAAAAGATCAAAAAGATCAAAAAGATCAAAAAGATCAAAAAGATCAAAACGATCAAAAAGATCAAAAAGATCAAAAAGATCAAAAAGATCAAAAAGATCAAAAAGATCAAAAAGATCAAAAAGATCAAAAAGATCAAAAAGATCAAAAAGATCAAAAAGATCAAAAAGATCAAAAAGATCAAAAAGATCAAAAAGATCAAAAAGATCAAAAAGATCAAAAAGATCAAAAAGATCAAAAAGATCAAAAAGATCAAAAAGATCAAAAAGATCAAAAAGATCAAAAAGATCAAAAAGATCAAAAAGATCAAAAAGATCAAAAAGATCAAAAAGATCAAAAAGATCAAAAAGATCAAAAAGATATAAAAGATATAAAAGATCAAAAAGATCAAAAAGATCAGAAAAATCACAAAGATCAAAAAGATCAAAAAGATCAAAAAGATCAAAAAGATCAAAAAGATCAAAAAGATCAAAAAGATCAAAGAGATCAAAGAGATCAAAAAGATCAAAAAGATCAAAAAGATCAAAAAGATCAAAAAGATCAAAAAGATCAAAAAGATCAAAAAGATCAAAAAGATCAAAAAGATCAAAAAGATCAAAAAGATCAAAAAGATCAAAAAGATCAAAAAGATCAAAAAGATCAAAAAGATCAAAAAGATCAAAAAGATCAAAAAGATCAAAAAGATCAAAAAGATCAAAAAGATCAAAAAGATCAAAAAGATCAAAAAGATCAAAAAGATCAAAAAGATCAAAAAGATCAAAATGATCAAAAAGATCAAAAATATCAAAAAGATCAAAAAGATCGAAAAGATCAAAAAGATCAAAAAGATCAAAAAGATCAAAAAGATCAAAAAGATCAAAAAGATCAAAAAGATCAAAAAAGATCAAAAAGATCAAAGGATCAGAATATCGAAAAGATCAAAAAGATCAAAAAGATCAAAAAGATCAAAAAGATCAAAAAGATCAAAAAGATCAAAAAGATCAAAAAGATCAAAAAGATCAAATAGATCAAAAAGATCAAAAAGATCAAAAAGATCAAAAAGATCAAAAAGATCAAAAAGATCAAAAAGATCAAAAAGATCAAAAAGATCAAAAAGATCAAAAAGATCAAAAAGATCAAAAAGATCAAAAAGATCAAAAAGATCAAAAAGATCAAAAAGATCAAAAAGATCAAAAAGATCAAAAAGATCAAAAAGATCAAAAAGATCAAAAAGATCAAAAAGATCAAAAAGATCAAAAAGATCAAAAAGATCAAAAAGATCAAAGGATCAGAATATCGAAAAGATCAAAAAGATCAAAAAGATCAAAAAGATCAAAAAGATCAAAAAGATCAAAAAGATCAAATAGATCAAAAAGATCAAAAAGATCAAAAAGATCAAAAAGATCAAAAAGATCAAAAAGATCAAAAAGATCAAAAAGATCAAAAAGATCAAAAAGATCAAAAAGATCAAAAAGATCAAAAAGATCAAAAAGATCAAAAAGATCAAAAAGATCAAAAAGATCAAAAAGATCAAAAAGATCAAAAAGATCAAAAAGATCAAAAAGATCAAAAAGATCAAAAAGATCAAAAAGATCAAAAAGATCAAAAAGATCAAAAAGATCAAAAAGATCAAAAAGATCAAAAAGATCAAAAAGATCAAAAAGATCAAAAAGATCAAAAAGATCAAAAAGATCAAAAAGATCAAAAAGATCAAAAAGATCAAAAAGATCAAAAAGATCAAAAAGATCAAAAAGATCAAAAAGATCAAAAAGATCAAAAAGATCAAAAAGATCAAAAAGATCAAAAAGATCAAAAAGATCAAAAAGATCAAAAAGATCAAAAAGGTCAAAAAGATCAAAAAGATCAAAAAGATCAAAAAGATCAAAAAGATCAAAAAGATCAAAAAGATCAAAAAGATCAAAAAGATCAAAAAGATCAAAAAGATCAAAAAGATCAAAAAGATCAAAAAGATCAAAAAGATCAAAAAGATCAAAAAGATCAAAAAGATCAAAAAGATCAAAAAGATCAAAAAGATCAAAAAGATCAAAAAGATCAAAAAGATCAAAAAGATCAAAAAGATCAAAAAGATCAAAAAGATCAAAAAGATCAAAAAGATCAAAAAGATCAAAAGATCAAAAAGATCAAAAAGATCAAAAGATCAAAAAGATCAAAAAGATCAAAAAGATCAAAAAGATCAAAAAGATCAAAAAGATCAAAAAGATCAAAAAGATCAAAAAGATCAAAAAGATCAAAAAGATCAAAAAGATCAAAAAGATCAAAAAGATCAAAAAGATCAAAAAGATCAAAAAGATCAAAAAGATCAAAAAGATCAAAAAGATCAAAAAGATCAAAAAGATCAAAAAGATCAAAAAGATCAAAAAGATCAAAAAGATCAAAAAGATCAAAAAGATCAAAAAGATCAAAAAGATCAAAAAGATCAAAAAGATCAAAAAGATCAAAAAGATCAAAAAGATCAAAAAGATCAAAAAGATCAAAAAGATCAAAAAGATCAAAAAGATCAAAAAGATCAAAAAGATCAAAAAGATCAAAAAGATCAAAAAGATCAAAAAGATCAAAAAGATCAAAAAGATCAAAAAGATCAAAAAGATCAAAAAGATCAAAAAGATCAAAAAGATCAAAAAGATCAAAAAGATCAAAAAGATCAAAAAGATCAAAAAGATCAAAAAGATCAAAAAGATCAAAAAGATCAAAAAGATCAAAAAGATCAAAAGATCAAAAAGATCAAAAAGATCAAAAAGATCAAAAGATCAAAAAGATCAAAAAGATCAAAAAGATCAAAAAGATCAAAAAGATCAAAAAGATCAAAAAGATCAAAAAGATCAAAAAGATCAAAAAGATCAAAAAGATCAAAAAGATCAAAAAGATCAAAAAGATCAAAAAGATCAAAAAGATCAAAAAGATCAAAAAGATCAAAAAGATCAAAAAGATCAAAAAGATCAAAAAGATCAAAAAGATCAAAAAGATCAAAAGATCAAAAAGATCAAAAAGATCAAAAGATCAAAAAGATCAAAAAGATCAAAAAGATCAAAAAGATCAAAAAGATCAAAAAGATCAAAAAGATCAAAAAGATCAAAAAGATCAAAAAGATCAAAAAGATCAAAAAGATCAAAAAGATCAAAAAGATCAAAAAGATCAAAAAGATCAAAAAGATCAAAAAGATCAAAAAGATCAAAAAGATCAAAAAGATCAAAAAGATCAAAAAGATCAAAAAGATCAAAAAGATCAAAAAGATCAAAAAGATCAAAAAGATCAAAAAGATCAAAAAGATCAAAAAGATCAAAAAGATCAAAAAGATCAAAAAGATCAAAAAGATCAAAAAGATCAAAAAGATCAAAAAGATCAAAAAGATCAAAAAGATCAAAAAGATCAAAAAGATCAAAAAGATCAAAAAGATCAAAAAGATCAAAAAGATCAAAAAGATCAAAAAGATCAAAAAGATCAAAAAGATCAAAAAGATCAAAAAGATCAAAAAGATCAAAAAGATCAAAAAGATCAAAAAGATCAAAAAGATCAAAAAGATCAAAAAGATCAAAAAGATCAAAAAGATCAAAAAGATCAAAAAGATCAAAAAGATCAAAAAGATCAAAAAGATCAAAAAGATCAAAAAGATCAAAAAGATCAAAAAGATCAAAAAGATCAAAAAGATCAAAAAGATCAAAAAGATCAAAAAGATCAAAAAGATCAAAAAGATCAAAAAGATCAAAAAGATCAAAAAGATCAAAAAGATCAAAAAGATCAAAAAGATCAAAAAGATCAAAAAGATCAAAAAGATCAAAAAGATCAAAAAGATCAAAAAGATCAAAAAGATCAAAAAGATCAAAAAGATCAAAAAGATCAAAAAGATCAAAAAGATCAGAAAAGATCAAAAAGATCAAAAAGATCAAAAAGATCAAAAAGATCAAAAGGATCAAAAAGATCAAAAAGATCAAAAAGATCAAAAAGATCAAAAAGATCAAAAAGATCAAAAAGATCAAAAAGATCAAAAAGATCAAAAAGATCAAAAAGATCAAAAAGATCAAAAAGATCAAAAAGATCAAAAAGATCAAAAAGATCAAAAAGATCAAAAAGATCAAAAAGATCAAAAAGATCAAAAAGATCAAAAAGATCAAAAAGATCAAAAAGATCAAAAAGATCAAAAAGATCAAAAAGATCAAAAAGATCAAAAAGATCAAAAAGATCAAAAAGATCAAAAAGATCAAAAAGATCAAAAAGATCAAAAAGATCAAAAAGATCAAAAAGATCAAAAAGATCAAAAAGGTCAAAAGATCAAAAAGATCAAAAAGATCAAAAATATCAAAAAGATCAAAAAGATCAAAAAGATCAAAAAGATCCAAAAGATCAAAAAGATCAAAAAGATCAGAAATATCAGAAAGATCGAAAAAAATCAAAAGATTGAAAATATTGAAAAGATCAAAAAGATCAAAAAGGATCAAAAAGATCAAAAATATCAAAAAGATCGAAAAGATAGAAAAGATCGAAAAGATCAGAAAGATCGAAAAAATCAAAAAGATTGAAAAGATTGAAAAGATCAAAAAGATCAAAAAGATCGAAAAGATCAAAAAGATCAAAAAGATCAAAAAAATCAAAAAGATCAAAAAGATCAAAAAGATCAAAAAGATCAAAAAGATCAAAAAGATCAAAAAGATCAAAAAGATCAAAAAGATCAAAAAGATCAAAAAGATCAAAAAGATCAAAAAGATCAAAAAGATCAAAAAGATCAAAAAGATCAAAAAGATCAAAAAGATCAAAAAGATCAAAAAGATCAAAAAGATCAAAAAGATCAAAAAGATCAAAAAGATCAAAAAGATCAAAAAGATCAAAAAGATCAAAAAGATCAAAAAGATCAAAAAGATCAAAAAGATCAAAAAGATCAAAAAGATCAAAAAGATCAAAAAGATCAAAAAGATCAAAAAGATCAAAAAGGTCAAAAAGGTCAAAAAGGTCAAAAAGATCAAAAAGATCAAAAAGATCAAAAAGATCAAAAAGATCAAAAAGATCAAAAAGATCAAAAAGATCAAAAAGATCAAAAAGATCAAAAAGATCAAAAAGATCAAAAAGATCAAAAAGATCAAAAAGATCAAAAAGATATAAAAGATATAAAAGATATAAAAGATATAAAAGATCAAAAAGATCAAAAAGATCAGAAAAATCAAAAAGATCAAAAAGATCAAAAAGATCAAAAAGATCAAAAAGATCAAAAAGATCAAAGAGATCAAAGAGATCAAAGAGATCAAAAAGATCAAAAAGATCAAAAAGATCAAAAAGATCAAAAAGATCAAAAAGATCAAAAAGATCAAAAAGATCAAAAAGATCAAAAAGATCAAAAAGATCAAAAAGATCAAAAAGATCAAAAAGATCAAAAAGATCAAAAAGATCAAAAAGATCAAAAAGATCAAAAAGATCAAAAAGATCAAAAAGATCAAAAAGATCAAAAAGATCAAAAAGATCAAAAAGATCAAAAAGATCAAAAAGATCAAAAAGATCAAAAAGATCAAAAAGTTCAAAAAGATCAAAAAGATCAAAAAGATCAAAAAGATCAAAAAGATCAAAAAGATCAAAAAGATCAAAAAGATCAAAAAGATCAAAAAGATCAAAAAGATCAAAAAGATCAAAAAGATCAAAAAGATCAAAAAGATCAAAAAGATCAAAAAGATCAAAAATATCAAAAAGATCGAAAAGATCAAAAAGATCAAAAAGATCAAAAAGATCAAAAAGATCAAAAAGATCAAAAAGATCAAAAAGATCAAAGGATCAGAAGATCGAAAAGATCAAAAAGATCAAAAAGATCAAAAAGATCAAAAAGATCAAAAAGATCAAAAAGATCAAAAAGATCAAAAAGATCAAAAAGATCAAAAAGATCAAAAAGATCAAAAAGATCAAAAAGATCAAAAAGATCAACAAGATCAAAAAGATCAAAAAGATCAAAAAGATCAAAAAGATCAAAAAGATCAAAAAGATCAAAAAGATCAAAAAGATCAAAAAGATCAAAAAGATCAAAAAGATCAAAAAGATCAAAAAGATCAAAAAGATCAAAAAGATCAAAAAGATCAAAAAGATCAAAAAGATCAAAAAGATCAAAAAGATCAAAAAGATCAAAAAGATCAAAAAGATCAAAAAGATCAAAAAGATCAAAAAGATCAAAAAGATCAAAAAGATCAAAAAGATCAAAAAGATCAAAAAGATCAAAAAGATCAAAAAGATCAAAAAGATCAAAAAGATCAAAAAGATCAAAAAGATCAAAAAGATCAAAAAGATCAAAAAGATCAAAAAGATCAAAAAGATCAAAAAGATCAAAAAGATCAAAAAGATCAAAAAGATCAAAAAGATCAAAAAGATCAAAAAGATCAAAAAGATCAAAAAGATCAAAAAGATCAAAAAGATCAAAAAGATCAAAAAGATCAAAAAGATCAAAAAGATCAAAAAGATCAAAAAGATCAAAAAGATCAAAAAGATCAAAAAGATCAAAAAGATCAAAAAGATCAAAAAGATCAAAAAGATCAAAAAGATCAAAAAGATCAAAAAGATCAAAAAGATCAAAAAGATCAAAAAGATCAAAAAGATCAAAAAGATCAAAAAGATCAAAAAGATCAAAAAGATCAAAAAGATCAAAAAGATCAAAAAGATCAAAAAGATCAAAAAGATCAAAAAGATCAAAAAGATCAAAAAGATCAAAAAGATCAAAAAGATCAAAAAGATCAAAAAGATCAAAAAGATCAAAAAGATCAAAAAGATCAAAAAGATCAAAAAGATCAAAAAGATCAAAAAGATCAGAAAAATCAAAAAGATCAAAAAGATCAAAAAGATCAAAAAGATCAAAGAGATCAAAGAGATCAAAGAGATCAAAGAGATCAAAAAGATCAAAAAGATCAAAAAGATCAAAAAGATCAAAAAGATCAAAAAGATCAAAAAGATCAAAAAGATCAAAAAGATCAAAAAGATCAAAAAGATCAAAAAGATCAAAAAGATCAAAAAGATCAAAAAGATCAAAAAGATCAAAAAGATCAAAAAGATCAAAAAGATCAAAAAGATCAAAAAGATCAAAAAGATCAAAAAGATCAAAAAGATCAAAAAGATCAAAAAGATCAAAAAGATCAAAAAGATCAAAAAGATCAAAAAGATCAAAAAGATCAAAAAGATCAAAAAGATCAAAAAGATCAAAAAGATCCAAAAGATCAAAAAGATCAAAAAGATCAGAAAGATCAGAAAGATCGAAAAAAATCAAAAAGATTGAAAATATTGAAAAGATCAAAAAGATCAAAAAGATCAAAAATATCAAAAAGATCGAAAAGATAGAAAAGATCGAAAAGATCAGAAAGATCGAAAAAATCAAAAAGATTGAAAAGATTGAAAAGATCAAAAAGATCAAAAAGATCGAAAAGATCAAAAAGATCAAAAAGATCAAAAAAATCAAAAAGATCAAAAAGATCAAAAAGATCAAAAAGATCAAAAAGATCAAAAAGATCAAAAAGATCAAAAAGATCAAAAATATCAAAAAGATCAAAAAGATCAAAAAGATCAAAAAGATCAAAAAGATCAAAAAGATCAACAAGATCAAAAAGATCAAAAAGATCAAAAAGATCAAAAAGATCAAAAAGATCAAAAAGATCAAAAAGATCAAAAAGATCAAAAAGATCAAAAAGATCAAAAAGATCAAAAAGATCAAAAAGATCAAAAAGATCAAAAAGATCAAAAAGATCAAAAAGATCAAAAAGATCAAAAAGATCAAAAAGATCAAAAAGATCAAAAAGATCAAAAAGATCAAAAAGATCAAAAAGATCAAAAAGATCAAAAAGATCAAAAAGATCAAAAAGATCAAAAAGATCAAAAAGATCAAAAAGATCAAAAAGATCAAAAAGATCAAAAAGATCAAAAAGATCAAAAAGATCAAAAAGATCAAAAAGATCAAAAAGATCAAAAAGATCAAAAAGATCAAAAAGATCAAAAAGATCAAAAAGATCAAAAAGATCAAAAAGATCAAAAAGATCAAAAAGATCAAAAAGATCAAAAAGATCAAAAAGATCAAAAAGATCAAAAAGATCAAAAAGATCAAAAAGATCAAAAAGATCAAAAAGATCAAAAAGATCAAAAAGATCAAAAAGATCAAAAAGATCAAAAAGATCAAAAAGATCAAAAAGATCAAAAAGATCAAAAAGATCAAAAAGAGCAAAAAGAGCAAAAAGAGCAAAAAGAGCAAAAAGAGCAAAAAGAGCAAAAAGAGCAAAAAGAGCAAAAAGAGCAAAAAGAGCAAAAAGAGCAAAAAGAGCAAAAAGAGCAAAAAGATCAAAATGATCAAAATGATCAAAAAGATCGAAAATATCAAAAAGATTAAAAATATCGAAAAGGTCAAAAAGATCAAAAGAACAAAAAGAACAAAAAGATCAAAAAGATCAAAAAAATAAAAAGATCGAAAACATCAAAAAGATCAAAAAGATCAAGAGATCAAAAAGATCAAAAGATCAAAAAGATCAAAAAGATCAAGAGATCAAAAAGATCAAAAGATCAAAAAGATCAAAAGATCAAAAAAATAAAAAGATCAAAAAGATCAAAAAGATCAAAAAGATCAAAAAGATCAAAAAGATCAAAAAGATCAAAAAGATCAAAAAGATCAAAAAGATCAAAAAGATCAAAAAGATCAAAAAGATCAAAATATCAAAAAGATCAGAGATCGAAAAGATCAAAAAGATCAAAAAGATCAAAAAGATCAAAAAGATCAAAAAGATCAAAAAGTTCAAAAAGATCAAAAAGATCAAAAAGATCAAAAAGATCAAAAAGATCAAAAAGATCAAAAAGATCAAAAAGATCAAAAAGATCAAAAAGATCAAAAAGATCAAAAAGATCAAAAAGATCATAAAGATCAAAAAGATCAACAAGATCAAAAAGATCGAAAAGATCGAAAAAATCAAAAGATCGAAAAGATCAAAAAAATAAAAAGATCGAAAACATCAAAAAGATCAAAAAGATCAAAAAGATCAAGAGATCAAAAAGATCAAAAAGATCAAAAAGATCAAAAAGATCAAAAACATCAAAAACATCAAAAACATCAAAAAACATCAAAAAGATCAAAAAGATCAAAAAGATCAAAAAGATCAAAAAGATCAAAAGATCAAAAAGATCAAAAAGATCAAAAAGATCAAAAAGATCAAAAAGATCGAAAAAATCGAAAAAATCAAAAAGATCAAAAAGATCAAAAAGATCAAAAAGATCAAAAAGATCAAAAAGATCAAAAAGATCAAAAAGATCAAAAAGATCAAAAAGATCAAAAAGATCAAAAAGATCAAAAAGATCAAAAAGATCAAAAAGATCAAAAAGATCAAAAAGATCAAAAAGATCAAAAAGATCAAAAAGATCAAAAAGATCAAAAAGATCAAAAAGATCAAAAAGATCAAAAAGATCAAAAAGATCAAAAAGATCAAAAAGATCAAAAAGATCAAAAAGATCAAAAAGATCAAAAAGATCAAAAAGATCAAAAAGATCAAAAAGATCAAAAAGATCAAAAAGATCAAAAAGATCAAAAAGATCAAAAAGATCAAAAAGATCAAAAAGATCAAAAAGATCAAAAAGATCAAAAAGATCAAAAAGATCAAAAAGATCAAAAAGATCAAAAAGATCAAAAAGATCAAAAAGATCAAAAAGATCAAAAAGATCAAAAAGATCAAAAAGATCAAAAAGATCAAAAAGATCAAAAAGATCAAAAAGATCAAAAAGATCAAAAAGATCAAAAAGATCAAAAAGATCAAAAAGATCAAAAAGATCAAAAAGATCAAAAAGATCAAAAAGATCAAAAAGATCAAAAAGATCAAAAAGATCAAAAAGATCAAAAAGATCAAAAAGATCAAAAAGATCAAAAAGATCAAAAAGATCAAAAAGATCAAAAAGATCAAAAAGATCAAAAAGATCAAAAAGATCAAAAAGATCAAAAAGATCAAAAAGATCAAAAAGATCAAAAAGATCAAAAAGATCAAAAAGATCAAAAAGATCAAAAAGATCAAAAAGATCAAAAAGATCAAAAAGATCAAAAAGATCAAAAAGATCAAAAAGATCAAAAAGATCAAAAAGATCAAAAAGATCAAAAAGATCAAAAAGATCAAAAAGATCAAAAAGATCAAAAAGATCAAAAAGATCAAAAAGATCAAAAAGATCAAAAAGATCGAAAAGATCGAAAAAATCAAAAGATCGAAAAGATCAAAAAGATTGAAAAGATCAAAAGATCAAAAAAATAAAAAGATCGAAAACATCAAAAAGATCAAAAAGATCAAGAGATCAAAAAGATCAAAAGATCAAAAAGATCAAAAAGATCAAAAAGATCAAAAAGATCAAAAAGATCAAAAAGATCAAAAAGATCAAAAAGATCAAAAAGATCAAAAAGATCAAAAAGACCAAAAGATCAAAAAGATCAAAAAGATCAAAAAGATCAAAAAGATCAAAAAGATCAAAAAGATCAAAATGATCAAAAAGATCAAAAAGATCAAAAAGATCAAAAAGATCAAAAGATCGAAAAGATCAAAAAGATCAAAAAGATCAAAAAGATCGAAAAAATCAAAAAAATCAAAAGATCGAAAAGATCAAAAAGATTGAAAAGATCAAAAAGATCGAAAAAATCAAAAAGAATCAAGAAGATCGAAAAGATCAAAAAGATTAAAAATATCGAAAAGATCAAAAAGATCAAAAAGATCAAAAAGATCAAAAAGATCAAAAGATCGAAAAGATCAAAAAGATCAAAAAGATCAAAAAGATCAAAAAGATCAAAAAGATCAAAAAGATCAAAAAGATCAAAAAGATCAAAAAGATCAAAAAGATCAAAAAGATCAAAAAGATCAACAAGATCAAAAAGATCAAAAAGATCAAAAAGATCAAAAAGATCAAAAAGATCAAAAAGATCAAAAAGATCAAAAAGATCAAAAAGATCAAAAAGATCAAAAAGATCAAAAAGATCAAAAAGATCAAAAAGATCAAAAAGATCAAAAAGATCAAAAAGATCAAAAAGATCAAAAAGATCAAAAAGATCAAAAAGATCAAAAAAATCAAAAAGATCAAAAAGATCAAAAAGATCAAAAAGATCAAAAAGATCAAAAAGATCAAAAAGATCAAAAAGATCAAAAAGATCAAAAAGATCAAAAAGATCAAAAAGATCAAAAAGATCAAAAAGATCAAAAAGATCAAAAAGATCAAAAAGATCAAAAAGATCAAAAAGATCAAAAAGATCAAAAAGATCAAAAAGATCAAAAAGATCAAAAAGAGCAAAAAGAGCAAAAAGAGCAAAAAGAGCAAAAAGAGCAAAAAGAGCAAAAAGAGCAAAAAGAGCAAAAAGAGCAAAAAGAGCAAAAAGAGCAAAAAGAGCAAAAAGAGCAAAAAGAGCAAAAAGAGCAAAAAGAGCAAAAAGAGCAAAAAGAGCAAAAAGAGCAAAAAGATCAAAAAGATCAAAATGATCAAAAAGATCGAAAATATCAAAAAGATTAAAAATATCGAAAAGGTCAAAAAGATCAAAAGAACAAAAAGAACAAAAAGATCAAAAAGATCAAAAAAATAAAAAGATCGAAAACATCAAAAAGATCAAAAAGATCAAGAGATCAAAAAGATCAAAAGATCAAAAAGATCAAAAAGATCAAGAGATCAAAAAGATCAAAAGATCAAAAAGATCAAAAGATCAAAAAAATAAAAAGATCAAAAAGATCAAAAAGATCAAAAAGATCAAAAAGATCAAAAAGATCAAAAAGATCAAAAAGATCAAAAGATCAAAAAGATCAGAGATCGAAAAGATCAAAAAGATCAAAAAGATCAAAAAGATCAAAAAGATCAAAAAGATCAAAAAGATCAAAAAGTTCAAAAAGATCAAAAAGATCAAAAAGATCAAAAAGATCAAAAAGATCAAAAAGATCAAAAAGATCAAAAAGATCAAAAAGATCAAAAAGATCAAAAAGATCATAAAGATCAAAAAGATCAAAAAGATCAACAAGATCAAAAAGATCGAAAAGATCGAAAAAATCAAAAGATCGAAAAGATCAAAAAGATTGAAAAGATCAAAAAAATAAAAAGATCGAAAACATCAAAAAGATCAAAAAGATCAAAAAGATCAAGAGATCAAAAAGATCAAAAAGATCAAAAAGATCAAAAACATCAAAAACATCAAAAACATCAAAAAGATCAAAAAGATCAAAAAGATCAAAAAGATCAAAAAGATCAAAAGATCAAAAAGATCAAAAAGATCAAAAAGATCAAAAAGATCAAAAAGATCAAAAAGATCGAAAAAATCAAAAAGATCAAGAGATCAAAAAGATCAAAAGATCAAAAAGATCAAAAAGATCAAAAAGATCAAGAGATCAAAAAGATCAAAAGATCAAAAAGATCAAAAGATCAAAAAAATAAAAAGATCAAAAAGATCAAAAAGATCAAAAAGATCAAAAAGATCAAAAAGATCAAAAAGATCAAAAAGATCAAAAAGATCAAAAAGATCAAAAAGATCAAAAAGATCAAAAAGATCAAAAAGATCAAAAAGATCAAAAAGATCAAAAAGATCAAAAAGATCAAAAAGATCAAAAAGATCAAAAAGAGCAAAAAGATCAAAAAGAGCAAAAAGAGCAAAAAGAGCAAAAAGATCAAAAAGATCAAAAAGATCAAAAAGAGCAAAAAGAGCAAAAAGAGCAAAAAGAGCAAAAAGAGCAAAAAGAGCAAAAAGAGCAAAAAGAGCAAAAAGAGCAAAAAGAGCAAAAAGAGCAAAAAGAGCAAAAAGAGCAAAAAGATCAAAAAGAGCAAAAAGAGCAAAAAGAGCAAAAAGAGCAAAAAGATCAAAAAGATCAAAAAGATCAAAAAGATCAAAAAGATCAAAAAGATCAAAAAGATCAAAAAGATCAAAAAGATCAAAAAGATCAAAAAGAGCAAAAAGATCAAAAAGAGCAAAAAGAGCAAAAAGAGCAAAAAGATCAAAAAGATCAAAAAGATCAAAAAGAGCAAAAAGAGCAAAAAGAGCAAAAAGAGCAAAAAGATCAAAAAGATCAAAAAGATCAAAAAGATCAAAAAGATCAAAAAGATCAAAAAGATCAAAAAGATCAAAAAGATCAAAAAGATCAAAAAGATCAAAAAGATCAAAAAGATCAAAAAGATCAAAAAGATCAAAAAGATCAAAAAGAGCAAAAAGATCAAAAAGAGCAAAAAGAGCAAAAAGAGCAAAAAGATCAAAAAGATCAAAAAGATCAAAAAGAGCAAAAAGAGCAAAAAGAGCAAAAAGAGCAAAAAGAGCAAAAAGAGCAAAAAGAGCAAAAAGAGCAAAAAGAGCAAAAAGAGCAAAAAGAGCAAAAAGATCAAAAAGATCAAAAAGATCAAAAAGAGCAAAAAGAGCAAAAAGAGCAAAAAGAGCAAAAAGAGCAAAAAGAGCAAAAAGAGCAAAAAGAGCAAAAAGAGCAAAAAGAGCAAAAAGAGCAAAAAGAGCAAAAAGAGCAAAAAGAGCAAAAAGAGCAAAAAGATCAAAAAGATCAAAAAGATCAAAAAGATCAAAAAGATCAAAAAGATCAAAAAGATCAAAAAGATCAAAAAGATCAAAAAGATCAAAAAGATCAAAAAGATCAAAAAGATCAAAAAGATCCAAAAGATCAAAAAGATCAAAAAGATCAAAAAGATCAAAAAGATCAAAAAGATCAAAAAGATCAAAAAGATCAAAAAGATCAAAAAGATCAAAAAGATCAAAAAGATCAAAAAGATCAAAAAGATCAAAAAGATCAAAAAGATCAAAAAGATCAAAAAGATCAAAAAGATCAAAAAGATCAAAAAGATCAAAAAGATCAAAAAGATCAAAAAGATCAAAAAGATCAAAAAGATCAAAAAGATCAAAAAGATCAAAAAGATCAAAAAGATCAAAAAGATCAAAAAGATCAAAAAGATCAAAAAGATCAAAAAGATCAAAAAGATCAAAAAGATCAAAAAGATCAAAAAGATCAAAAAGATCAAAAAGATCAAAAAGATCAAAAAGATCAAAAAGATCAAAAAGATCAAAAAGATCAAAAAGATCAAAAAGATCAAAAAGATCAAAAAGATCAAAAAGATCAAAAAGATCAAAAAGATCAAAAAGATCAAAAAGATCAAAAAGATCAAAAAGATCAAAAAGATCAAAAAGATCAAAAAGATCAAAAAGATCAAAAAGATCAAAAAGATCAAAAAGATCAAAAAGATCAAAAAGATCAAAAAGATCAAAAAGATCAAAAAGATCAAAAAGATCAAAAAGATCAAAAAGATCAAAAAGATCAAAAAGATCAAAAAGATCAAAAAGATCAAAAAGATCAAAAAGATCAAAAAGATCAAAAAGATCAAAAAGATCAAAAAGATCAAAAAGATCAAAAAGATCAAAAAGATCGAAAAGATCGAAAAAATCAAAAGATCGAAAAGATCAAAAAGATTGAAAAGATCAAAAGATCAAAAAAATAAAAAGATCGAAAACATCAAAAAGATCAAAAAGATCAAGAGATCAAAAAGATCAAAAGATCAAAAAGATCAAAAAGATCAAAAAGATCAAAAAGATCAAAAAGATCAAAAAGATCAAAAAGATCAAAAAGATCAAAAAGATCAAAAAGATCAAAAAGACCAAAAGATCAAAAAGATCAAAAAGATCAAAAAGATCAAAAAGATCAAAAAGATCAAAAAGATCAAAATGATCAAAAAGATCAAAAAGATCAAAAAGATCAAAAAGATCAAAAGATCGAAAAGATCAAAAAGATCAAAAAGATCAAAAAGATCGAAAAAATCAAAAAAATCAAAAGATCGAAAAGATCAAAAAGATTGAAAAGATCAAAAAGATCGAAAAAATCAAAAAGAATCAAGAAGATCGAAAAGATCAAAAAGATTAAAAATATCGAAAAGATCAAAAAGATCAAAAAGATCAAAAAGATCAAAAAGATCAAAAGATCGAAAAGATCAAAAAGATCAAAAAGATCAAAAAGATCAAAAAGATCAAAAAGATCAAAAAGATCAAAAAGATCAAAAAGATCAAAAAGATCAAAAAGATCAAAAAGATCAAAAAGATCAACAAGATCAACAAGATCAAAAAGATCAAAAAGATCAAAAAGATCAAAAAGATCAAAAAGATCAAAAAGATCAAAAAGATCAAAAAGATCAAAAAGATCAAAAAGATCAAAAAGATCAAAAAGATCAAAAAGATCAAAAAGATCAAAAAGATCAAAAAGATCAAAAAGATCAAAAAGATCAAAAAGATCAAAAAGATCAAAAAGATCAAAAAGATCAAAAAAATCAAAAAGATCAAAAAGATCAAAAAGATCAAAAAGATCAAAAAGATCAAAAAGATCAAAAAGATCAAAAAGATCAAAAAGATCAAAAAGATCAAAAAGATCAAAAAGATCAAAAAGATCAAAAAGATCAAAAAGATCAAAAAGATCAAAAAGATCAAAAAGATCAAAAAGATCAAAAAGATCAAAAAGATCAAAAAGATCAAAAAGATCAAAAAGATCAAAAAGAGCAAAAAGAGCAAAAAGAGCAAAAAGAGCAAAAAGAGCAAAAAGAGCAAAAAGAGCAAAAAGAGCAAAAAGAGCAAAAAGAGCAAAAAGAGCAAAAAGAGCAAAAAGAGCAAAAAGAGCAAAAAGAGCAAAAAGAGCAAAAAGAGCAAAAAGAGCAAAAAGAGCAAAAAGAGCAAAAAGAGCAAAAAGATCAAAAAGATCAAAATGATCAAAAAGATCGAAAATATCAAAAAGATTAAAAATATCGAAAAGGTCAAAAAGATCAAAAGAACAAAAAGAACAAAAAGATCAAAAAGATCAAAAAAATAAAAAGATCGAAAACATCAAAAAGATCAAAAAGATCAAGAGATCAAAAAGATCAAAAGATCAAAAAGATCAAAAAGATCAAGAGATCAAAAAGATCAAAAGATCAAAAAGATCAAAAGATCAAAAAAATAAAAAGATCAAAAAGATCAAAAAGATCAAAAAGATCAAAAAGATCAAAAAGATCAAAAAGATCAAAAAGATCAAAAGATCAAAAAGATCAGAGATCGAAAAGATCAAAAAGATCAAAAAGATCAAAAAGATCAAAAAGATCAAAAAGATCAAAAAGATCAAAAAGTTCAAAAAGATCAAAAAGATCAAAAAGATCAAAAAGATCAAAAAGATCAAAAAGATCAAAAAGATCAAAAAGATCAAAAAGATCAAAAAGATCAAAAAGATCATAAAGATCAAAAAGATCAAAAAGATCAACAAGATCAAAAAGATCGAAAAGATCGAAAAAATCAAAAGATCGAAAAGATCAAAAAGATTGAAAAGATCAAAAAAATAAAAAGATCGAAAACATCAAAAAGATCAAAAAGATCAAAAAGATCAAGAGATCAAAAAGATCAAAAAGATCAAAAAGATCAAAAACATCAAAAACATCAAAAACATCAAAAAGATCAAAAAGATCAAAAAGATCAAAAAGATCAAAAAGATCAAAAGATCAAAAAGATCAAAAAGATCAAAAAGATCAAAAAGATCAAAAAGATCAAAAAGATCGAAAAAATCAAAAAGATCAAGAGATCAAAAAGATCAAAAGATCAAAAAGATCAAAAAGATCAAAAAGATCAAGAGATCAAAAAGATCAAAAGATCAAAAAGATCAAAAGATCAAAAAAATAAAAAGATCAAAAAGATCAAAAAGATCAAAAAGATCAAAAAGATCAAAAAGATCAAAAAGATCAAAAAGATCAAAAAGATCAAAAAGATCAAAAAGATCAAAAAGATCAAAAAGATCAAAAAGATCAAAAAGATCAAAAAGATCAAAAAGATCAAAAAGATCAAAAAGATCAAAAAGATCAAAAAGATCAAAAAGATCAAAAAGATCAAAAAGATCAAAAAGATCAAAAAGATCAAAAAGATCAAAAAGATCAAAAAGATCAAAAAGATCAAAAAGATCAAAAAGATCAAAAAGATCAAAAAGATCAAAAAGATCAAAAAGATCAAAAAGATCAAAAAGATCAAAAAGATCAAAAAGATCAAAAAGATCAAAAAGATCAAAAAGATCAAAAAGATCAAAAAGATCAAAAAGATCAAAAAGATCAAAAAGATCAAAAAGATCAAAAAGATCAAAAAGATCAAAAAGATCAAAAAGATCAAAAAGATCAAAAAGATCAAAAAGATCAAAAGATCAAAAAGATCAAAAAGATCAAAAAGATCAAAAAGATCAAAAAGATCAAAAAGATCAAAAAGATCAAAAAGATCAAAAAGATCAAAAGATCAAAGATCAAAAAGATCAGAAGGTCGAAAAGATCAAAAAGATCAAAAAGATCAAAAAGATCAAAAAGATCAAAAAGATCAAAAAGATCAAAAAGATCAAAAAGATCAAAAAGATCAAAAAGATCAAAAAGATCAAAAAGATCAAAAAGATCAAAAAGATCAAAAAGATCAAAAAGATCAAAAAGATCAAAAAGATCAAAAAGATCAAAAAGATCAAAAAGATCAAAAAGATCAAAAAGATCAAAAAGATCAAAAAGATCAAAAAGATCAAAAAGATCAAAAAGATCAAAAAGATCAAAAAGATCAAAAAGATCAAAAAGATCAAAAAGATCAAAAAGATTAAAAAGATCGAAAAGAGCAAAAAGATTGAAAAAATCAAAAAGATCGAAAAAATCAAGAAGATCGAAAATATCAAAAAGATTAAAAATATCGAAAAGATCAAAAGAACAAAAAGAACAAAAAGATCAAAAAAATAAAAAGATTGAAAACATCTAAAAGATTAAAAAGATCAAGAGATCAAAAAGATCAAAAAGATCAAAATATCAAAAAAATAAAAAGATCGAAAAGATCAAAAAGATCAAAAAATCAAAAAGATCAAAAAGATCAAAAAGATCAAAAAGATCAAAAAGATCAAAAAGATCAAAAAGATCAAAAAGATCAAAAAGATCAAAAAGATCAAAAAGATCAAAAAGATCAAAATGATCAAAAAGATCAAAAAGATCAAAAAGATCAAAAAGATCAAAAAGATCAAAAAGATCAAAAAGATCAAAAAGATCAAAAAGATCAAAAAGATCAAAAAGATCAAAAAGATCAAAAAGATCAAAAAGATCAAAAAGATCAAAAAGATCAAAAAGATCAAAAAGATCAAAAAGATCAAAAAGATCAAAAAGATCAAAAAGATCAAAAAGATCAAAAAGATCAAAAAGATCAAAAAGATCAAAAAGATCAAAAAGATCAAAAAGATCAAAAAGATCAAAAAGATCAAAAAGATCAAAAAGATCAAAAAGATCAAAAAGATCAAAAAGATCAAAAAGATCAAAAAGATCAAAAAGATCAAAAAGATCAAAAAGATCAAAAAGATCAAAAAGATCAAAAAGATCAAAAAGATCAAAAAGATCAAAAAGATCAAAAAGATCAAAAAGATCAAAAAGATCAAAAAGATCAAAAAGATCAAAAAGATCAAAAAGATCAAAAAGATCAAAAAGATCAAAAAGATCAAAAAGATCAAAAAGATCAAAAAGATCAAAAAGATCAAAAAGATCAAAAAGATCAAAAAGATCAAAAAGATCAAAAAGATCAAAAAGATCAAAAAGATCAAAAAGATCAAAAAGATCAAAAAGATCAAAAAGATCAAAAAGATCAAAAAGATCAAAAAGATCAAAAAGATCAAAAAGATCAAAAAGATCAAAAAGATCAAAAAGATCAAAAAGATCAAAAAGATCAAAAAGATCAAAAAGATCAAAAAGATCAAAAAGATCAAAAAGATCAAAAAGATCAAAAAGATCAAAAAGATCAAAAAGATCAAAAAGATCAAAAAGATCAAAAAGATCAAAAAGATCAAAAAGATCAAAAAGATCAAAAAGATCAAAAAGATCAAAAAGATCAAAAAGATCAAAAAGATCAAAAAGATCAAAAAGATCAAAAAGATCAAAAAGATCAAAAGATCAAAAAGATCAAAAAGATCAAAAAGATCAAAAAGATCAAAAAGATCAAAAAGATCAAAAAGATCAAAAAGATCAAAAAGATCAAAAAGATCGAAAAGATCGAAAAGATCGAAAAGATCAAAAAGATCAAAAAGATCAAAAAGATCAAAAAGATCAAAAAGATCAAAAAGATCAAAAAGATCAAAAAGATCAAAAAGATCAAAAAGATCAAAAAGATCAAAAAGATCAAAAAGATCAAAAAGATCAAAAAGATCAAAAAGATCAAAAAGATCAAAAAGATCATAAAGATCATAAAGATCAAAAAGATCATAAAGATCAAAAAGATCAAAAAGATCAAAAATATCAAAAAGATCAAAAAGATCAAAAAGATCAAAAAGATCAAAAAGATCAAAAAGATCAAAAAGATCAAAAAGATCAAAAAGATCAAAAAGATCAAAAAGATCAAAAAGATCAAAAAGATCAAAAAGATCAAAAAGATCAAAAAGATCAAAAAGATCAAAAAGATCAAAAAGATCAAAAAGATCAAAAGATCAAAGATCAAAAAGATCAAAAAGCTCAAAAAGATCGAAAAGATCAAAAAGATCAAAAAGATCAAAAAGATCAAAAAGATCAAAAAGATCAAAAAGATCAAAAAGATCAAAAAGATCAAAAAGATCAAAAAGCTCAAAAAGATCAAAAAGATCAAAAAGATCATAAAGATCAAAAAGATCAGAAAGATCAAAAAGATCAAAAAGATCAAAAAGATCAAAAAGATCAAAAAGATCAAAAAGATCAAAATGATCAAAAAGATCAGAAGATCGAAAAGATCAAAAAGATCAAAAAGATCAAAAAGATCAAAAAGATCAAAAAGATCAAAAAGATCAAAAAGATCAAAAAGATCAAAAAGATCAAAAAGATCAAAAAGATCAAAAAGATCAAAAAGATCAAAAAGATCAAAAAGATCAAAAAGATCAAAAAGATCAAAAAGATCAAAAAGATCAAAAAGATCAAAAAGATCAAAAAGATCAAAAAGATCAAAAAGATCAAAAAGATCAAAAAGATCAAAAAGATCAAAAAGATCAAAAAGATCAAAAAGATCAAAAAGATCAAAAAGATCAAAAAGATCAAAAAGATCAAAGATCAAAAAGATCAGAAGATCGAAAAGATCAAAAAGATCAAAAAGATCAAAAAGATCAAAAAGATCAAAAAGATCAAAAAGATCAAAAAGATCAAAAAGATCAAAAAGATCAAAAAGATTAAAAAGATCAAAAAGATCAAAAGATCAAAAAGATCAAAAAGATCAAAAAGATCAAAAAGATCAAAAAGATCAAAAAGATCAAAAAGATCAAAAAGATCAAAAAGATCAAAAAGATCAAAAAGATCAAAAAGATCAAAAAGATCAAAAAGATCAAAAAGATCAAAAAGATCAAAAAGATCAAAAAGATCAAAAAGATCAAAAAGATCACAAAGATCAAAAAGATCAAAAAGATCAAAAAGATTAAAAAGATCGAAAAGAGCAAAAAGATTGAAAAAATCAAAAAGATCGAAAAAATCAAGAAGATCGAAAATATCAAAAAGATTAAAAATATCGAAAAGATCAAAAGAACAAAAAGAACAAAAAGATCAAAAGATCAAAAAAATAAAAAGATTGAAAACATCTAAAAGATTAAAAAGATCAAGAGATCAAAAAGATCAAAAAGATCAAAATATCAAAAAAATAAAAAGATCGAAAAGATCAAAAAGATCAAAAAATCAAAAAGATCAAAAAGATCAAAAAGATCAAAAAGATCAAAAAGATCAAAAAGATCAAAAAGATCAAAAAGATCAAAAAGATCAAAAAGATCAAAAAGATCAAAAAGATCAAAAAGATCAAAAAGATCAAAAAGATCAAAAAGATCAAAAAGATCAAAAAGATCAAAAAGATCAAAAAGATCAAAAAGATCAAAAAGATCAAAAAGATCAAAAAGATCAAAAAGATCAAAAAGATCAAAAAGATCAAAAAGATCAAAAAGATCAAAAAGATCAAAAAGATCAAAAAGATCAAAAAGATCAAAAAGATCAAAAAGATCAAAAAGATCAAAAAGATCAAAAAGATCAAAAAGATCAAAAAGATCAAAAAGATCAAAAAGATCAAAAAGATCAAAAAGATCAAAAAGATCAAAAAGATCAAAAAGATCAAAAAGATCAAAAAGATCAAAAAGATCAAAAAGATCAAAAAGATCAAAAAGATCAAAAAGATCAAAAAGATCAAAAAGATCAAAAAGATCAAAAAGATCAAAAAGATCAAAAAGATCAAAAAGATCAAAAAGATCAAAAAGATCAAAAAGATCAAAAAGATCAAAAAGATCAAAAAGATCAAAAAGATCAAAAAGATCAAAAAGATCAAAAAGATCAAAAAGATCAAAAAGATCAAAAAGATCAAAAAGATCAAAAAGATCAAAAAGATCAAAAAGATCAAAAAGATCAAAAAGATCAAAAAGATCAAAAAGATCAAAAAGATCAAAAAGATCAAAAAGATCAAAAAGATCAAAAAGATCAAAAAGATCAAAAAGATCAAAAAATCAAAAAGATCAAAAAGATCAAAAAGATCAAAAAGATCAAAAAGATCAAAAAGATCAAAAAGATCAAAAAGATCAAAAAGATCAAAAAGATCAAAAAGATCAAAAAGATCAAAAAGATCAAAAAGATCAAAAAGATCAAAAAGATCAAAAAGATCAAAAAGATCAAAAAGATCAAAAAGATCAAAAAGATCAAAAAGATCAAAAAGATCAAATAGATCAAAAATATCAAAAAGATCAAAAAGATCAAAAAAATCAAAAGATCAAAAAGATTCAAAAAATCAAAAAGATCGAAAAAATCAAAAAGATCGAAAAAATCAAGAAGATCGAAAAGATCAAAAAGATCAAAAATATCGAAAAGATCAAAAAGATCAAAAGAACAAAAAGAACAAAAAGATCAAAAAGATCAAAAAAACCAAAAGATCATAAAGATCAAAAAGATCAAAAAGATCAAAAAGATCAAAAATATCAAAAAGATCAAAAAGATCAAAAATATCAAAAAGATCAAAAAGATCAAAAAGATCAAAAAGATCAAAAAGATCAAAAAGATCAAAAAGATCAAAAAGATCAAAAAGATCAAAAAGATCAAAAAGATCAAAAAGATCAAAAAGATCAAAAAGATCAAAAAGATCAAAAAGATCAAAAAGATCAAAAAGATCAAAAAGATCAAAAAGATCAAAAAGATCAAAAAGATCAAAAAGATCAAAAAGATCAAAAAGATCAAAAAGATCAAAAAGATCAAAAAGATCAAAAATATCAAAAAGATCAAAAATATCAAAAAGATCAAAAAGATCAAAAAAATCAAAAGGATCAAAAAGATCAAAAAGATCAAAAAGATCAAAAAGATCAAAAAGATCAAAAAGATCAAAAAGATCAAAAAGATCAAAAAGATCAAAAAGATCAAAAAGATCAAAAAGATCAAAAAGATCAAAAAGATCAAAAAGATCAAAAAGATCAAAAAGATCAAAAAGATCAAAAAGATCAAAAAGATCAAAAAGATCAAAAAGATCAAAAAGATCAAAAAGATCAAAAAGATCAAAAAGATCAAAAAGATCAAAAAGATCAAAAAGATCAAAAAGATCAAAAAGATCAAAAAGATCAAAAAGATCAAAAAGATCAAAAAGATCAAAAAGATCAAAAAGATCGAAAAGATCGAAAAGATCAAAAAGATCAAAAAGATCAAAAAGATCAAAAAGATCAAAAAGCTCAAAAAGATCAAAAAGATCAAAAAGATCAAAAAGATCAAAAAGATCAAAAAGATCAAAAAGATCAAAAAGATCAAAAAGATCAAAAAGATCAAAAAGATCAAAAAGATCAAAAAGATCAAAAAGATCAAAAAGATCAAAAAGATCAAAAAGATCAAAAAGATCAAAAAGATCAAAAAGATCAAAAAGATCAAAAAGATCAAAAAGATCAAAAAGATCAAAAAGATCAAAAAGATCAAAAAGATCAAAAAGATCAAAAAGATCAAAAGATCAAAGATCAAAAAGATCAAAAAGCTCAAAAAGATCGAAAAGATCAAAAAGATCAAAAAGATCAAAAAGATCAAAAAGATCAAAAAGATCAAAAAGATCAAAAAGATCAAAAAGATCAAAAAGATCAAAAAGCTCAAAAAGATCAAAAAGATCAAAAAGATCATAAAGATCAAAAAGATCAGAAAGATCAAAAAGATCAAAAAGATCAAAAAGATCAAAAAGATCAAAAAGATCAAAAAGATCAAAAAGATCAAAAAGATCAAAATGATCAAAAAGATCAGAAGATCGAAAAGATCAAAAAGATCAAAAAGATCAAAAAGATCAAAAAGATCAAAAAGATCAAAAAGATCAAAAAGATCAAAAAGATCAAAAAGATCAAAAAGATCAAAAAGATCAAAAAGATCAAAAAGATCAAAAAGATCAAAAAGATCAAAAAGATCAAAAAGATCAAAAAGATCAAAAAGATCAAAAAGATCAAAAAGATCAAAAAGATCAAAAAGATCAAAAAGATCAAAAAGATCAAAAAGATCAAAAAGATCAAAAAGATCAAAAAGATCAAAAGATCAAAGATCAAAAAGATCAGAAGATCGAAAAGATCAAAAAGATCAAAAAGATCAAAAAGATCAAAAAGATCAAAAAGATCAAAAAGATCAAAAAGATCAAAAAGATCAAAAAGATCAAAAGATCAAAAAGATCAAAAAGATCAAAAAGATCAAAAAGATCAAAAAGATCAAAAAGATCAAAAAGATCAAAAAGATCAAAAAGATCAAAAAGATCAAAAAGATCAAAAAGATCAAAAAGATCAAAAAGATCAAAAAGATCAAAAAGATCAAAAAGATCAAAAAGATCACAAAGATCAAAAAGATCAAAAAGATCAAAAAGATTAAAAAGATCGAAAAGAGCAAAAAGATTGAAAAAATCAAAAAGATCGAAAAAATCAAGAAGATCGAAAATATCAAAAAGATTAAAAATATCGAAAAGATCAAAAGAACAAAAAGAACAAAAAGATCAAAAGATCAAAAAAATAAAAAGATTGAAAACATCTAAAAGATTAAAAAGATCAAGAGATCAAAAAGATCAAAAAGATCAAAATATCAAAAAAATAAAAAGATCGAAAAGATCAAAAAGATCAAAAAATCAAAAAGATCAAAAAGATCAAAAAGATCAAAAAGATCAAAAAGATCAAAAAGATCAAAAAGATCAAAAAGATCAAAAAGATCAAAAAGATCAAAAAGATCAAAAAGATCAAAAAGATCAAAAAGATCAAAAAGATCAAAAAGATCAAAAAGATCAAAAAGATCAAAAAGATCAAAAAGATCAAAAAGATCAAAAAGATCAAAAAGATCAAAAAGATCAAAAAGATCAAAAAGATCAAAAAGATCAAAAAGATCAAAAAGATCAAAAAGATCAAAAAGATCAAAAAGATCAAAAAGATCAAAAAGATCAAAAAGATCAAAAAGATCAAAAAGATCAAAAAGATCAAAAAGATCAAAAAGATCAAAAAGATCAAAAAGATCAAAAAGATCAAAAAGATCAAAAAGATCAAAAAGATCAAAAAGATCAAAAAGATCAAAAAGATCAAAAAGATCAAAAAGATCAAAAAGATCAAAAAGATCAAAAAGATCAAAAAGATCAAAAAGATCAAAAAGATCAAAAAGATCAAAAAGATCAAAAAGATCAAAAAGATCAAAAAGATCAAAAAGATCAAAAAGATCAAAAAGATCAAAAAGATCAAAAAGATCAAAAAGATCAAAAAGATCAAAAAGATCAAAAAGATCAAAAAGATCAAAAAGATCAAAAAGATCAAAAAGATCAAAAAGATCAAAAAGATCAAAAAGATCAAAAAGATCAAAAAGATCAAAAAGATCAAAAAGATCAAAAAGATCAAAAAGATCAAAAAGATCAAAAAGATCAAATAGATCAAAAATATCAAAAAGATCAAAAAGATCAAAAAAATCAAAAGATCAAAAAGATTCAAAAAATCAAAAAGATCGAAAAAATCAAAAAGATCGAAAAAATCAAGAAGATCGAAAAGATCAAAAAGATCAAAAATATCGAAAAGATCAAAAAGATCAAAAGAACAAAAAGAACAAAAAGATCAAAAAGATCAAAAAAACCAAAAGATCATAAAGATCAAAAAGATCAAAAAGATCAAAAAGATCAAAAATATCAAAAAGATCAAAAAGATCAAAAATATCAAAAAGATCAAAAAGATCAAAAAGATCAAAAAGATCAAAAAGATCAAAAAGATCAAAAAGATCAAAAAGATCAAAAAGATCAAAAAGATCAAAAAGATCAAAAAGATCAAAAAGATCAAAAAGATCAAAAAGATCAAAAAGATCAAAAAGATCAAAAAGATCAAAAAGATCAAAAAGATCAAAAAGATCAAAAAGATCAAAAAGATCAAAAAGATCAAAAAGATCAAAAAGATCAAAAAGATCAAAAATATCAAAAAGATCAAAAAGATCAAAAATATCAAAAAGATCAAAAAAATCAAAAGGATCAAAAAGATCAAAAAGATCAAAAAGATCAAAAAGATCAAAAAGATCAAAAAGATCAAAAAGATCAAAAAGATCAAAAAGATCAAAAAGATCAAAAAGATCAAAAAGATCAAAAAGATCAAAAAGATCAAAAAGATCAAAAAGATCAAAAAGATCAAAAAGATCAAAAAGATCAAAAAGATCAAAAAGATCAAAAAGATCAAAAAGATCAAAAAGATCAAAAAGATCAAAAAGATCAAAAAGATCAAAAAGATCAAAAAGATCAAAAAGATCAAAAAGATCAAAAAGATCAAAAAGATCAAAAAGATCAAAAAGATCAAAAAGATCAAAAAGATCAAAAAGCTCAAAAAGATCGAAAAGATCAAAAAGATCAAAAAGATCAAAAAGATCAAAAAGATCAAAAAGCTCAAAAAGATCAAAAAGATCAAAAAGATCAAAAAGATCAAAAAGATCAAAAAGATCAAAAAGATCAAAAAGATCAAAAAGATCAAAAAGATCAAAAAGATCAAAAAGATCAAAAAGATCAAAAAGATCAAAAAGATCAAAAAGATCAAAAAGATCAAAAAGATCAAAAAGATCAAAAAGATCAAAAAGATCAAAAAGATCAAAAAGATCAAAAAGATCAAAAAGATCAAAAAGATCAAAAAGATCAAAAAGATCAAAAAGATCAAAAAGATCAAAAAGATCAAAAAGATCAAAAAGATCAAAAAGATCAAAAAGATCAAAAAGATCAAAAAGATCAAAAAGATCAAAAAGATCAAAAAGATCAAAAAGATCAAAAAGATCAAAAAGATCAAAAAGATCAAAAAGCTCAAAAAGCTCAAAAAGATCAAAAAGCTCAAAAAGCTCAAAAAGATCAAAAAGCTCAAAAAGCTCAAAAAGATCAGAAGATCGAAAAGATCAAAAAGATCAAAAAGATCAAAAAGATCAAAAAGATCAAAAAGATCAAAAAGATCATAAAGATCAAAAAGATCATAAAGATCAAAAAGATCAAAAAGATCAGAAAGATCAAAAAGATCAAAAAGATCAAAAAGATCAAAAAGATCAAAAAGATCATAAAGATCAAAAAGATCAGAAAGATCAAAAAGATCAAAAAGATCAGAAAGATCAAAAAGATCAAAAAGATCAAAAAGATCAAAAAGATCAAAAAGATCAAAAAGATCAAAAAGATCAAAATGATCAAAAAGATCAGAAGATCGAAAAGATCAAAAAGATCAAAAAGATCAAAAAGATCAAAAAGATCAAAAAGATCAAAAAGATCAAAAAGATCAAAAAGATCAAAAAGATCAAAAAGATCAAAAAGATCAAAAAGATCAAAAAGATCAAAAAGATCAAAAAGATCAAAAAGATCAAAAAGATCAAAAAGATCAAAAAGATCAAAAAGATCAAAAAGATCAAAAAGATCAAAAAGATCAAAAAGATCAAAAAGATCAAAAAGATCAAAAAGATCAAAAAGATCAAAAAGATCAAAAAGATCAAAAAGATCAAAAAGATCAAAAAGATCAAAAAGATCAAAAAGATCAAAAAGATCAAAAAGATCAAAAAGATCAAAAAGATCAAAAAGATCAAAAAGATCAAAAAGATCAAAAAGATCAAAAAGATCAAAAAGATCAAAAAGATCAAAAAGATCAAAAAGATCAAAAAGATCAAAAAGATCAAAAAGATCAAAAAGATCAAAAAGATCAAAAAGATCAAAAAGATCAAAAAGATCAAAAAGATCAAAAAGATCAAAAAGATCAAAAAGATCAAAAAGATCAAAAAGATCAAAAAGATCAAAAAGATCAAAAAGATCAAAAAGATCAAAAAGATCAAAAAGATCAAAAAGATCAAAAAGATCAAAAAGATCAAAAAGATCAAAAAGATCAAAAAGATCAAAAAGATCAAAAAGATCAAAAAGATCAAAAAGATCAAAAAGATCAAAAAGATCAAAAAGATCAAAAAGATCAAAAAGATCAAAAAGATCAAAAAGATCAAAAAGATCAAAAAGATCAAAAAGATCAAAAAGATCAAAAAGATCAAAAAGATCAAAAAGATCAAAAAGATCAAAAAGATCAAAAAGATCAAAAAGATCAAAAAGATCAAAAAGATCAAAAAGATCAAAAAGATCAAAAAGATCAAAAAGATCAAAAAGATCAAAAAGATCAAAAAGCTCAAAAAGCTCAAAAAGATCAAAAAGCTCAAAAAGCTCAAAAAGATCAAAAAGATCAAAAAGATCAAAAAGATCAAAAAGATCAGAAGATCGAAAAGATCAAAAAGATCAAAAAGATCAAAAAGATCAAAAAGATCAAAAAGATCAAAAAGATCATAAAGATCAAAAAGATCAAAAAGATCATAAAGATCAAAAAGATCAGAAAGATCAAAAAGATCAAAAAGATCAAAAAGATCAAAAAGATCAAAAAGATCAAAAAGATCAAAAAGATCAAAAAGCTCAAAAAGCTCAAAAAGATCAAAAAGCTCAAAAAGCTCAAAAAGATCAAAAAGATCAAAAAGATCAAAAAGATCAAAAAGATCAAAAAGATCAGAAGATCGAAAAGATCAAAAAGATCAAAAAGATCAAAAAGATCAAAAAGATCAAAAAGATCAAAAAGATCATAAAGATCAAAAAGATCAAAAAGATCATAAAGATCAAAAAGATCAGAAAGATCAAAAAGATCAAAAAGATCAAAAAGATCAAAAAGATCAAAAAGATCAAAAAGATCAAAAAGATCAAAAAGATCAAAAAGATCAAAAAGATCAAAAAGATCAAAAAGATCATAAAGATCAAAAAGATCAGAAAGATCAAAAAGATCAAAAAGATCAGAAAGATCAAAAAGATCAAAAAGATCAAAAAGATCAAAAAGATCAAAAAGATCAAAAAGATCAAAAAGATCAAAAAGATCAAAAAGATCAAAATGATCAAAAAGATCAGAAGATCGAAAAGATCAAAAAGATCAAAAAGATCAAAAAGATCAAAAAGATCAAAAAGATCAAAAAGATCAAAAAGATCAAAAAGATCAAAAAGATCAAAAAGATCAAAAAGATCAAAAAGATCAAAAAGATCAAAAAGATCAAAAAGATCAAAAAGATCAAAAAGATCAAAAAGATCAAAAAGATCAAAAAGATCAAAAAGATCAAAAAGATCAAAAAGATCAAAAAGATCAAAAAGATCAAAAAGATCAAAAAGATCAAAAAGATCAAAAAGATCAAAAAGATCAAAAAGATCAAAAAGATCAAAAAGATCAAAAAGATCAAAAAGATCAAAAAGATCAAAAAGATCAAAAAGATCAAAAAGATCAAAAAGATCAAAAAGATCAAAAAGATCAAAAAGATCAAAAAGATCAAAAAGATCAAAAAGATCAAAAAGATCAAAAAGATCAAAAAGATCAAAAAGATCAAAAAGATCAAAAAGATCAAAAAGATCAAAAAGATCAAAAAGATCAAAAAGATCAAAAAGATCAAAAAGATCAAAAAGATCAAAAAGATCAAAAAGCTCAAAAAGCTCAAAAAGATCAAAAAGCTCAAAAAGCTCAAAAAGATCAAAAAGATCAAAAAGATCAAAAAGATCAAAAAGATCAAAAAGATCAGAAGATCGAAAAGATCAAAAAGATCAAAAAGATCAAAAAGATCAAAAAGATCAAAAAGATCAAAAAGATCATAAAGATCAAAAAGATCAAAAAGATCATAAAGATCAAAAAGATCAGAAAGATCAAAAAGATCAAAAAGATCAAAAAGATCAAAAAGATCAAAAAGATCATAAAGATCAAAAAGATCAGAAAGATCAAAAAGATCAAAAAGATCAGAAAGATCAAAAAGATCAAAAAGATCAAAAAGATCAAAAAGATCAAAAAGATCAAAAAGATCAAAAAGATCAAAAAGATCAAAATGATCAAAAAGATCAGAAGATCGAAAAGATCAAAAAGATCAAAAAGATCAAAAAGATCAAAAAGATCAAAAAGATCAAAAAGATCAAAAAGATCAAAAAGATCAAAAAGATCAAAAAGATCAAAAAGATCAAAAAGATCAAAAAGATCAAAAAGATCAAAAAGATCAAAAAGATCAAAAAGATCAAAAAGATCAAAAAGATCAAAAAGATCAAAAAGATCAAAAAGATCAAAAAGATCAAAAAGATCAAAAAGATCAAAAAGATCAAAAAGATCAAAAAGATCAAAAAGATCAAAAAGATCAAAAAGATCAAAAAGATCAAAAAGATCAAAAAGATCAAAAAGATCAAAAGATCAAAGATCGAAAAGATCAAAAAGATCAAAAAGATCAAAAAGATCAAAAAGATCAAAAAGATCAAAAAGATCAAAAAGATCAAAAAGATCAAAAAGATCAAAAAGATCAAAAAGATCAAAAAGATCAAAAAGATCAAAAAGATCAAAAAGATCAAAAAGATCAAAAAGATCAAAAAGATCAAAAAGATCAAAAAGATCAAAAAGATCAAAAAGATCAAAAAGATCAAAAAGATCAAAAAGATCAAAAAGATCAAAAAGATCAAAAAGATCAAAAAGATCAAAAAGATCAAAAAGATCAAAAAGATCAAAAAGATCAAAAAGATCAAAAAGATCAAAAAGATCAAAAAGATCAAAAAGATCAAAAAGATCAAAAAGATCAAAAAGATCAAAAAGATCAAAAAGATCAAAAAGATCAAAAAGATCAAAAAGATCAAAAAGATCAAAAAGATCAAAAAGATCAAAAAGATCAAAAAGATCAAAAAGATCAAAAAGATCAAAAAGATCAAAAAGATCAAAAAGATCAAAAAGATCAAAAAGATCAAAAAGATCAAAAAGATCAAAAAGATCAAAAAGATCAAAAAGATCAAAAAGATCAAAAAGATCAAAAAGATCAAAAAGATCAAAAAGATCAAAAAGATCAAAAAGATCAAAAAGATCAAAAAGATCAAAAAGATCAAAAAGATCAAAAAGATCAAAAAGATCAAAAAGATCAAAAAGATCAAAAAGATCAAAAAGATCAAAAAGATCAAAAAGATCAAAAAGATCAAAAAGATCAAAAAGATCAAAAAGATCAAAAAGATCAAAAAGATCAAAAAGATCAAAAAGATCAAAAAGATCAAAAAGATCAAAAAGATCAAAAAGATCAAAAAGATCAAAAAGATCAAAAAGATCAAAAAGATCAAAAAGATCAAAAAGATCAAAAAGATCAAAAAGATCAAAAAGATCAAAAAGATCAAAAAGATCAAAAAGATCAAAAAGATCAAAAAGATCAAAAAGATCAAAAAGATCAAAAAGATCAAAAAGATCAAAAAGATCAAAAAGATCAAAAAGATCAAAAAGATCAAAAAGATCAAAAAGATCAAAAAGATCAAAAAGATCAAAAAGATCAAAAAGATCAAAAAGATCAAAAAGATCAAAAAGATCAAAAAGATCAAAAAGATCAAAAAGATCAAAAAGATCAAAAAGATCATAAAGATCAAAAAGATCAAAAAGATCAAAAAGATCAAAAAGATCAAAAAGATCAAAAAGATCAAAAAGATCAAAAAGATCAAAAAGATCAAAAAGATCAAAAAGATCAAAAAGATCAAAAGATCAAAGATCAAAAAGATCAAAAAGCTCGAAAAGATCAAAAAGATCAAAAAGATCAAAAAGATCAAAAAGATCAAAAAGATCAAAAAGATCAAAAAGCTCAAAAAGATCAAAAAGATCAAAAAGATCAAAAAGATCATAAAGATCAAAAAGATCAAAAAGATCAAAAAGATCAAAAAGATCAAAAAGATCAAAAAGATCAAAATGATCAAAGAGATCGAAGAGATCAAAAAGATCAAAAAGATCAAAAAGATCAAAAAGATCAAAAAGATCAAAAAGATCAAAAAGATCAAAAAGATCAAAAAGATCAAAAAGATCAAAAAGATCAAAAAGATCAAAAAGATCAAAAAGATCAAAAAGATCAAAAAGATCAAAAAGATCAAAAAGATCAAAAAGATCAAAAAGATCAAAAAGATCAAAAAGATCAAAAGATCAAAGATCAAAAAGATCAGAAGATCGAAAAGATCAAAAAGATCAAAAAGATCAAAAAGATCAAAAAGATCAAAAAGATCAAAAAGATCAAAAAGATCAAAAAGATCAAAAAGATCAAAAAGATCAAAAAGATCAAAAAGATCAAAAAGATCAAAAAGATCAAAAAGATCATAAAGATCAAAAAGATCAAAAAGATCAAAAAGATCAAAAAGATCAAAAAGATCAAAATGATCAAAATGATCAAAAAGATCAAAAAGATCAAAAAGATCAAAAAGATCAAAAAGATCAAAAAGATCAAAAAGATCAAAAAGATCAAAAAGATCAAAAAGATCAAAAAGATCAAAAAGATCAAAAAGAACAAAAAGATCAAAAAGATCAAAAAGCTCAAAAAGATCGAAAAGATCAAAAAGATCAAAAAGATCAAAAAGATCAAAAAGATCAAAAAGATCAAAAAGATCAAAAAGCTCAAAAAGATCAAAAAGATCAAAAAGATCAAAAAGATCATAAAGATCAAAAAGATCAAAAAGATCAAAAAGATCAAAAGATCAAAGATCAAAAAGATCAAAAAGCTCAAAAAGATCGAAAAGATCAAAAAGATCAAAAAGATCAAAAAGATCAAAAAGATCAAAAAGATCAAAAAGATCAAAAAGATCAAAAAGATCAAAAAGATCAAAAAGATCAAAATGATCAAAAAGATCAAAAAGATCAAAAAGATCAAAAAGATCAAAAAGATCAAAAAGATCAAAAAGATCAAAAAGATCAAAAAGATCAAAAAGATCAAAAAGATCAAAAAGATCAAAAAGATCAAAAAGATCAAAAAGATCAAAAAGATCAAAAAGATCAAAAAGATCAAAAAGATCAAAAAGATCAAAAAGATCAAAAAGATCAAAAAGATCAAAAAGATCAAAAAGATCAAAAAGATCAAAAAGATCAAAAAGATCAAAAAGATCAAAAAGATCAAAAAGATCAAAAAGATCAAAAAGATCAAAAAGATCAAAAAGATCAAAAAGATCAAAAAGATCAAAAAGATCAAAAAGATCAAAAAGATCAAAAAGATCAAAAAGATCAAAAAGATCAAAAAGATCAAAAAGATCAAAAAGATCAAAAAGATCAAAAAGATCAAAAAGATCAAAAAGATCAAAAAGATCAAAAAGATCAAAAAGATCAAAAAGATCAAAAAGATCAAAAGATCAAAAAGATCAAAAAGATCAAAAAGATCAAAAAGATCAAAAAGATCAAAAAGATCAAAAAGATCAAAAAGATCAAAAAGATCAAAAAGATCAAAAAGATCAAAAAGATCAAAAAGATCAAAAAGATCAAAAAGATCAAAAAGATCAAAAAGATCAAAAAGATCAAAAAGATCAAAAAGATCAAAAAGATCAAAAAGATCAAAAAGATCAAAAAGATCAAAAAGATCAAAAAGATCAAAAAGATCAAAAAGATCAAAAAGATCAAAAAGATCAAAAAGATCAAAAAGATCAAAAAGATCAAAAAGATCAAAAAGATCAAAAAGATCAAAAAGATCAAAAAGATCAAAAAGATCAAAAAGATCAAAAAGATCAAAAAGATCAAAAAGGTCAAAAAGATCAAAAAGATCAAAAAGATCAAAAAGATCAAAAAGATCAAAAAGATCAAAAAGATCAAAAAGATCAAAAAGATCAAAAAGATCAAAAAGATCAAAAAGATCAAAAAGATCAAAAAGATCAAAAAGATCAAAAAGATCAAAAAGATCAAAAAGATCAAAAAGCTCAAAAAGATCAAAAAGATCAAAAAGATCAAAAAGATCAAAAAGATCAAAATGATCAAAAAGATCAAAAAGATCAGAAGATCGAAAAGATCAAAAAGATCAAAAAGATCAAAAAGATCAAAAAGATCAAAAAGATCAAAAAGATCATAAAGATCAAAAAGATCAAAAAGATGAAAAAGATCAAAAAGATCAAAAAGATCAAAATGATCAAAAAGATCAGAAGATCGAAAAGATCAAAAAGATCAAAAAGATCAAAAAGATCAAAAAGATCAAAAAGATCAAAAAGATCAAAAAGATCAAAAAGATCAAAAAGATCAAAAAGATCAAAAAGATCAAAAAGATCAAAAAGATCAAAAAGATCAAAAAGATCAAAAAGATCAAAAAGATCAAAAAGATCAAAAAGATCAAAAAGATCAAAAAGATCAAAAAGATCAAAAAGATCAAAAAGATCAAAAAGATCAAAAAGATCAAAAAGATCAAAAAGATCAAAAAGATCAAAAAGATCAAAAAGATCAAAAAGATCAAAAAGATCAAAAAGATCAAAAAGATCAAAAAGATCAAAAAGATCAAAAAGATCAAAAAGATCAAAAAGATCAAAAAGATCAAAAAGATCAAAAAGATCAAAAAGATCAAAAAGATCAAAAAGATCAAAAAGATCAAAAAGATCAAAAAGATCAAAAAGATCAAAAAGATCAAAAAGATCAAAAAGATCAAAAAGATCAAAAAGATCAAAAAGATCAAAAAGATCAAAAAGATCAAAAAGATCAAAAAGATCAAAAAGATCAAAAAGATCAAAAAGATCAAAAAGATCAAAAAGATCAAAAAGATCAAAAAGATCAAAAAGATCAAAAAGATCAAATAGATCAAAAAGATCAAAAAGATCAAAAAGATCAAAAAGATCAAAAAAATCAAAAGATCAAAAAGATTCAAAAAATCAAAAAGATCGAAAAAATCAAAAAGATCGAAAAAATCAAGAAGATCGAAAAGATCAAAAAGATCAAAAATATCGAAAAGATCAAAAAGATCAAAAGAACAAAAAGAACAAAAAGATCAAAAAGATCAAAAAAACCAAAAGATCATAAAGATCAAAAAGATCAAAAAGATCAAAAAGATCAAAAATATCAAAAAGATCAAAAAGATCAAAAATATCAAAAAGATCAAAAAAATCAAAAGGATCAAAAAGATCAAAAAGATCAAAAAGATCAAAAAGATCAAAAAGATCAAAGAGATCAAAAAGATCAAAAAGATCAAAAAGATCAAAAAGATCAAAAAGATCAAAAAGATCAAAAAGATCAAAAAGATCAAAAAGATCAAAAAGATCAAAAAGATCAAAAAGATCAAAAAGATCAAAAAGATCAAAAAGATCAAAAAGATCAAAAAGATCAAAAAGATCAAAAAGATCAAAAAGATCAAAAAGATCAAAAAGATCAAAAAGATCAAAAAGATCAAAAAGATCAAAAAGATCAAAAAGATCAAAAAGATCAAAAAGATCAAAAAGATCAAAAAGATCAAAAAGATCAAAAAGATCAAAAAGATCAAAAAGATCAAAAAGATCAAAAAGATCAAAAAGATCAAAAAGATCAAAAAGATCAAAAAGATCAAAAAGATCAAAAAGATCAAAAAGATCAAAAAGATCAAAAAGATCAAAAAGATCAAAAAGATCAAAAAGATCAAAAAGATCAAAAAGATCAAAAAGATCAAAAAGATCAAAAAGATCAAAAAGATCAAAAAGATCAAAAAGATCAAAAAGATCAAAAAGATCAAAAAGATCAAAAAGATCAAAAAGATCAAAAAGATCAAAAAGATCAAAAAGATCAAAAAGATCAAAAAGATCAAAAAGATCAAAAAGATCAAAAAGATCAAAAAGATCAAAAAGATCAAAAAGATCAAAAAGATCAAAAAGATCAAAAAGATCAAAAAGATCAAAAAGATCAAAAAGATCAAAAAGATCAAAAAGATCAAAAAGATCAAAAAAATCAAAAAGATCAAAAAGATCAAAAAGATCAAAAAGATCAAAAAGATCAAAAAGATCAAAAAGATCAAAAAGATCAAAAAGATCAAAAAGATCAAAAAGATCAAAAAGATCAAAAAGATCAAAAAGATCAAAAAGATCAAAAAGATCAAAAAGATCAAAAAGATCAAAAAGATCAAAAGATCAAAGATCAAAAAGATCAGAAGATCGAAAAGATCAAAAAGATCAAAAAGATCAAAAAGATCAAAAAGATCAAAAAGATCAAAAAGATCAAAAAGATCAAAAAGATCAAAAAGATCAAAAAGATCAAAAAGATCAAAAAGATCAAAAAGATCAAAAAGATCAAAAAGATCAAAAAGATCAAAAAGATCAAAAAGATCAAAAAGATCAAAAAGATCAAAAAGATCATAAAGATCAAAAAGATCAAAAAGATCAAAAAGATCAAAAAGATCAAAAAGATCAAAATGATCAAAAAGATCAAAAAGATCAAAAAGATCAAAAAGATCAAAAAGATCAAAAAGATCAAAAAGATCAAAAAGATCAAAAAGATCAAAAAGATCAAAAAGATCAAAAAGATCAAAAAGATCAAAAAGATCAAAAAGATCAAAAGATCAAAAAGATCAAAAAGATCAAAAAGATCAAAAAGATCAAAAAGATCAAAAAGATCAAAAAGATCAAAAAGATCAAAAAGATCAAAAAGATCAAAAAGATCAAAAAGATCAAAAAGATCAAAAAGATCAAAAAGATCAAAAAGATCAAAAAGATCAAAAAGATCAAAAAGATCAAAAAGATCAAAAAGATCAAAAAGATCAAAAAGATCAAAAAGATCAAAAAGATCAAAAAGATCAAAAAGATCAAAAAGATCAAAAAGATCAAAAAGATCAAAAAGATCAAAAAGATCAAAAAGATCAAAAAGATCAAAAAGATCAAAAAGATCAAAAAGATCAAAAAGATCAAAAAGATCAAAAAGATCAAAAAGATCAAAAAGATCAAAAAGATCAAAAAGATCAAAAAGATCAAAAGATCAAAGATCAAAAAGATCAGAAGATCGAAAAGATCAAAAAGATCAAAAAGATCAAAAAGATCAAAAAGATCAAAAAGATCAAAAGATCAAAGATCAAAAAGATCAGAAGATCGAAAAGATCAAAAAGATCAAAAAGATCAAAAAGATCAAAAAGATCAAAAAGATCAAAAAGATCAAAAAGATCAAAAAGATCAAAAAGATCAAAAAGATCAAAAAGATCAAAAAGATCAAAAAGATCAAAAAGATCAAAAAGATCAAAAAGATCAAAAAGATCAAAAAGATCAAAAAGATCAAAAAGATCAAAAAGATCAAAAAGATCAAAAAGATCAAAAAGATCAAAAAGATCAAAAAGATCAAAAAGATCAAAAAGATCAAAAAGATCAAAAAGATCAAAAAGATCAAAAAGATCAAAAAGATCAAAAAGATCAAAAAGATCAAAAAGATCAAAAAGATCAAAAAGATCAAAAAGATCAAAAAGATCAAAAAGATCAAAAAGATCAAAAAGATCAAAAAGATCAAAAAGATCAAAAAGATCAAAAAGATCAAAAAGATCAAAAAGATCAAAAAGATCAAAAAGATCAAAAAGATCAAAAAGATCAAAAGATCAAAGATCAAAAAGATCAGAAGATCGAAAAGATCAAAAAGATCAAAAAGATCAAAAAGATCAAAAAGATCAAAAAGATCAAAAAGATCAAAAGATCAAAGATCAAAAAGATCAGAAGATCGAAAAGATCAAAAAGATCAAAAAGATCAAAAAGATCAAAAAGATCAAAAAGATCAAAAAGATCAAAAAGATCAAAAAGATCAAAAAGATCAAAAAGATCAAAAAGATCATAAAGATCAAAAAGATCAAAAAGATCAAAAAGATCAAAAAGATCAAAAAGATCAAAATGATCAAAAAGATCAAAAAGATCAAAAAGATCAAAAAGATCATAAAGATCAAAAAGATCAAAAAGATCAAAAAGATCAAAAAGATCAAAAAGATCAAAAAGATCAAAAAGATCAAAAAGATCAAAAAGATCAAAATGATCAAAAAGATCAAAAAGATCAAAAAGATCAAAAAGATCAAAAAGATCAAAAAGATCAAAAAGATCAAAAAGATCAAAAAGATCAAAAAGATCAAAAAGATCAAAAAGATCAAAAAGATCAAAAAGATCAAAAAGATCAAAAAGATCAAAAAGATCAAAAAGATCAAAAAGATCAAAAAGATCAAAAAGATCAAAAAGATCAAAAAGATCAAAAAGATCAAAAAGATCAAAAAGATCAAAAAGATCAAAAAGATCAAAAAGATCAAAAAGATCAAAAAGATCAAAAAGATCAAAAAGATCAAAAAGATCAAAAAGATCAAAAAGATCAAAAAGATCAAAAAGATCAAAAAGATCAAAAAGATCAAAAAGATCAAAAAGATCAAAAAGATCAAAAAGATCAAAAAGATCAAAAAGATCAAAAAGATCAAAAAGATCAAAAAGATCAAAAAGATCAAAAAGATCAAAAAGATCAAAAAGATCAAAAAGATCAAAAAGATCAAAAAGATCAAAAAGATCAAAAAGATCAAAAAGATCAAAAAGATCAAAAAGATCAAAAGATCAAAAAGATCAAAAAGATCAAAAAGATCAAAAAGATCAAAAAGATCAAAAAGATCAAAAAGATCAAAAAGATCAAAAAGATCAAAAAGATCAAAAAGATCAAAAAGATCAAAAAGATCAAAAAGATCAAAAAGATCAAAAAGATCAAAAAGATCAAAAAGATCAAAAAGATCAAAAAGATCAAAAAGATCAAAAAGATCAAAAAGATCAAAAAGATCAAAAAGATCAAAAAGATCAAAAAGATCAAAAAGATCAAAAAGATCAAAAAGATCAAAAAGATCAAAAAGATCAAAAAGATCAAAAAGATCAAAAAGATCAAAAAGATCAAAAAGATCAAAAAGATCAAAAAGATCAAAAAGGTCAAAAAGGTCAAAAAGGTCAAAAAGATCAAAAAGATCAAAAAGATCAAAAAGATCAAAAAGATCAAAAAGATCAAAAAGATCAAAAAGATCAAAAAGATCAAAAAGATCAAAAAGCTCAAAAAGATCAAAAAGATCAAAAAGATCAAAATGATCAAAAAGATCAAAAAGATCAAAAAGATCAGAAGATCGAAAAGATCAAAAAGATCAAAAAGATCAAAAAGATCAAAAAGATCAAAAAGATCAAAAAGATCATAAAGATCAAAAAGATCAAAAAGATGAAAAAGATCAAAAAGATCAAAAAGATCAAAATGATCAAAAAGATCAGAAGATCGAAAAGATCAAAAAGATCAAAAAGATCAAAAAGATCAAAAAGATCAAAAAGATCAAAAAGATCAAAAAGATCAAAAAGATCAAAAAGATTAAAAAGATCAAAAAGATCAAAAAGATCAAAAAGATCAAAAAGATCAAAAAGATCAAAAAGATCAAAAAGATCAAAAAGATCAAAAAGATCAAAAAGATCAAAAAGATCAAAAAGATCAAAAAGATCAAAAAGATCAAAAAGATCAAAAAGATCAAAAAGATCAAAAAGATCAAAAAGATCAAAAAGATCAAAAAGATCAAAAAGATCAAAAAGATCAAAAAGATCAAAAAGATCAAAAAGATCAAAAAGATCAAAAAGATCAAAAAGATCAAAAAGATCAAAAAGATCAAAAAGATCAAAAAGATCAAAAAGATCAAAAAGATCAAAAAGATCAAAAAGATCAAAAAGATCAAAAAGATCAAAAAGATCAAATAGATCAAAAATATCAAAAAGATCAAAAAGATCAAAAAGATCAAAAAAATCAAAAGATCAAAAAGATTCAAAAAATCAAAAAGATCGAAAAAATCAAAAAGATCGAAAAAATCAAGAAGATCGAAAAGATCAAAAAGATCAAAAATATCGAAAAGATCAAAAAGATCAAAAGAACAAAAAGAACAAAAAGATCAAAAAGATCAAAAAAACCAAAAGATCATAAAGATCAAAAAGATCAAAAAGATCAAAAAGATCAAAAATATCAAAAAGATCAAAAAGATCAAAAATATCAAAAAGATCAAAAAGATCAAAAAGATCAAAAAGATCAAAAAGATCAAAAAGATCAAAAAGATCAAAAAGATCAAAAAGATCAAAAAGATCAAAAAGATCAAAAAGATCAAAAAGATCAAAAAGATCAAAAAGATCAAAAAGATCAAAAAGATCAAAAAGATCAAAAAGATCAAAAAGATCAAAAAGATCAAAAAGATCAAAAAGATCAAAAAGATCAAAAAGATCAAAAAGATCAAAAATATCAAAAAGATCAAAAAGATCAAAAATATCAAAAAGATCAAAAAGATCAAAAAGATCAAAAAGATCAAAAAGATCAAAAAGATCAAAAAGATCAAAAAGATCAAAAAGCTCAAAAAGATCAAAAAGATCAAAAAGATCAAAAAGATCAAAATGATCAAAAAGATCAAAAAGATCAGAAGATCGAAAAGATCAAAAAGATCAAAAAGATCAAAAAGATCAAAAAGATCAAAAAGATCATAAAGATCAAAAAGATCAAAAAGATGAAAAAGATCAAAAAGATCAAAAAGATCAAAATGATCAAAAAGATCAGAAGATCGAAAAGATCAAAAAGATCAAAAAGATCAAAAAGATCAAAAAGATCAAAAAGATCAAAAAGATCAAAAAGATCAAAAAGATCAAAAAGATCAAAAAGATCAAAAAGATCAAAAAGATCAAAAAGATCAAAAAGATCAAAAAGATCAAAAAGATCAAAAAGATCAAAAAGATCAAAAAGATCAAAAAGATCAAAAAGATCAAAAAGATCAAAAAGATCAAAAAGATCAAAAAGATCAAAAAGATCAAAAAGATCAAAAAGATCAAAAAGATCAAAAAGATCAAAAAGATCAAAAAGATCAAAAAGATCAAAAAGATCAAAAAGATCAAAAAGATCAAAAAGATCAAAAAGATCAAAAAGATCAAAAAGATCAAAAAGATCAAAAAGATCAAAAAGATCAAAAAGATCAAAAAGATCAAAAAGATCAAAAAGATCAAAAAGATCAAAAAGATCAAAAAGATCAAAAAGATCAAATAGATCAAAAATATCAAAAAGATCAAAAAGATCAAAAAGATCAAAAAAATCAAAAGATCAAAAAGATTCAAAAAATCAAAAAGATCGAAAAAATCAAAAAGATCGAAAAAATCAAGAAGATCGAAAAGATCAAAAAGATCAAAAATATCGAAAAGATCAAAAAGATCAAAAGAACAAAAAGAACAAAAAGATCAAAAAGATCAAAAAAACCAAAAGATCATAAAGATCAAAAAGATCAAAAAGATCAAAAAGATCAAAAATATCAAAAAGATCAAAAAGATCAAAAATATCAAAAAGATCAAAAAGATCAAAAAGATCAAAAAGATCAAAAAGATCAAAAAGATCAAAAAGATCAAAAAGATCAAAAAGATCAAAAAGATCAAAAAGATCAAAAAGATCAAAAAGATCAAAAAGATCAAAAAGATCAAAAAGATCAAAAAGATCAAAAAGATCAAAAAGATCAAAAAGATCAAAAAGATCAAAAAGATCAAAAAGATCAAAAAGATCAAAAAGATCAAAAAGATCAAAAAGATCAAAAAGATCAAAAAGATCAAAAAGATCAAAAAGATCAAAAAGATCAAAAAGATCAAAAAGATCAAAAAGATCAAAAAGATCAAAAAGATCAAAAAGATCAAAAAGATCAAAAATATCAAAAAGATCAAAAAGATCAAAAAGATCAAAAATATCAAAAAGATCAAAAAAATCAAAAGGATCAAAAAGATCAAAAAGATCAAAAAGATCAAAAAGATCAAAAAGATCAAAAAGATCAAAAAGATCAAAAAGATCAAAAAGATCAAAAAGATCAAAAAGATCAAAAAGATCAAAAAGATCAAAAAGATCAAAAAGATCAAAAAGATCAAAAAGATCAAAAAGATCAAAAAGATCAAAAAGATCAAAAAGATCAAAAAGATCAAAAAGATCAAAAAGATCAAAAAGATCAAAAAGATCAAAAAGATCAAAAAGATCAAAAAGATCAAAAAGATCAAAAAGATCAAAAAGATCAAAAAGATCAAAAAGATCAAAAAGATCAAAAAGATCAAAAAGATCAAAAAGATCAAAAAGATCAAAAAGATCAAAAAGATCAAAAAGATCAAAAAGATCAAAAAGATCAAAAAGATCAAAAAGATCAAAAAGATCAAAAAGATCAAAAAGCTCAAAAAGATCGAAAAGATCAAAAAGATCAAAAAGATCAAAAAAATCAAAAAGATCAAAAAGATCAAAAAGCTCAAAAAGATCAAAAAGATCAAAAAGATCAAAAAGATCATAAAGATCAAAAAGATCAAAAAGATCAAAAAGATCAAAAAGATCAAAAAGATCAAAATGATCAAAAAGATCGAAAAGATCGAAAGATCAAAAAGATCAAAAAGATCAAAAAGATCAAAATGATCAAAAAGATCAAAAAGATCAAAAAGATCAAAAAGATCAAAAAGATCAAAAAGATCAAAAAGATCAAAAAGATCAAAAAGATCAAAAAGATCAAAAAGATCAAAAAGATCAAAAAGATCAAAAAGATCAAAAAGATCAAAAAGATCAAAAAGATCAAAAAGATCAAAAAGATCAAAAAGATCAAAAAGATCAAAAAGATCAAAAAGATCAAAAAGATCAAAAAGATCAAAAAGATCAAAAAGATCAAAAAGATCAAAAAGATCAAAAAGTTCAAAAAGATCAAAAAGATCAAAAAGATCAAAAAGATCAAAAAGATCAAAAAGTTCAAAAAGATCAAAAAGATCAAAAAGATCAAAAAGATCAAAAAGATCAAAAAGATCAAAAAGATCAAAAAGATCAAAAGATCAAAAAGATCAAAAAGATCAAAAAGATCAAAAAGATCAAAAAGATCAAAAAGATCAAAAAGATCAAAAAGATCAAAAAGATCAAAAAGATCAAAAAGATCAAAAAGATCAAAAAGATCAAAAAGATCAAAAAGATCAAAAAGATCAAAAAGATCAAAAAGATCAAAAAGATCAAAAAGATCAAAAAGATCAAAAAGATCAAAAAGATCAAAAAGATCAAAAAGATCAAAAAGATCAAAAAGATCAAAAAGATCAAAAAGATCAAAAAGATCAAAAAGATCAAAAAGATCAAAAAGATCAAAAAGATCAAAAAGATCAAAAAGATCAAAAAGATCAAAAAGATCAAAAAGCTCAAAAAGATCAAAAAGCTCAAAAAGCTCAAAAAGATCAAAAAGATCAAAAAGATCAAAAAGATCAAAAAGATCAAAAAGATCAGAAGATCGAAAAGATCAAAAAGATCAAAAAGATCAAAAAGATCAAAAAGATCAAAAAGATCAAAAAGATCAAAAAGATCAAAAAGATCAAAAAGATCAAAAAGATCAAAAAGATCAAAAAGATCAAAAAGATCAAAAAGATCAAAAAGATCAAAAAGATCAAAAAGATCAAAAAGATCAAAAAGATCAAAAAGATCAAAAAGATCAAAAAGATCAAAAAGATCAAAAAGATCAAAAAGATCAAAAAGATCAAAAAGATCAAAAAGATCAAAAAGATCAAAAAGATCAAAAAGATCAAAAAGATCAAAAAGATCAAAAAGATCAAAAAGATCAAAAAGATCAAAAAGATCAAAAAGATCAAAAAGATCAAAAAGATCAAAAAGATCAAAAAGATCAAAAAGATCAAAAAGATCAAAAAGATCAAAAAGATCAAAAAGATCAAAAAGATCAAAAAGATCAAAAAGATCAAGAAGATCAAAAAGATCAAAAAGATCAAAAAGATCAAAAAGATCAAAAAGATCAAAAAGATCAAAACGATCAAAAAGATCAAAAAGATCAAAAAGATCAAAAAGATCAAAAAGATCAAAAAGATCAAAAAGATCAAAAAGATCAAAAAGATCAAAAAGATCAAAAAGATCAAAAAGATCAAAAAGATCAAAAAGATCAAAAAGATCAAATAGATCAAAAATATCAAAAAGATCAAAGAGATCATAAAGATCAAAAAGATCAAAAAAATCAAAAAATCAAAAAGATCGAAAAAATCAAAAAGATCGAAAAAATCAAGAAGATCGAAAAGATCAAAAAGATCAAAAATATCGAAAAGATCAAAAAGATCAAAAGAACAAAAAGAACAAAAAGATCAAAAAGATCAAAAAAACCAAAAGATCATAAAGATCAAAAAGATCAAAAAGATCAAAAAGATCAAAAAGATCAAAAAGATCAAAAAGATCAAAAAGATCAAAAAGATCAAAAAGATCAAAAATATCAAAAATATCAAAAAGATCAAAAAGATCAAAAGGATCAAAAAGATCAAAAAGATCAAAAAGATCAAAAAGATCAAAAAGATCAAAAAGATCAAAAAGATCAAAAAGATCAAAAAGATCAAAAAGATCAAAAAGATCAAAAAGATCAAAAAGATCAAAAAGATCAAAAAGATCAAAAAGATCAAAAAGATCAAAAAGATCAAAAAGATCAAAAAGATCAAAAAGATCAAAAAGATCAAAAAGATCAAAAAGATCAAAAAGATCAAAAAGATCAAAAAGATCAAAAAGATCAAAAAGATCAAAAAGATCAAAAAGATCAAAAAGATCAAAAAGATCAAAAAGATCAAAAAGATCAAAAAGATCAAAAAGATCAAAAAGATCAAAAAGATCAAAAAGATCAAAAAGATCAAAAAGATCAAAAAGATCAAAAAGATCAAAAAGATCAAAAAGATCAAAAAGATCAAAAAGATCAAAAAGATCAAAAAGATCAAAAAGATCAAAAAGATCAAAAAGATCAAAAAGATCAAAAAGATCAAAAAGATCAAAAAGATCAAAAAGATCAAAAAGATCAAAAAGATCAAAAAGATCAAAAAGATCAAAAAGATCAAAAAGATCAAAAAGATCAAAAAGATCAAAAAGATCAAAAGGATCAAAAAGATCAAAAAGATCAAAAAGATCAAAAAGATCAAAAAGATCAAAAAGATCAAAAAGATCAAAAAGATCAAAAAGATCAAAAAGATCAAAAAGATCAAAAAGATCAAAAAGATCAAAAAGATCAAAAAGATCAAAAAGATCAAAAAGATCAAAAAGATCAAAAAGATCAAAAAGATCAAAAAGATCAAAAAGATCAAAAAGATCAAAAAGATCAAAAAGATCAAAAAGATCAAAAAGATCAAAAAGATCAAAAAGATCAAAAAGATCAAAAAGATCAAAAAGATCAAAAAGATCAAAAAGATCAAAAAGATCAAAAAGATCAAAAAGATCAAAAAGATCAAAAAGATCAAAAAGATCAAAAAGATCAAAAAGATCAAAAAGATCAAAAAGATCAAAAAGATCAAAAAGATCAAAAAGATCAAAAAGATCAAAAAGATCAAAAAGATCAAAAAGATCAAAAAGATCAAAAAGATCAAAAAGATCAAAAAGATCAAAAAGATCAAAAAGATCAAAAAGATCAAAAAGATCAAAAAGATCAAAAAGATCAAAAAGATCAAAAAGATCAAAAAGATCAAAAAGATCAAAAAGATCAAAAAGATCAAAAAGATCAAAAAGATCAAAAAGATCAAAAAGATCAAAAAGATCAAAAAGATCAAAAAGATCAAAAAGCTCAAAAAGATCAAAAAGATCAAAATGATCAAAAAGATCAAAAAGATCAGAAGATCAAAAAGATCAAAAAGATCAAAAAGATCAAAAAGATCAAAAAGATCATAAAGATCAAAAAGATCAAAAAGATGAAAAAGATCAAAAAGATCAAAAAGATCAAAAAGATCAAAATGATCAAAAAGATCAAAAAGATCAGAAGATCGAAAAGATCAAAAAGATCAAAAAGATCAAAAAGATCAAAAAGATCAAAAAGATCAAAAAGATCAAAAAGCTCAAAAAGATCAAAAAGATCAAAAAGATCAAAATGATCAAAAAGATCAAAAAGATCAGAAGATCGAAAAGATCAAAAAGATCAAAAAGATCAAAAAGATCAAAAAGATCATAAAGATCAAAAAGATCAAAAAGATGAAAAAGATCAAAAAGATCAAAAAGATCAAAATGATCAAAAAGATCAGAAGATCGAAAAGATCAAAAAGATCAAAAAGATCAAAAAGATCAGAAGATCGAAAAGATCAAAAAGATCAAAAAGATCAAAAAGATCAAAAAGATCATAAAGATCAAAAAGATCAAAAAGATGAAAAAGATCAAAAAGATCAAAAAGATCAAAATGATCAAAAAGATCAAAAAGATCAGAAGATCGAAAAGATCAAAAAGATCAAAAAGATCAAAAAGATCAAAAAGATCAAAAAGATCAAAAAGATCATAAAGATCAAAAAGATCAAAAAGATGAAAAAGATCAAAAAGATCAAAAAGATCAAAAAGATCAAAAAGATCAAAAAGATCAAAAAGATCAAAAAGATCAAAAAGATCAAAAAGATCAAAAAGATCAAAAAGATCAAAAAAATCAAAAAGATCAAAAAGATCAAAAAGATCAAAAAGATCAAAAAGATCAAAAAGATCAAAAAGATCAAAAAGATCAAAAAGATCAAAAAGATCAAAAAGATCAAAAAGATCAAAAAGATCAAAAAGATCAAAAAGATCAAAAAGATCAAAAAGATCAAAAAGATCAAAAAGATCAAAAAGATCAAAAAGATCAAAAAGATCAAAAAGATCAAAAAGCTCAAAAAGATCAAAAAGATCAAAATGATCAAAAAGATCAAAAAGATCAGAAGATCGAAAAGATCAAAAAGATCAAAAAGATCAAAAAGATCAAAAAGATCAAAAAGATCATAAAGATCAAAAAGATCAAAAAGATGAAAAAGATCAAAAAGATCAAAAAGATCAAAATGATCAAAAAGATCAGAAGATCGAAAAGATCAAAAAGATCAAAAAGATCAAAAAGATCAAAAAGATCAAAAAGATCAAAAAGATCAAAAAGATCAAAAAGATCAAAAAGATCAAAAAGATCAAAAAGATCAAAAAGATCAAAAAGATCAAAAAGCTCAAAAAGATCAAAAAGATCAAAAAGATCAAAAAGATCAAAATGATCAAAAAGATCAAAAAGATCAGAAGATCGAAAAGATCAAAAAGATCAAAAAGATCAAAAAGATCAAAAAGATCAAAAAGATCAAAAAGATCATAAAGATCAAAAAGATCAAAAAGATGAAAAAGATCAAAAAGATCAAAAAGATCAAAATGATCAAAAAGATCAGAAGATCGAAAAGATCAAAAAGATCAAAAAGATCAAAAAGATCAAAAAGATCAAAAAGATCAAAAAGATCAAAAAGATCAAAAAGATCAAAAAGATCAAAAAGATCAAAAAGATCAAAAAGATCAAAAAGATCAAAAAGATCAAAAAGATCAAAAAGATCAAAAAGATCAAAAAGATCAAAAAGATCAAAAAGATCAAAAAGATCAAAAAGATCAAAAAGATCAAAAAGATCAAAAAGATCAAAAAGATCAAAAAGATCAAAAAGATCAAAAAGATCAAAAAGATCAAAAAGATCAAAAAGATCAAAAAGATCAAAAAGATCAAAAAGATCAAAAAGATCAAAAAGATCAAAAAGATCAAAAAGATCAAAAAGATCAAAAAGATCAAAAAGATCAAAAAGATCAAAAAGATCAAAAAGATCAAAAAGATCAAAAAGATCAAAAAGATCAAAAAGATCAAAAAGATCAAAAAGATCAAAAAGATCAAAAAGATCAAAAAGATCAAAAAGATCAAAAAGATCAAAAAGATCAAAAAGATCAAAAAGATCAAAAAGATCAAAAAGATCAAAAAGATCAAAAAGATCAAAAAGATCAAAAAGATCAAATAGATCAAAAAGATCAAAAAGATCAAAAAGATCAAAAAGATCAAAAAGATCAAAAAGATCAAAAAAATCAAAAGATCAAAAAGATTCAAAAAATCAAAAAGATCGAAAAAATCAAAAAGATCGAAAAAATCAAGAAGATCGAAAAGATCAAAAAGATCAAAAATATCAAAAAGATCAAAAAGATCAAAAAGATCAAAAAGATCAAAAAGATCAAAAAGATCAAAAAGATCAAAAAGATCAAAAAGATCAAAAAGATCAAAAAGATCAAAAAGATCAAAAAGATCAAAAAGATCAAAAAGATCAAAAAGATCAAAAAGATCAAAAAGATCAAAAAGATCAAAAAGATCAAAAAGATCAAAAAGATCAAAAAGATCAAAAAGATCAAAAAGATCAAAAAGATCAAAAAGATCAAAAAGATCAAAAAGATCAAAAAGATCAAAAAGATCAAAAAGATCAAAAAGATCAAAAAGATCAAAAAGATCAAAAAGATCAAAAAGATCAAAAAGATCAAAAAGATCAAAAAGATCAAAAAGATCAAAAAGATCAAAAAGATCAAAAAGATCAAAAAGATCAAAAAGATCAAAAAGATCAAAAAGATCAAAAAGATCAAAAAGATCAAAAAGATCAAAAAGATCAAAAAGATCAAAAAGATCAAAAAGATCAAAAAGATCAAAAAGATCAAAAAGATCAAAAAGATCAAAAAGCTCAAAAAGATCAAAAAGATCAAAATGATCAAAAAGATCAAAAAGATCAGAAGATCGAAAAGATCAAAAAGATCAAAAAGATCAAAAAGATCAAAAAGATCAAAAAGATCATAAAGATCAAAAAGATCAAAAAGATGAAAAAGATCAAAAAGATCAAAAAGATCAAAATGATCAAAAAGATCAGAAGATCGAAAAGATCAAAAAGATCAAAAAGATCAAAAAGATCAAAAAGATCAAAAAGATCAAAAAGATCAAAAAGATCAAAAAGATCAAAAAGATCAAAAAGCTCAAAAAGATCAAAAAGATCAAAAAGATCAAAAAGATCAAAATGATCAAAAAGATCAAAAAGATCAAAAAGATCAAAAAGATCAAAAAGATCAAAAAGATCAAAAAGATCAAAAAGATCAAAAAGATCAAAAAGATCAAAAAGATCAAAAAGATCAAAAAGATCAAAAAGATCAAAAAGATCAAAAAGATCAAAAAGATCAAAAAGATCAAAAAGATCAAAAAGATCAAAAAGATCAAAAAGATCAAAAAGATCAAAAAGATCAAAAAGATCAAAAAGATCAAAAAGATCAAAAAGATCAAAAAGATCAAAAAGATCAAAAAGATCAAAAAGATCAAAAAGATCAAAAAGATCAAAAAGATCAAAAAGATCAAAAAGATCAAAAAGATCAAAAAGATCAAAAAGATCAAAAAGATCAAAAAGATCAAAAAGATCAAAAAGATCAAAAAGATCAAAAAGATCAAAAAGATCAAAAAGATCAAAAAGATCAAAAAGATCAAAAAGATCAAAAAGATCAAAAAGATCAAAAAGATCAAAAAGATCAAAAAGATCAAAAAGATCAAAAAGATCAAAAAGATCAAAAAGATCAAAAAGATCAAAAAGATCAAAAAGATCAAAAAGATCAAAAAGATCAAAAAGATCAAAAAGATCAAAAAGATCAAAAAGATCAAAAAGATCAAAAAGCTCAAAAAGCTCAAAAAGATCAAAAAGATCAAAAAGATCAAAAAGATCAAAAAGATCAAAATGATCAAAAAGATCAAAAAGATCAGAAGATCGAAAAGATCAAAAAGATCAAAAAGATCAAAAAGATCAAAAAGATCAAAAAGATCAAAAAGATCAAAAAGATCATAAAGATCAAAAAGATCAAAAAGATCAAAAAGATCAAAAAGATCAAAAAGATCAAAAAGATCAAAAAGATCAAAAAGATCAAAATGATCAAAAAGATCAGAAGATCGAAAAGATCAAAAAGATCAAAAAGATCAAAAAGATCAAAAAGATCAAAAAGATCAAAAAGATCAAAAAGATCAAAAAGATCAAAAAGATCAAAAAGATCAAAAAGATCAAAAAGATCAAAAAGATCAAAAAGATCAAAAAGATCAAAAAGATCAAAAAGATCAAAAAGATCAAAAAGATCAAAAAGATCAAAAAGATCAAAAAGATCAAAAAGATCAAAAAGATCAAAAAGATCAAAAAGATCAAAAAGATCAAAAAGATCAAAAAGATCAAAAAGATCAAAAAGATCAAAAAGATCAAAAAGATCAAAAAGATCAAAAAGATCAAAAAGATCAAAAAGATCAAAAAGATCAAAAAGATCAAAAAGATCAAAAAGATCAAAAAGATCAAAAAGATCAAAAAGATCAAAAAGATCAAAAAGATCAAAAAGATCAAAAAGATCAAAAAGATCAAAAAGATCAAAAAGATCAAAAAGATCAAAAAGATCAAGAAGATCAAAAAGATCAAAAAGATCAAAAAGATCAAAAAGATCAAAAAGATCAAAAAGATCAAAACGATCAAAAAGATCAAAAAGATCAAAAAGATCAAAAAGATCAAAAAGATCAAAAAGATCAAAAAGATCAAAAAGATCAAAAAGATCAAAAAGATCAAAAAGATCAAAAAGATCAAAAAGATCAAATAGATCAAAAATATCAAAAAGATCATAAAGATCAAAAAGATCAAAAAAATCAAAAGATCAAAAAGATTCAAAAAATCAAAAAGATCGAAAAAATCAAAAAGATCGAAAAAATCAAGAAGATCGAAAAGATCAAAAAGATCAAAAATATCGAAAAGATCAAAAAGATCAAAAGAACAAAAAGAACAAAAAGATCAAAAAGATCAAAAAAACCAAAAGATCATAAAGATCAAAAAGATCAAAAAGATCAAAAAGATCAAAAAGATCAAAAAGATCAAAAAGATCAAAAATATCAAAAAGATCAAAAAGATCAAAAGGATCAAAAAGATCAAAAAGATCAAAAAGATCAAAAAGATCAAAAAGATCAAAAAGATCAAAAAGATCAAAAAGATCAAAAAGATCAAAAAGATCAAAAAGATCAAAAAGCTCAAAAAGATCAAAAAGATCTTTTTGATCTTTTCGATCATAAAGATCAAAAAGATCAAAAAGATCAAAAAGATCAAAAAGATCAAAAAGATCAAAAAGATCAAAAAGATCAAAATGATCAAAAAGATCGAAGAGATCAAAAAGATCAAAAAGATCAAAAAGATCAAAAAGATCAAAAAGATCAAAAAGATCAAAAAGATCAAAAAGATCAAAAAGATCAAAAAGATCAAAAAGATCAAAAAGATCAAAAAGATCAAAAAGATCAAAAAGATCAAAAAGATCAAAAAGATCAAAAAGATCAAAATGATCAAAATGATCAAAATGATCAAAAAGATCAAAAAGATCAAAAAGATCAAAAAGATCAAAAAGATCAAAAAGATCAAAAAGATCAAAAAGATCAAAAAGATCAAAAAGATCAAAAAGATCAAAAAGATCAAAAAGATCAAAAAGATCAAAAAGATCAAAAAGATCAAAAAGATCAAAAAGATCAAAAAGATCAAAAAGATCAAAAAGATCAAAATGATCAAAAAGATCAAAAAGATCAAAAAGATCAAAAAGATCAAAAAGATCAAAAAGATCAAAAAGATCAAAAAGATCAAAAAGATCAAAAAGATCAAAAAGATCAAAAAGATCAAAAAGATCAAAAAGATCAAAAAGATCAAAAAGATCAAAAAGATCAAAAAGATCAAAAAGATCAAAAAGATCAAAAAGATCAAAAAGATCAAAAAGATCAAAAAGATCAAAAAGATCAAAAAGATCAAAAAGATCAAAATGATCAAAAAGATCAAAAAGATCAAAAAGATCAAAAAGATCAAAAAGATCAAAAAGATCAAAAAGATCAAAAAGATCAAAAAGATCAAAAAGATCAAAAAGATCAAAAAGATCAAAAAGATCAAAAAGATCAAAAAGATCAAAAAGATCAAAAAGATCAAAAAGATCAAAAAGATCAAAAAGATCAAAAAGATCAAAAAGATCAAAAAGATCAAAAAGATCAAAAAGATCAAAAAGATCAAAAAGATCAAAAAGATCAAAAAGATCAAAAAGATCAAAAAGATCAAAATGATCAAAAAGATCAAAAAGATCAAAAAGATCAAAAAGATCAAAAAGATCAAAAAGATCAAAAAGATCAAAAAGATCAAAAAGATCAAAAAGATCAAAAAGATCAAAAAGATCAAAAAGATCAAAAAGATCAAAAAGATCAAAAAGATCAAAAAGATCAAAAAGATCAAAAAGATCAAAAAGATCAAAAAGATCAAAAAGATCAAAAAGATCAAAAAGATCAAAAAGATCAAAAAGATCAAAAAGATCAAAAAGATCAAAAAGATCAAAAAGATCAAAAAGATCAAAAAGATCAAAAAGATCAAAAAGATCAAAAAGATCAAAAAGATCAAAAAGATCAAAAAGATCAAAAAGATCAAAAAGATCAAAAAGATCAAAAAGATCAAAAAGATCAAAAAGCTCAAAAAGATCAGAAGATCGAAAAGATCAAAAAGATCAAAAAGATCAAAAAGATCAAAAAGATCAAAAAGATCAAAAAGATCAAAAAGATCAAAAAGATCAAAAAGATCAAAAAGATCAAAAAGCTCAAAAAGATCAAAAAGATCAAAAAGATCAAAAAGATCAAAAAGATCAAAAAGATCAAAAAGATCAAAAAGATCAAAAAGATCAAAAAGATCAAAAGGATCAAAAAGATCAAAAAGATCAAAAAGATCAAAAAGATCAAAAAGATCAAAAAGATCAAAAAGATCAAAAAGATCAAAAAGATCAAAAAGATCAAAAAGATCAAAAAGATCAAAAGATCAAAAGATCAAAGATCAAAAAGATCAGAAGATCGAAAAGATCAAAAAGATCAAAAAGATCAAAAAGATCAAAAAGATCAAAAAGATCAAAAAGATCAAAAAGATCAAAAAGATCAAAAAGATCAAAAAGATCAAAAAGATCAAAAAGATCAAAAAGATCAAAAAGATCAAAAAGATCAAAAAGATCAAAAAGATCAAAAAGATCAAAAAGATCAAAAAGATCAAAAAGATCAAAAAGATCAAAAAGATCAAGAAGATCAAAAAGATCAAAAAGATCAAAAAGATCAAAAAGATCAAAAAGATCAAAAAGATCAAAAAGATCAAAAAGATCAAAAAGATCAAAAAGATCAAAAAGATCAAAAAGATCAAAAAGATCAAAAAGATCAAAAAGATCAAAAAGATCAAAAAGATCAAAAAGATCAAAAAGATCAAAAAGATCAAAAAGATCAAAAAGATCAAAAAGATCAAAAAGATCAAAAAGATCAAAAAGATCAAAAAGATCAATAAGATCAATAAGATCAAAAAGATCAAAAAGATCAAAAAGATCAAAAAGATCAAAAAGATCAAAAAGATCAAAAAGATCAAAAAGATCAAAAAGATCAAAAAGATCAAAAAGATCAAAAAGATCAAAAAGATCAAAAAGATCAAAAAGATCAAAAAGATCAAAAAGATCAAAAAGATCAAAAAGATCAAAAAGATCAAAAAGATCAAAAAGATCAAAAAGATCAAAAAGATCAAAAAGATCAAAAAGATCAAAAAGATCAAAAAGATCAAAAAGATCAAAAAGATCAAAAAGATCAAAAAGATCAAAAAGATCAAAAAGATCAAAAAGATCAAAAAGATCAAAAAGATCAAAAAGATCAAAAAGATCAAAAAGATCAAAAAGATCAAAAAGATCAAAAAGATCAAAAAGATCAAAAAGATCAAAAAGATCAAAAAGATTAAAAAGATCAAAAAGATCAAAAGATCAAAGATCAAAAAGATCAGAAGATCAAAAAGATCAGAAGATCGAAAAGATCAAAAAGATCAAGAAGATCAAAAAGATCAAAAAGATCAAAAAGATCAAAAAGATCAAAAAGATCAAAAAGATCAAAAAGATCAAAAAGATCAAAAAGATCAAAAAGATCAAAAAGATCAAAAAGATCAAAAAGATCAAAAAGATCAAAAAGATCAAAAAGATCAAAAAGATCAAAAAGATCAAAAAGATCAAAAAGATCAAAAAGATCAAAAAGATCAAAAAGATCAAAAAGATCAAAAAGATCAAAAAGATCAAAAAGATCAAAAAGATCAAAAAGATCAAAAAGATCAAAAAGATCAAAAAGATCAAAAAGATCAAAAAGATCAAAAAGATCAAAAAGATCAAAAAGATCAAAAAGATCAAAAAGATCAAAAAGATCAAAAAGATCAAAAAGATCAAAAAGATCAAAAAGATCAAAAAGATCAAAAAGATCAAAAAGATCAAAAAGATCAAAAAGATCAAAAAGATCAAAAAGATCAAAAAGATCAAAAAGATCAAAAAGATCAAAAAGATCAAAAAGATCAAAAAGATCAAAAAGATCAAAAAGATCAAAAAGATCAAAAAGATCAAAAAGATCAAAAAGATCAAAAAGATCAAAAAGATCAAAAAGCTCAAATAGCTCAAAAAGATCAAAAAGATCAAAAAGATCAAAAAGATCAAAAAGATCAAAAAGATCAAAATGATCAAAAAGATCAAAAAGATCAAAAAGATCAAAAAGATCAAAAAGATCAAAAAGATCAAAAAGATCAAAAAGATCAAAAAGATCAAAAAGATCAAAAAGATCAAAAAGATCAAAAAGATCAAAAAGATCAAAAAGATCAAAAAGATCAAAAAGATCAAAAAGATCAAAAAGATCAAAAAGATCAAAAAGATCAAAAAGATCAAAAAGATCAAAAAGATCAAAAAGATCAAAAAGATCAAAAAGATCAAAAAGATCAAAAAGATCAAAAAGATCAAAAAGATCATAAAGATCAAAAAGATCAAAAAGATCAAAAAGATCAAAAAGATCAAAAAGATCAAAAAGATCAAAAAGATCAAAAAGATCAAAATGATCAAAAAGATCAAAAAGATCAGAAGATCGAAAAGATCAAAAAGATCAGAAGATCGAAAAGATCAAAAAGATCAAAAAGATCAAAAAGATCAAAAAGATCAAAAAGATCAAAAAGATCAAAAAGATCAAAAAGATCAAAAAGATCAAAAAGATCAAAAAGATCAAAAAGATCAAAAAGATCAAAAAGATCAAAAAGATCAAAAAGATCAAAAAGATCAAAAAGATCAAAAAGATCAAAAAGATCAAAAAGATCAAAAAGATCAAAAAGATCAAAAAGATCAAAAAGATCAAAAAGATCAAAAAGATCAAAAAGATCAAAAAGATCAAAAAGATCAAAAAGATCAAAAAGATCAAAAAGATCAAAAAGATCAAAAAGATCAAAAAGATCAAAAAGATCAAAAAGATCAAAAAGATCAAAAAGATCAAAAAGATCAAAAAGATCAAAAAGATCAAAAAGATCAAAAAGATCAAAAAGATCAAAAAGATCAAAAAGATCAAAAAGATCAAAAAGATCAAAAAGATCAAAAAGATCAAAAAGATCAAAAAGATCAAAAAGATCAAAAAGATCAAAAAGATCAAAAAGATCAAAATGATCAAAAAGATCAGAAGATCGAAAAATCAAAAAGATCAAAAAGATCAAAAAGATCAAAAAGATCAAAAAGATCAAAAAGATCACAAAGATCAAAAAGATCAAAATGATCAAAAAGATCAAAAAGATCAAAAAGATCAAAAAGATCAAAAAGATCAAAAAGATCAAAAAGATCAAAAAGATCAAAAAGATCAAAAAGATCAAAAAGATCAAAAAGATCAAAAAGATCAAAAAGATCAAAAAGATCAAAAAGATCAAAAAGATCAAAAAGATCAAAAAGATCAAAAAGATCAAAAAGATCAGAAGATCGAAAAGATCAAAAAGATCAAAAAGATCAAAAAGATCAAAAAGATCAAAAAGATCAAAAAGATCAAAAAGATCAAAAAGATCAAAAAGATCAAAAAGATCAAAAAGATCAAAAAGATCAAAAAGATCAAAAAGATCAAAAAGATCAAAAAGATCAAAAAGATCAAAAAGATCAAAAAGATCAAAAAGATCAAAAAGATCAAAAAGATCAAAAAGATCAAAAAGATCAAAAAGATCAAAAAGATCAAAAAGATCAAAAAGATCAAAAAGATCAAAAAGATCAAAAAGATCAAAAAGATCAAAAAGATCAAAAAGATCAAAAAGATCAAAAAGATCAAAAAGATCAAAAAGATCAAAAAGATCAAAAAGATCAAAAAGATCAAAAAGATCAAAAAGATCAAAAAGATCAAAAAGATCAAAAAGATCAAAAAGATCAAAAAGATCAAAAAGATCAAAAAGATCAAAAAGATCAAAAAGATCAAAAAGATCAAAAAGATCAAAAAGATCAAAAAGATCAAAAAGATCAAAAAGATCAAAAAGATCAAAAAGATCAAAAAGATCAAAAAGATCAAAAAGATCAAAAAGATCAAAAAGATCAAAAAGATCAAAAAGATCAAAAAGATCAAAAAGATCAAAAAGATCAAAAATATCAAAAATATCAAAAAGATCAAAAAGATCAAAAAGATCAAAAAGATCAAAAAGATCAAAAAAATCAAAAAAATCAAAAGATCAAAAAGATTCAAAAAATCAAAAAGATCGAAAAAATCAAAAAGATCGAAAAAATCAAGAAGATCGAAAAGATCAAAAAGATCAAAAATATCGAAAAGATCAAAAAGATCAAAAGAACAAAAAGAACAAAAAGAACAAAAAGATCAAAAAGATCAAAAAAACCAAAAGATCAAAAAGATCAAAAAGATCAAAAAGATCAAAAAGATCAAAAAGATCAAAAAGATCAAAAAGATCAAAAAGATCAAAAAGATCAAAAAGATCAAAAAGATCAAAAAGATCAAAAAGATCAAAAAGATCAAAAAGATCAAAAAGATCAAAAAGATCAAAAAGATCAAAAAGATCAAAAAGATCAAAAAGATCAAAAAGATCAAAAAGATCAAAAAGATCAAAAAGATCAAAAAGATCAAAAAGATCAAAAAGATCAAAAAGATCAAAAAGATCAAAAAGATCAAAAAGATCAAAAAGATCAAAAAGATCAAAAAGATCAAAAAGATCAAAAAGATCAAAAAGCTCAAAAAGATCGAAAAGATCAAAAAGATCAAAAAGATCAAAAAGATCAAAAAGCTCAAAAAGATCAAAAAGATCAAAAAGATCAAAAAGATCATAAAGATCAAAAAGATCAAAAAGATCAAAAAGATCAAAAAGATCAAAAAGATCAAAAAGATCAAAATGATCAAAAAGATCGAAAAGATCAAAAAGATCAAAAAGATCAAAAAGATCAAAAAGATCAAAAAGATCAAAAAGATCAAAAAGATCAAAAAGATCAAAATGATCAAAAAGATCAAAAAGATCAAAAAGATCAAAAAGATCAAAAAGATCAAAAAGATCAAAAAGATCAAAAAGATCAAAAAGATCAAAAAGATCAAAAAGATCAAAAAGATCAAAAAGATCAAAAAGATCAAAAAGATCAAAAAGATCAAAAAGATCAAAAAGATCAAAAAGATCAAAAAGATCAAAAAGATCAAAAAGATCAAAAAGATCAAAAAGATCAAAAAGATCAAAAAGATCAAAAAGATCAAAAAGATCAAAAAGATCAAAAAGATCAAAAAGATCAAAAAGATCAAAAAGATCAAAAAGATCAAAAAGATCAAAAAGATCAAAAAGATCAAAAAGATCAAAAAGATCAAAAAGATCAAAAAGATCAAAAAGATCAAAAAGATCAAAAAGATCAAAAAGATCAAAAAGATCAAAAAGATCAAAAAGATCAAAAAGATCAAAAAGATCAAAAAGATCAAAAAGATCAAAAAGATCAAAAAGATCAAAAAGATCAAAAAGATCAAAAAGATCAAAAAGATCAAAAAGATCAAAAAGATCAAAAAGATCAAAAAGATCAAAAAGATCAAAAAGATCAAAAAGATCAAAAAGATCAAAAAGATCAAAAAGATCAAAAAGATCAAAAAGATCAAAAAGATCAAAAAGATCAAAAAGCTCAAAAAGATCAAAAAGATCAAAAAGATCAAAAAGATCAAAAAGATCAAAAAGATCAAAAAGATCAAAAAGATCAAAAAGATCAAAAAGATCAAAAAGATCAAAATGATCAAAATGATCAAAAAGATCAAAAAGATCAGAAGATCGAAAAGATCAAAAAGATCAAAAAGATCAAAAAGATCAAAAAGATCAAAAAGATCAAAAAGATCAAAAAGATCATAAAGATCAAAAAGATCAAAAAGATCAAAAAGATCAAAAAGATCAAAAAGATCAAAAAGATCAAAAAGATCAAAAAGATCAAAAAGATCAAAATGATCAAAAAGATCAGAAGATCGAAAAGATCAAAAAGATCAAAAAGATCAAAAAGATCAAAAAGATCAAAAAGATCAAAAAGATCAAAAAGATCAAAAAGATCAAAAAGATCAAAAAGATCAAAAAGATCAAAAAGATCAAAAAGATCAAAAAGATCAAAAAGATCAAAAAGATCAAAAAGATCAAAAAGATCAAAAAGATCAAAAAGATCAAAAAGATCAAAAAGATCAAAAAGATCAAAAAGATCAAAAAGATCAAAAAGATCAAAAAGATCAAAAAGATCAAAAAGATCAAAAAGATCAAAAAGATCAAAAAGATCAAAAAGATCAAAAAGATCAAAAAGATCAAAAAGATCAAAAAGATCAAAAAGATCAAAAAGATCAAAAAGATCAAAAAGATCAAAAAGATCAAAAAGATCAAAAAGATCAAAAAGATCAAAAAGATCAAAAAGATCAAGAAGATCAAAAAGATCAAAAAGATCAAAAAGATCAAAAAGATCAAAAAGATCAAAAAGATCAAAACGATCAAAAAGATCAAAAAGATCAAAAAGATCAAAAAGATCAAAAAGATCAAAAAGATCAAAAAGATCAAAAAGATCAAAAAGATCAAAAAGATCAAAAAGATCAAAAAGATCAAATAGATCAAAAATATCAAAAAGATCATAAAGATCAAAAAGATCAAAAAAATCAAAAGATCAAAAAGATTCAAAAAATCAAAAAGATCGAAAAAATCAAAAAGATCGAAAAAATCAAGAAGATCGAAAAGATCAAAAAGATCAAAAATATCGAAAAGATCAAAAAGATCAAAAGAACAAAAAGAACAAAAAGATCAAAAAGATCAAAAAAACCAAAAGATCATAAAGATCAAAAAGATCAAAAAGATCAAAAAGATCAAAAAGATCAAAAAGATCAAAAATATCAAAAAGATCAAAAAGATCAAAAGGATCAAAAAGATCAAAAAGATCAAAAAGATCAAAAAGATCAAAAAGATCAAAAAGATCAAAAAGATCAAAAAGATCAAAAAGATCAAAAAGATCAAAAAGCTCAAAAAGATCAAAAAGATCAAAAAGATCAAAAAGATCATAAAGATCAAAAAGATCAAAAAGATCAAAAAGATCAAAAAGATCAAAAAGATCAAAAAGATCAAAATGATCAAAAAGATCGAAGAGATCAAAAAGATCAAAAAGATCAAAAAGATCAAAAAGATCAAAAAGATCAAAAAGATCAAAAAGATCAAAAAGATCAAAAAGATCAAAAAGATCAAAAAGATCAAAAAGATCAAAAAGATCAAAAAGATCAAAAAGATCAAAAAGATCAAAAAGATCAAAAAGATCAAAAAGATCAAAAAGATCAAAAAGATCAAAATGATCAAAATGATCAAAAAGATCAAAAAGATCAAAAAGATCAAAAAGATCAAAAAGATCAAAAAGATCAAAAAGATCAAAAAGATCAAAAAGATCAAAAAGATCAAAAAGATCAAAAAGATCAAAAAGATCAAAAAGATCAAAAAGATCAAAAAGATCAAAATGATCAAAAAGATCAAAAAGATCAAAAAGATCAAAAAGATCAAAAAGATCAAAAAGATCAAAAAGATCAAAAAGATCAAAAAGATCAAAAAGATCAAAAAGATCAAAAAGATCAAAAAGATCAAAAAGATCAAAAAGATCAAAAAGATCAAAAAGATCAAAAAGATCAAAAAGATCAAAAAGATCAAAAAGATCAAAAAGATCAAAAAGATCAAAAAGATCAAAAAGATCAAAAAGATCAAAAAGATCAAAAAGATCAAAAAGATCAAAAAGATCAAAAAGATCAAAAAGATCAAAAAGATCAAAAAGATCAAAAAGATCAAAAAGATCAAAAAGATCAAAAAGATCAAAAAGATCAAAAAGATCAAAAAGATCAAAAAGATCAAAAAGATCAAAAAGATCAAAAAGATCAAAAAGATCAAAAAGATCAAAATGATCAAAAAGATCAAAAAGATCAAAAAGATCAAAACGATCAAAAAGATCAAAAAGATCAAAAAGATCAAAAAGATCAAAAAGATCAAAAAGATCAAAAAGATCAAAAAGATCAAAAAGATCAAAAAGATCAAAAAGATCAAAAAGATCAAAAAGATCAAAAAGATCAAAAAGATCAAAAAGATCAAAAAGATCAAAAAGATCAAAAAGATCAAAAAGATCAAAAAGATCAAAAAGATCAAAAAGATCAAAAAGATCAAAAAGATCAAAAAGATCAAAAAGATCAAAAAGATCAAAAAGATCAAAAAGATCAAAAAGATCAAAAAGATCAAAAAGATCAAAAAGATCAAAAAGATCAAAAAGATCAAAAAGATCAAAAAGATCAAAAAGATCAAAAAGATCAAAAAGATCAAAAAGATCAAAAAGATCAAAAAGATCAAAAAGATCAAAAAGATCAAAAAGATCAAAAAGATCAAAAAGATCAAAAAGATCAAAAAGATCAAAAAGATCAAAAAGATCAAAAAGATCAAAAAGATCAAAAAGATCAAAAAGATCAAAAAGATCAAAAAGATCAAAAAGATCAAAAAGATCAAAAAGATCAAAAAGCTCAAAAAGATCAGAAGATCGAAAAGATCAAAAAGATCAAAAAGATCAAAAAGATCAAAAAGATCAAAAAGATCAAAAAGATCAAAAAGATCAAAAAGATCAAAAAGATCAAAAAGATCAAAAAGCTCAAAAAGCTCAAAAAGCTCAAAAAGCTCAAAAAGATCAAAAAGATCAAAAAGATCAAAAAGATCAAAAAGATCAAAAAGATCAAAAAGATCAAAAAGATCAAAAAGATCAAAAAGATCAAAAAGATCAAAAAGATCAAAAAGATCAAAAAGATCAAAAAGATCAAAAAGATCAAAAAGATCAAAAAGATCAAAAAGATCAAAAAGATCAAAAAGATCAAAAAGATCAAAAAGATCAAAAAGATCAAAAGATCAAAAAGATCAAAAAGATCAGAAGATCGAAAAGATCAAAAAGATCAAAAAGATCAAAAAGATCAAAAAGATCAAAAAGATCAAAAAGATCAAAAAGATCAAAAAGATCAAAAAGATCAAAAAGATCAAAAAGATCAAAAAGATCAAAAAGATCAAAAAGATCAAAAAGATCAAAAAGATCAAAAAGATCAAAAAGATCAAAAAGATCAAAAAGATCAAAAAGATCAAAAAGATCAAAAAGATCAAAAAGATCAAAAAGATCAAAAAGATCAAAAAGATCAAAAAGATCAAAAAGATCAAAAAGATCAAAAAGATCAAAAAGATCAAAAAGATCAAAAAGATCAAAAAGATCAAAAAGATCAAAAAGATCAAAAAGATCAAAAAGATCAAAAAGATCAAAAAGATCAAAAAGATCAAAAAGATCAAAAAGATCAAAAAGATCAAAAAGATCAAAAAGATCAAAAAGATCAAAAAGATCAAAAAGATCAAAAAGATCAAAAAGATCAAAAAGATCAAAAAGATCAAAAAGATCAAAAAGATCAAAAAGATCAAAAAGATCAAAAAGATCAAAAAGATCAAAAAGATCAAAAAGATCAAAAAGATCAAAAAGATCAAAAAGATCAAAATGATCAAAAAGATCAGAAGATCGAAAAGATCAAAAAGATCAAAAAGATCAAAAAGATCGAAAAGATCACAAAGATCAAAAAGATCAAAAAGATCAAAAAGATCAAAAAGATCAAAAAGATCAAAAAGATCAAAAAGATCAAAAAGATCAAAAAGATCAAAAAGATCAAAAAGATCAAAATGATCAAAAAGATCAGAAGATCGAAAAGATCAAAAAGATCAAAAAGATCAAAAAGATCAAAAAGATCAAAAAGATCAAAAAGATCAAAAAGATCAAAAAGATCAAAAAGATCAAAAAGATCAAAAAGATCAAAAAGATCAAAAAGATCAAAAAGATCAAAAAGATCAAAAAGATCAAAAAGATCAAAAAGATCAAAAAGATCAAAAAGATCAAAAAGATCAAAAAGATCAAAAAGATCAAAAAGATCAAAAAGATCAAAAAGATCAAAAAGATCAAAAAGATCAAAAAGATCAAAAAGATCAAAAAGATCAAAAAGATCAAAAAGATCAAAAAGATCAAAAAGATCAAAAAGATCAAAAAGATCAAAAAGATCAAAAAGATCAAAAAGATCAAAAAGATCAAAAAGATCAAAAAGATCAAAAAGATCAAAAAGATCAAAAAGATCAAAAAGATCAAAAAGATCAAAAAGATCAAAAAGATCAAAAAGATCAAAAAGATCAAAAAGATCAAAAAGATCAAAAAGATCAAAAAGATCAAAAAGATCAAAAAGATCAAAAAGATCAAAAAGATCAAAAAGATCAAAAAGATCAAAAAGAACAAAAAGATCAAAAAGATCAAAAAGATCAAAAAGATCAAAAAGATCAAAAAGATCAAAAAGATCAAATAGATCAAAAATATCAAAAAGATCAAAAAGATCAAAAAGATCAAAAAGATCAAAAAGATCAAAAAAATCAAAAGATCAAAAAGATTCAAAAAATCAAAAAGATCGAAAAAATCAATAAGATCGAAAAAATCAAGAAGATCGAAAAGATCAAAAAGATCAAAAATATCGAAAAGATCAAAAAGATCAAAAGAACAAAAAGAACAAAAAGATCAAAAAGATCAAAAAAACCAAAAGATCATAAAGATCAAAAAGATCAAAAAGATCAAAAAGATCAAAAATATCAAAAAGATCAAAAAGATCAAAAATATCAAAAAGATCAAAAAAATCAAAAGGATCAAAAAGATCAAAAAGATCAAAAAGATCAAAAAGATCAAAAAGATCAAAAAGATCAAAAAGATCAAAAAGATCAAAAAGATCAAAAAGATCAAAAAGATCAAAAAGATCAAAAAGATCAAAAAGATCAAAAAGATCAAAAAGATCAAAAAGATCAAAAAGATCAAAAAGATCAAAAAGATCAAAAAGCTCAAAAAGCTCAAAAAGCTCAAAAAGCTCAAAAAGATCAAAAAGATCAAAAAGATCAAAAAGATCAAAAAGATCAAAAAGATCAAAAAGATCAAAAAGATCAAAAAGATCAAAAAGATCAAAAAGATCAAAAAGATCAAAAAGATCAAAAAGATCAAAAAGATCAAAAAGATCAAAAAGATCAAAAAGATCAAAAAGATCAAAAAGATCAAAAAGATCAAAAAGATCAAAAAGATCAAAAAGATCAAAAAGATCAAAAAGATCAAAAAGATCAAAAAGATCAAAAAGATCAAAAAGATCAAAAAGATCAAAAAGATCAAAAAGATCAAAAAGATCAAAAAGATCAAAAAGATCAAAAAGATCAAAAGATCAAAGATCAAAAAGATCAGAAGATCGAAAAGATCAAAAAGATCAAAAAGATCAAAAAGATCAAAAAGATCAAAAAGATCAAAAAGATCATAAAGATCAAAAAGATCAAAAAGATCAAAAAGATCAAAAATATCAAAAAGATCAAAAAGATCAAAAATATCAAAAAGATCAAAAAAATCAAAAGGATCAAAAAGATCAAAAAGATCAAAAAGATCAAAAAGATCAAAAAGATCAAAAAGATCAAAAAGATCAAAAAGATCAAAAAGATCAAAAAGATCAAAAAGATCAAAAAGATCAAAAAGATCAAAAAGATCAAAAAGATCAAAAAGATCAAAAAGATCAAAAAGATCAAAAAGATCAAAAAGATCAAAAAGATCAAAAAGATCAAAAAGATCAAAAAGATCAAAAAGATCAAAAAGATCAAAAAGATCAAAAAGATCAAAAAGATCAAAAAGATCAAAAGATCAAAGATCAAAAAGATCAGAAGATCGAAAAGATCAAAAAGATCAAAAAGATCAAAAAGATCAAAAAGATCAAAAAGATCAAAAAGATCAAAAAGATCAAAAAGATCAAAAAGATCAAAAAGATCAAAAAGATCAAAAAGATCAAAAAGATCAAAAAGATCAAAAAGATCAAAAAGATCAAAAAGATCAAAAAGATCAAAAAGATCAAAAAGATCAAAAAGATCAAAAAGATCAAAAAGATCAAAAAGATCAAAAAGATCAAAAAGATCAAAAAGATCAAAAAGATCAAAAAGATCAAAAAGATCAAAAAGATCAAAAAGATCAAAAAGATCAAAAAGATCAAAAAGATCAAAAAGATCAAAAAGATCAAAAAGATCAAAAAGATCAAAAAGATCAAAAAGATCAAAAAGATCAAAAAGATCAAAAAGATCAAAAAGATCAAAAAGATCAAAAAGATCAAAAAGATCAAAAAGATCAAAAAGATCAAAAAGATCAAAAAGATCAAAAAGATCAAAAAGATCAAAAAGATCAAAAAGATCAAAAGATCAAAAAGATCAAAAAGATCAAAAAGATCAAAAAGATCAAAAAGATCAAAAAGATCAAAAAGATCAAAAAGATCAAAAAGATCAAAAAGATCAAAAAGATCAAAAAGATCAAAAAGATCAAAAGGATCAAAAAGATCAAAGAGATCAAAAAGATCAAAAAGATCAAAAAGATCAAAAAGATCAAAAAGATCAAAAAGATCAAAAAGATCAAAAAGATCAAAAAGATCAAAAAGATCAAAAAGATCAAAAAGATCAAAAAGATCAAAAAGATCAAAAAGATCAAAAAGATCAAAAAGATCAAAAAGATCAAAAAGATCAAAAAGATCAAAAAGATCAAAAAGATCAAAAAGATCAAAAAGATCAAAAAGATCAAAAAGATCAAAAAGATCAAAAAGATCAAAAAGATCAAAAAGATCAAAAAGATCAAAAAGATCAAAAAGATCAAAAAGATCAAAAAGATCAAAAAGATCAAAAAGATCAAAAAGATCAAAAAGATCAAAAAGATCAAAAAGATCAAAAAGATCAAAAAGATCAAAAAGATCAAAAAGATCAAAAAGATCAAAAAGATCAAAAAGATCAAAAAGATCAAAAAGATCAAAAAGATCAAAAAGATCAAAAAGATCAGAAGATCGAAAAGATCAAAAAGATCAAAAAGATCAAAAAGATCAAAAAGATCAAAAAGATCAAAAAGATCAAAAAGATCAAAAAGATCAAAAAGATCAAAAAGATCGAAAAGATCACAAAGATCAAAAAGATCAAAAAGATCAAAAAGATCAAAAAGATCAAAAAGATCAAAAAGATCAAAAAGATCAAAAAGATCAAAATGATCAAAAAGATCAGAAGATCGAAAAGATCAAAAAGATCAAAAAGATCAAAAAGATCAAAAAGATCAAAAAGATCAAAAAGATCAAAAAGATCAAAAAGATCAAAAAGATCAAAAAGATCAAAAAGATCAAAAAGATCAAAAAGATCAAAAAGATCAAAAAGATCAAAAAGATCAAAAAGATCAAAAAGATCAAAAAGATCAAAAAGATCAAAAAGATCAAAAAGATCAAAAAGATCAAAAAGATCAAAAAGATCAAAAAGATCAAAAAGATCAAAAATATCAAAAAGATCAAAAAAATCAAAAGGATCAAAAAGATCAAAAAGATCAAAAAGATCAAAAAGATCAAAAAGATCAAAAAGATCAAAAAGATCAAAAAGATCAAAAAGATCAAAAAGATCAAAAAGATCAAAAAGATCAAAAAGATCAAAAAGATCAAAAAGATCAAAAAGATCAAAAAGATCAAAAAGATCAAAAAGATCAAAAAGATCAAAAAGATCAAAAAGATCAAAAAGATCAAAAAGATCAAAAAGATCAAAAAGATCAAAAAGATCAAAAAGATCAAAAAGATCAAAAAGATCAAAAAGATCAAAAAGATCAAAAAGATCAAAAAGATCAAAAAGATCAAAAAGATCAAAAAGATCAAAAAGATCAAAAAGATCAAAAAGATCAAAAAGATCAAAAAGATCAAAAAGATCAAAAAGATCAAAAAGATCAAAAAGATCAAAAAGATCAAAAAGATCAAAAAGATCAAAAAGATCAAAAAGATCAAAAAGATCAAAAAGATCAAAAAGATCAAAAAGATCAAAAAGATCAAAAAGATCAAAAAGATCAAAATGATCAAAAAGATCAAAAAGATCAAAAAGATCAAAAAGATCAAAAAGATCAAAAAGATCAAAAAGATCAAAAAGATCAAAAAGATCAAAAAGATCAAAAAGATCAAAAAGATCAAAAAGATCAAAAAGATCAAAAAGATCAAAAAGATCAAAAAGATCAAAAAGATCAAAAAGATCAAAAAGATCAAAAAGATCAAAAAGATCAAAAAGATCAAAAAGATCAAAAAGATCAAAAAGATCAAAAAGATCAAAAAGATCAAAAAGATCAAAAAGATCAAAAAGATCAAAAAGATCAAAAAGATCAAAAAGATCAAAAAGATCAAAAAGATCAAAAAGATCAAAAAGATCAAAAAGATCAAAAAGATCAAAAAGATCAAAAAGATCAAAAAGATCAAAAAGATCAAAAAGATCAAAAAGATCAAAAAGATCAAAGAGATCAAAAAGATCAAAAAGATCAAAAAGATCAAAAAGATCAAAAAGATCAAAAAGATCAAAAAGATCAAAAAGATCAAAAAGATCAAAAAGATCAAAAAGATCAAAAAGATCAAAAAGATCAAAAAGATCAAAAAGGTCAAAAAGATCAAAAAGATTAAAAAGATCGAAAAGAGCAAAAAGATTGAAAAAATCAAAAAGATCGAAAAAATCAAGAAGATCGAAAATATCAAAAAGATTAAAAATATCGAAAAGATCAAAAGAACAAAAAGATCAAAAGATCAAAAAAATAAAAAGATTGAAAACATCTAAAAGATTAAAAAGATCAAGAGATCAAAAAGATCAAAAAGATCAAAATATCAAAAAAATAAAAAGATCGAAAAGATCAAAAAGATCAAAAAATCAAAAAGATCAAAAAGATCAAAAAGATCAAAAAGATCAAAAAGATCAAAAAGATCAAAAAGATCAAAAAGATCAAAAAGATCAAAAAGATCAAAAAGATCAAAAAGATCAAAAAGATCAAAAAGATCAAAAAGATCAAAAAGATCAAAAAGATCAAAAAGATCAAAAAGATCAAAAAGATCAAAAAGATCAAAAAGATCAAAAAGATCAAAAAGATCAAAAAGATCAAAAAGATCAAAAAGATCAAAAAGATCAAAAAGATCAAAAAGATCAAAAAGATCAAAAAGATCAAAAAGATCAAAAAGATCAAAAAGATCAAAAAGATCAAAAAGATCAAAAAGATCAAAAAGATCAAAAAGATCAAAAAGATCAAAAAGATCAAAAGATCAAAAAGATCAAAAAGATCAAAAAGATCAAAAAGATCAAAAAGATCAAAAAGATCAAAAAGATCAAAAAGATCAAAAAGATCAAAAAGATCAAAAAGATCAAAAAGATCAAAAAGATCAAAAAGATCAAAAAGATCAAAAAGATCAAAAGATCAAAAAGATCAAAAAGATCAAAAAGATCAAAAAGATCAAAAAGATCAAAAAGATCAAAAAGATCAAAAAGATCAAAAAGATCAAAAAGATCAAAAAGATCAAAAGATCAAAAAGATCAAAAAGATCAAAAAGATCAAAAAGATCAAAAAGATCAAAAAGATCAAAAAGATCAAAAAGATCAAAATGATCAAAAAGATCAAAAAGATCAAAAAGATCAAAAAGATCAAAAAGATCAAAAAGATCAAAAAGATCAAAAAGATCAAAAAGATCAAAAAGATCAAAAAGATCAAAAAGATCAAAAAGATCAAAAAGATCAAAAAGATCAAAAAGATCAAAAAGATCAAAAGATCAAAAAGATCAAAAAGATCAAAAAGATCAAAAAGATCAAAAAGATCAAAAAGATCAAAAAGATCAAAAAGATCAAAAAGATCAAAAAGATCAAAAAGATCAAAAAGATCAAAAAGATCAAAAAGATCAAAAAGATCAAAAAGATCAAAAAGATCAAAAAGATCAAAAAGATCAAAAAGATCAAAAAGATCAAAAAGATCAAAAAGATCAAAAAGATCAAAAAGATCAAAAAGATCAAAAAGATCAAAAAGATCAAAAAGATCAAAGAGATCAAAAAGATCAAAAAGATCAAAAAGATCAAAAAGATCAAAAAGATCAAAAAGATCAAAAAGATCAAAAAGATCAAAAAGATCAAAAGATCAAAAAGATCAAAAAGGTCAAAAAGATCAAAAAGATTAAAAAGATCGAAAAGAGCAAAAAGATTGAAAAAATCAAAAAGATCGAAAAAATCAAGAAGATCGAAAATATCAAAAAGATTAAAAATATCGAAAAGATCAAAAGAACAAAAAGATCAAAAGATCAAAAAAATAAAAAGATTGAAAACATCTAAAAGATTAAAAAGATCAAGAGATCAAAAAGATCAAAAAGATCAAAATATCAAAAAAATAAAAAGATCGAAAAGATCAAAAAGATCAAAAAATCAAAAAGATCAAAAAGATCAAAAAGATCAAAAAGATCAAAAAGATCAAAAAGATCAAAAAGATCAAAAAGATCAAAAAGATCAAAAGATCAAAAAGATCAAAAAGATCAAAAAGATCAAAAGATCAAAAAGATCAAAAAGATCAAAAAGATCAAAAAGATCAAAAAGATCAAAAAGATCAAAAAGATCAAAAAGATCAAAAAGATCAAAAAGATCAAAAAGATCAAAAAGATCAAAAAGATCAAAAAGATCAAAAAGATCAAAAAGATCAAAAAGATCAAAAAGATCAAAAAGATCAAAAAGATCAAAAAAGATCAAAAAGATCAAAAAGATCAAAAGATCAAAAAGATCAAAAAGATCAAAAAGATCAAAAAGATCAAAAAGATCAAAAAGATCAAAAAGATCAAAAAGATCAAAAGATCAAAAAGATCAAAAAGATCAAAAAGATCAAAAAGATCAAAAAGATCAAAAAGATCAAAAAGATCAAAAAGATCAAAAAGATCAAAAAGATCAAAAAGATCAAAAGATCAAAAGATCAAAAAGATCAAAAAGATCAAAAGATCAAAAGCTCAAAAAGATCAAAAAGATCAAAAAGATCAGAAGATCGAAAAGATCAAAAAGATCAAAAGATCAAAAAGATCTAAAAGATCAAAAGATCAAAAAGCTCAAAAAGATCAAAAAGCTCAAAAAGCTCAAAAAGATCAAAAAGATCAAAAAGATCAAAAAGATCAAAAAGATCAAAAAGATCAAAAAGATCAAAAGATCAAAAAGATCAAAAAGATCAAAAAGATCAAAAAGATGAAAAAGATCAAAAAGATCAAAAAGATCAAAAAGATCAAAAAGATCAAAAAGATCAAAAAGATCAAAAAGATCAAAAAGATCAAAAAGATCAAAAAGATCAAAAAGATCAAAAAGATCAAAAAGATCAAAAAGATCAAAAAGATCAAAAAGATCAAAAAGATCAAAAAGATCAAAAAGATCAAAAGATCAAAAAGATCAAAAAGATCAAAAAGATCAAAAAGATCAAAAAGATCAAAAAGATCAAAAAGATCAAAAAGATCAAAAAGATCAAAAGATCAAAGATCAAAAAGATCAGGAGATCGAAAAGATCAAAAAGATGAAAAAGATCAAAAAGATCAAAAAGATCAAAAAGATCAAAAAGATCAAAAAGATCAAAAAGATCAAAAAGATCAAAAAGATCAAAAAGATCAAAAGATCAAAAAGATCAAAAAGATCAAAAAGATCAAAAAGATCAAAAAGATCAAAAAGATCAAAAAGATCAAAAAGATCAAAAAGATCAAAAAGATCAAAAAGATCAAAAAGATCAAAAAGATCAAAAAGATCAAAAGATCAAAAAGATCAAAAGATCAAAAGAGATCAAAAAGATCAAAAAGATCAAAAAGATCAAAAAGATCAAAAAGATCAAAAAGATCAAAAAGATCAAAAAGATCAAAAAGATCAAAAAGATCAAAAGATCAAAAAGATCAAAAAGATCAAAAAGATCAAAAAGATCAAAAAGATCAAAAGATCAAAAAGATCAAAAAGATCAAAAAGATCAAAAAGATCAAAAAGATCAAAAAGATCAAAAAGATCAAAAAGATCAAAAAGATCAAAAAGATCAAAAAGATCAAAAAGATCAAAAAGATCAAAAAGATCAAAAAGATCAAAAAGATCAAAAAGATCAAAAGATCAAAAAGATCAAAAAGATCAAAAAGATCAAAAAGATCAAAAGATCAAAAAGATCAAAAAGATCAAAAAGATCAAAAAGATCAAAAAGATCAAAAAGATCAAAAAGATCAAAAAGATCAAAAAGATCAAAAAGATCAAAAAGATCAAAAAGATCAAAAGATCAAAAAGATCAAAAAGATCAAAAAGATCAAAAAGATCAAAAAGATCAAAAAGATCAAAAAGATCAAAAAGATCAAAAAGATCAAAAAGATCAAAAGATCAAAGATCAAAAAGATCAGAAGATCGAAAAGATCAAAAAGATCAAAAAGATCAAAAAGATCAAAAAGATCAAAAAGATCAAAAAGATCAAAAAGATCAAAAAGATCAAAAAGATCAAAAAGATCAAAAAGATCAAAAAGATCAAAAAGATCAAAAAGATCAAAAGATCAAAAAGATCAAAAAGATCAAAAAGATCAAAAAGATCAAAAAGATCAAAAAGATCAAAAAGATCAAAAAGATCAAAAAGATCAAAAAGATCAAAAAGATCAAAAAGATCAAAAAGATCAAAAAGATCAAAAAGATCAAAAAGATCAAAAAGATCAAAAAGATCAAAAAGATCAAAAAGATCAAAAAGATCAAAAAGATCAAAAAGATCAAAAAGATCAAAAAGATCAAAAAGATCAAAAAGATCAAAAAGATCAAAAAGATCAAAAAGATCAAAAAGATCAAAAAGATCAAAAAGATCAAAAAGATCAAAAAGATCAAAAAGATCAAAAAGATCAAAAAGATCAAAAAGATCAAAAAGATCAAAAAGATCAAAAAGATCAAAAAGATCAAAAAGATCAAAAAGATCAAAAAGATCAAAAAGATCAAAAAGATCAAAAAGATCAAAAAGATCAAAAAGATCAAAAAGATCAAAAAGATCAAAAAGATCAAAAAGATCAAAAAGATCAAAAAGATCAAAAAGATCAAAAAGATCAAAAAGATCAAAAAGATCAAAAAGATCAAAAAGATCAAAAGATCAAAAAGATCAAAAAGATCAAAAAGATCAAAAAGCTCAAAAGATCAAAAAGATCAAAAAGATCAAAAAGATCAAAAAGATCAAAAAGATCAAAAAGATCAAAAAGATCAAAAAGATCAAAAAGATCAAAAAGATCAAAAAGATCACAAAGATCAAAAAGATCAAAAAGATCAAAAAGATCAAAAAGATCAAAAAGATCAAAAAGATCAAAAGATCAAAAAGATCAAAAGATCAAAAAGATCAAAAAGATCAAAAAGATCAAAAAGATCAAAAAGATCAAAAAGATCAAAAAGATCAAAAAGATCAAAAAGATCAAAAAGATCAAAAAGATCAAAAAGATCAAAAAGATCAAAATGATCAAAAAGATCAGAAGATCGAAAAGATCAAAAAGATCAAAAAGATCAAAAAGATCAAAAAGATCAAAAAGATCAAAAAGATCAAAAAGATCAAAAAGATCAAAAAGATCAAAAAGATCAAAAAGATCAAAAAGATCAAAAAGATCAAAAAGATCAAAAAGATCAAAAAGATCAAAAAGATCAAAAAGATCAAAAAGATCAAAAAGATCAAAAAGATCAAAAAGATCAAAAAGATCAAAAAGATCAAAAAGATCAAAAAGATCAAAAAGATCAAAAAGATCAAAAAGATCAAAAAGATCAAAAAGATCAAAAAGATCAAAAAGATCAAAAAGATCAAAAAGATCAAAAAGATCAAAAAGATCAAAAAGATCAAAAAGATCAAAAAGATCAAAAAGATCAAAAAGATCAAAAAGATCAAAAAGATCAAAAAGATCAAAAAGATCAAAAAGATCAAAAAGATCAAAAAGATCAAAAAGATCAAAAAGATCAAAAAGATCAAAAAGATCAAAAAGATCAAAAAGATCAAAAAGATCAAGAAGATCAAAAAGATCAAAAAGATCAAAAAGATCAAAAAGATCAAAAAGATCAAAAAGATCAAAAAGATCAAAAAGATCAAATAGATCAAAAATATCAAAAAGATCAAAAAGATCAAAAAGATCAAAAAAATCAAAAGATCAAAAAGATTCAAAAAATCAAAAAGATCGAAAAAATCAAAAAGATCGAAAAAATCAAGAAGATCGAAAAGATCAAAAAGATCAAAAATATCGAAAAGATCAAAAAGATCAAAAGAACAAAAAGAACAAAAAGATCAAAAAGATCAAAAAAACCAAAAGATCATAAAGATCAAAAAGATCAAAAAGATCAAAAAGATCAAAAATATCAAAAAGATCAAAAAGATCAAAAATATCAAAAAGATCAAAAAAATCAAAAGGATCAAAAAGATCAAAAAGATCAAAAAGATCAAAAAGATCAAAAAGATCAAAAAGATCAAAAAGATCAAAAAGATCAAAAAGATCAAAAAGATCAAAAAGATCAAAAAGATCAAAAAGATCAAAAAGATCAAAAAGATCAAAAAGATCAAAAAGATCAAAAAGGTCAAAAAGATCAAAAAGATCAAAAAGATCAAAAAGATTAAAAAGATCGAAAAGAGCAAAAAGATTGAAAAAATCAAAAAGATCGAAAAAATCAAGAAGATCGAAAATATCAAAAAGATTAAAAATATCGAAAAGATCAAAAGAACAAAAAGATCAAAAGATCAAAAAAATAAAAAGATTGAAAACATCTAAAAGATTAAAAAGATCAAGAGATCAAAAAGATCAAAAAGATCAAAAATATCGAAAAGATCAAAAAGATCAAAAGAACAAAAAGAACAAAAAGATCAAAAAGATCAAAAAAACCAAAAGATCATAAAGATCAAAAAGATCAAAAAGATCAAAAAGATCAAAAAAATCAAAAAGATCAAAAAGATCAAAAATATCAAAAAGATCAAAAAAATCAAAAGGATCAAAAAGATCAAAAAGATCAAAAAGATCAAAAAGATCAAAAAGATCAAAAAGATCAAAAAGATCAAAAAGATCAAAAAGATCAAAAAGATCAAAAAGATCAAAAAGATCAAAAAGATCAAAAAGATCAAAAAGATCAAAAAGATCAAAAAGATCAAAAAGATCAAAAAGATCAAAAAGATCAAAAAGATCAAAAAGATCAAAAAGATCAAAAAGATCAAAAAGATCAAAAAGATCAAAAAGATCAAAAAGATCAAAAAGATCAAAAAGATCAAAAAGATCAAAAAGATCAAAAAGATCAAAAAGATCAAAAAGATCAAAAAGATCAAAAAGATCAAAAAGATCAAAAAGATCAAAAGATCAAAAAGATCAAAAAGATCAAAAAGATCAAAAAGATCAAAAAGATCAAAAAGATCAAAAAGATCAAAAAGATCAAAAAGATCAAAAAGATCAAAAAGATCAAAAAGATCAAAAAGATCAAAAAGATCAAAAAGATCAAAAAGATCAAAAAGATCAAAAAGATCAAAAAGATCAAAAAGATCAAAAAGATCAAAAAGATCAAAAAGATCAAAAAGATCAAAAAGATCAAAAAGATCAAAAAGATCAAAAAGATCAAAAAGATCAAAAAGATCAAAAAGATCAAAAAGATCAAAATGATCAAAAAGATCAAAAAGATCAAAAAGATCAAAAAGATCAAAAAGATCAAAAAGATCAAAAAGATCAAAAAGATCAAAAAGATCAAAAAGATCAAAAAGATCAAAAAGATCAAAAAGATCAAAAAGATCAAAAAGATCAAAAAGATCAAAAAGATCAAAAAGATCAAAAAGATCAAAAAGATCAAAAAGATCAAAAAGATCAAAAAGATCAAAAAGATCAAAAAGATCAAAAAGATCAAAAAGATCAAAAAGATCAAAAAGATCAAAAAGATCAAAAAGATCAAAAAGATCAAAAAGATCAAAAAGATCAAAAAGATCAAAAAGATCAAAAAGATCAAAAAGATCAAAAAGATCAAAAAGATCAAAAAGATCAAAAAGATCAAAAAGATCAAAAAGATCAAAAAGATCAAAAAGATCAAAAAGATCAAAAAGATCAAAAAGATCAAAAAGATCAAAAAGATCAAAAAGATCAAAAAGATCAAAAAGATCAAAAAGATCAAAAAGATCAAAAAGATCAAAAAGCTCAAAAAGCTCAAAAAGATCGAAAAGATCGAAAAGATCAAAAAGATCAAAAGATCAAAAAGATCAAAAAGATCAAAAGATCAAAAAGATCAAAAAGATCAAAAAGATCAAAAAGATCAAAAAGATCAAAAAGATCAAAAAGATCAAAAAGATCAAAAAGCTCAAAAAGCTCAAAAAGCTCAAAAAGATCAAAAAGATCAAAAAGATCAAAAAGATCAAAAAGATCAAAAAGATCAAAAAGATCAAAAAGATCAAAAAGATCAAAAAGATCAAAAAGATCAAAAAGATCAAAAAGATCAAAAAGATCAAAAAGATCAAAAAGATCAAAAAGATCAAAAAGATCAAAAAGATCAAAAAGATCAAAAAGATCAAAAAGATCAAAAAGATCAAAAAGATCAAAAAGATCAAAAAGATCAAAAAGATCAAAAGATCAAAGATCAAAAAGATCAGAAGATCGAAAAGATCAAAAAGATGAAAAAGATCAAAAAGATCAAAAAGATCAAAAAGATCAAAAAGATCAAAAAGATCAAAAAGATCAAAAAGTTCAAAAAGATCAAAAAGATCAAAAAGATCAAAAAGATCAAAAAGATCAAAAAGATCAAAAAGATCAAAAAGATCAAAAAGATCAAAAAGATCAAAAAGATCAAAAAGATCAAAAAGATCAAAAAGATCAAAAAGATCAAAAAGATCAAAAAGATCAAAAAGATCAAAAAGATCAAAAAGATCAAAAAGATCAAAAAGATCAAAAAGATCAAAAAGATCAAAAAGATCAAAAAGATCAAAAAGATCAAAAAGATCAAAAAGATCAAAAAGATCAAAAAGATCAAAAAGATCAAAAAGATCAAAAAGGATCAAAAAGATCAAAAAGATCAAAAAGATCAAAAAGATCAAAAAGATCAAAAAGATCAAAAAGATCAAAAAGATCAAAAAGATCAAAAAGATAAAAAAGATCAAAAAGATCAAAAAGATCAAAAAGATCAAAAAGATCAAAAAGATCAAAAAAGATCAAAGAGATCAAAAAGATCAAAAAGATCAAAAAGATCAAAAAGATCAAAAAGATCAAAAAGATCAAAAAGATCCAAAAGATCCAAAAGATCCAAAAGATCAAAAAGATCAAAAAGATCAAAAAGATCAAAAAGATCAAAAAGATCAAAAAGATCAAAAAGATCAAAAAGATCAAAAAGATCAAAAAGATCAAAAAGATCAAAAAGATCAAAAAGATCAAAAAGATCAAAAAGATCAAAAAGATCAAAAAGATCAAAAAGATCAAAAAGATCAAAAAGATCAAAAAGATCAAAAAGATCAAAAAGATCAAAAAGATCAAAAAGATCAAAAAGATCAAAAAGATCAAAAAGATCAAAAAGATCAAAAAGATCAAAAAGATCAAAAAGATCAAAAAGATCAAAAAGATCAAAAAGATCAAAAAGATCAAAAAGATCAAAAAGATCAAAAAGATCAAAAAGATCAAAAAGATCAAAAAGATCAAAAAGATCAAAAAGATCAAAAAGATCAAAAAGATCAAAAAGATCAAAAAGATCAAAAAGATCAAAAAGATCAAAAAGATCAAAAAGATCAAAAAGATCAAAAAGATCAAAAAGATCAAAAAGATCAAAAAGATCAAAAAGATCAAAAAGATCAAAAAGATCAAAAAGATCAAAAAGATCAAAAAGATCAAAAAGATCAAAAAGATCAAAAAGATCAAAAAGATCAAAAAGATCAAAAAGATCAAAAAGATCAAAAAGATCAAAAAGATCAAAAAGATCAAAAAGATCAAAAAGATCAAAAAGATCAAAAAGATCAAAAAGATCAAAAAGATCAAAAAGATCAAAAAGATCAAAAAGATCAAAAAGATCAAAAAGATCAAAAAGATCAAAAAGATCAAAAAGATCAAAAAGATCAAAAAGATCAAAAAGATCAAAAAGATCAAAAAGATCAAAAAGATCAAAAAGATCAAAAAGATCAAAAAGATCAAAAAGATCAAAAAGATCAAAAAGATCAAAAAGATCAAAAAGATCAAAAAGATCAAAAAGATCAAAAAGATCAAAAAGATCGAAAAGATCACAAAGATCAAAAAGATCAAAAAGATCAAAAAGAACAAAAAGAACAAAAAGATCAAAAAGATCAAAAAGATCAAAAAGATCAAAAAGATCAAAAAGATCAAAAAGATCAAAAAGATCAAAATGATCAAAAAGATCAGAAGATCGAAAAGATCAAAAAGATCAAAAAGATCAAAAAGATCAAAAAGATCAAAAAGATCAAAAAGATCAAAAAGATCAAAAAGATCAAAAAGATCAAAAAGATCAAAAAGATCAAAAAGATCAAAAAGATCAAACAGATCAAAAAGATCAAAAAGATCAAAAAGATCAAAAAGATCAAAAAGATCAAAAAGATCAAAAAGATCAAAAAGATCAAAAAGATCAAAAAGATCAAAAAGATCAAAAAGATCAAAAAGATCAAAAAGATCAAAAAGATCAAAAAGATCAAAAAGATCAAAAAGATCAAAAAGATCAAAAAGATCAAAAAGATCAAAAAGATCAAAAAGATCAAAAAGATCAAAAAGATCAAAAAGATCAAAAAGATCAAAAAGATCAAAAAGATCAAAAAGATCAAAAAGATCAAAAAGATCAAAAAGATCAAAAAGATCAAAAAGATCAAAAAGATCAAAAAGATCAAAAAGATCAAAAAGATCAAAAAGATCAAAAAGATCAAAAAGATCAAAAAGATCAAAAAGATCAAAAAGATCAAAAAGATCAAAAAGATCAAAAAGATCAAAAAGATCAAAAAGATCAAAAAGATCAAAAAGATCAAAAAGATCAAAAAGATCAAAAAGATCAAAAAGATCAAAAAGATCAAAAAGATCAAAAAGATCAAAAAGATCAAAAAGATCAAAAAGATCAAAAAGATCAAAAAGATAAAAAAGATAAAAAAGATCAAAAAGATCAAAAGATCAAAAATCAAAAAAATCAAAAGATCAAAAAAATCAAAAGATCGAAAAGATCAAAAAGATCAAAAAGATCAAAAAGATCAAAAAGATCAAAAAGATCAAAAAGATCAAAAAGATCAAAAAGATCAAAAAGATCAAAAAGATCAAAAAGATCAAAAAGATCAAAAAGATCAAAAAGATCAAAAAGATCAAAAAGATCAAAAAGATCAAAAAGATCAAAAAGATCAAAAAGATCAAAAAGATCAAAAAGATCAAAAAGATCAAAAAGATCAAAAAGATCAAAAAGATCAAAAAGATCAAAAAGATCAAAAAGATCAAAAAGATCAAAAAGATCAAAAAGATCAAAAAGATCAAAAAGATCAAAAAGATCAAAAAGATCAAAAAGATCAAAAAGATCAAAAAGATCAAAAAGATCAAAAAGATCAAAAAGATCAAAAAGATCAAAAAGATCAAAAAGATCAAAAAGATCAAAAAGATCAAAAAGATCAAGATCAAAAAGATCAAAAAGATCAACAAGATCAAAAAGATCAACAAGATCAAAAAGATCAAAAAGATCAAAAAGATCAAAAAGATCAAAAAGATCAAAAAGATCAAAAAGATCAAAAAGATCAAAAAGATCAAAAAGATCAAAAAGATCAAAAAGATCAATAAGATCAAAAAGATCAAAAAGATCAAAAAGATCAAAAAAATCAAAAAGATCAAAAAGATCAAAAAGATCAAAAAAATCAAAAAGATCAAAAAGATCAAAAAGATCAAAAAGATCAAAAAGATCAAAATGATCAAAAAGATCAAAAAGATCAAAAAGATCAAAAAGATCAAAAAGATCAAAATGATCAAAAAGATCAAAAAGATCAAGAGATCAAAAAGATCAAAAGATCGAAAAGATCAAAAAGATCAAAAAGATCAAAAAGATCAAAAAGATCAAAAAGATCAAAAAGATCAAAAAGATCAAAAAGATCAAAAAGATCAAAAAGATCAAAAAGATCAAAAAGATCAAAAAGATCAAAAAGATCAAAAAGATCAAAAAGATCAAAAAGATCAAAAAGATCAAAAAGATCAAAAAGATCAAAAAGATCAAAAAGATCAAAAAGATCAAAAAGATCAAAAAGATCAAAAAGATCAAAAAGATCAAAAAGATCAAAAAGATCAAAAAGATCAAAAAGATCAAAAAGATCAAAAAGATCAAAAAGATCAAAAAGATCAAAAAGATCAAAAAGATCAAAAAGATCAAAAAGATCAAAAAGATCAAAAAGATCAAAAAGATCAAAAAGATCAAAAAGATCAAAAAGATCAAAAAGATCAAAAAGATCAAAAAGATCAAAAAGATCAAAAAGATCAAAAAGATCAAAAAGATCAAAAAGATCAAAAAGATCAAAAAGATCAAAAAGATCAAAAAGATCAAAAAGATCAAAAAGATCAAAAAGATCAAAAAGATCAAAATGATCAAAATGATCAAAAAGATCAAAAAGATCAAAAAGATCAAGAGATCAAAAAGATCAAAAGATCGAAAAGATCAAAAAGATCAAAAAGATCAAAAAGATCAAAAAGATCAAAAAGATCAAAAAGATCAAAAAGATCAAAAAGATCAAAAAGATCAAAAAGATCAAAAAGATCAAAAAGATCAAAAAGATCAAAAAGATCAAAAAGATCAAAAAGATCAAAAAGATCAAAAAGATCAAAAAGATCAAAAAGATCAAAAAGATCAAAAAGATCAAAAAGATCAAAAAGATCAAAAAGATCAAAAAGATCCAAAAAATCAAAAAGATCAAAAAGATCAAAAAGATCAAAAAGATCAAAATGATCAAAATGATCAAAAAGATCAAGAGATCAAAAAGATCAAAAGATCGAAAAGATCAAAAAGATCAAAAAGATCAAAAAGATCAAAAAGATCAAAAAGATCAAAAAGATCAAAAAGATCAAAAAGATCAAAAAGATCAAAAAGATCAAAAAGATCAAAAAGATCAAAAAGATCAAAAAGATCAAAAAGATCAAAAAGATCAAAAAGATCAAAAAGATCAAAAAGATCAAAAAGATCAAAAAGATCAAAAAGATCAAAAAGATCAAAAAGATCAAAAGAACAAAAAGATCAAAAAAATAAAAAGATCGAAAACATCAAAAAGTTCGAAAACATCAAAAAGATCAAAAAGATCAAGAGATCAAAAAGATCAAAATATCAAAAAAATAAAAAGTTAAAAAAGATCAAAAAGATCAAAAAGATCAACAAGATCAAAAAGATCAACAAGATCAAAAAGATCAAAAAGATTGAAAAGATCAAAAAGATCGAAAAAATCAAAAAAATCAAAAGATCGAAAAGATCAAAAAGATTGAATAGATCAAAAAGATCGAAAAAATCAAAAAGATCGAAAAAATCAAGAAGATCAAAAAGATTGAAGAGATCAAAAAGATCGAAAAAATCAAAAAGATCGAAAAAATCAAGAAGATCAAAAAGATTAAAAATATCGAAAAGATCAAAAAGATCAAAAAGATCAAAAAGATCAAAAAGATCAAAAAGATCAAAAAGATCAAAAAGATCAAAAAGATCAAAAAGATCAAAAAGATCAAAATGATCAAAAAGATCAAAAAGATCAAAAAGATCAAAAAAATCAACAAGATCAAAAAGATCAAAAAGATCAAAAAGATTGAAAAGATCAAAAAGATCGAAAAAATCAAAAAGATCGAAAAAATCAAGAAGATCAAAAAGATTGAAAAGATCAAAAATATCGAAAAGATCAAAAAGATCAAAAAGATCAAAAAGATTAAAAAGATCAAAAAGATCAAAAAGATCAAAAAGATCAAAAAGATCAAAAAGATCAAAAAGATCAAAATGATCAAAAAGATCAAAAAGATCAAAAAGATCAAAAAGATCAAAAAGATCAAAAAGATCAAAAAGATCAAAAAGATCAAAAAGATCAAAAAGATCAAAAGATCAAAAAGATCAAAAAGATCAAAAAGATCAAAAAGATCAAAAAGATCAAAAAGATCAAAAAGATCAAAAAGATCAAAAAGATCAAAAAGATCAAAAAGATCAAAAAGATCAAAAAGATCAAAAAGATCAAAAAGATCAAAAAGATCAAAAAGATCAAAAAGATCAAAAAGATCAAAAAGATCAAAAAGATCAAAAAGATCAAAAAGATCAAAAAGATCAAAAAGATCAAAAAGATCAAAAAGATCAAAAAGATCAAAAAGATCAAAAAGATCAAAAAGATCAAAAAGATCAAAAAGATCAAAAAGATCAAAAAGATCAAAAAGATCAAAAAGATCAAAAAGATCAAAAAGATCAAAAAGATCAAAAAGATCAAAAAGATCAAAAAGATCAAAAAGATCAAAAAGATCAAAAAGATCAAAAAGATCAAAAAGATCAAAAAGATCAAAAAGATCAAAAAGATCAAAAAGATCAAAAAGATCAAAAAGATCAAAAAGATCAAAAAGATCAAAAAGATCAAAAAGATCAAAAAGATCAAAAAGATCAAAAAGATCAAAAAGATCAAAAAGATCAAAAAGATCAAAAAGATCAAAAAGATCAAAAAGATCAAAAAGATCAAAAAGATCAAAAAGATCAAAAAGATCAAAAAGATCAAAAAGATCAAAAAGATCAAAAAGATCAAAAAGATCAAAAAGATCAAAAAGATCAAAAAGATCAAAAAGATCAAAAAGATCAAAAAGATCAAAAAGATCAAAAAGATCAAAAAGATCAAAAAGATCAAAAAGATCAAAAAGATCAAAAAGATCAAAAAGATCAAACAGATCAAAAAAATCAAAAAGATCAAAAAGATCAAAAAGATCAAAAAGATCAAAAAGATCAAAAAGATCAAAAAGATCAAAAAGATCAAAAAGATCAAAAAGATCAAAAAGATCAAAAAGATCAAAAAGATCAAAAAGATCAAAAAGATCAAAAAGATCAAAAAGATCAAAATGATCAAAAATATCAAAAAGATCAAAAAGATCAAAAAGATCAAAAAGATCAAAAAGTTCAAAAAGATCAAAAAGATCAAAAAGATCAAAAAGATCAAAAAGATCAAAAAGATCAAAAAGATCAAAAAGATCAAAAAGATCAAAAAGATCAAAAAGATCAAAAAGATCAAAAAGATCAAAAAGATCAAAAAGATCAAAAAGATCAAAAAGATCAAAAAGATCAAAAAGATCAAAAAGATCAAAAAGATCAAAAAGATCAAAAAGATCAAAAAGATCAAAAAGATCAAAAAGATCAAAAAGATCAAAAAGATCAAAAAGATCAAAAAGATCAAAAAGATCAAAAAGATCAAAAAGATCAAAAAGATCAAAAAGATCAAAAAGATCAAAAAGATCAAAAAGATCAAAAAGATCAAAAAGATCAAAAAGATCAAAAAGATCAAAAAGATCAAAAAGATCAAAAAGATCAAAAAGATCAAAAAGATCAAAAAGATCAAAAAGATCAAAAAGATCAAAAAGATCAAAAAGATCAAAATGATCAAAAATATCAAAAAGATCAAAAAGATCAAAATGATCAAAAAGATCAAAATGATCAAAATGATCAAAAATATCAAAAAGATCAAAAAGATCAAAAAGATCAAAAAGATCAAAAAGATCAAAAAGATCAAAAAGATCAAAAAGATCAAAAAGATCAAAAAGATCAAAAAGATCAAAAAGATCAAAAAGATCAAAAAGATCAAAAAGATCAAAAAGATCAAAAAGATCAAAAAGATCAAAAAGATCAAAAAGATCAAAAAGATCAAAAAGATCAAAAAGATCAAAAAGATCAAAAAGATCAAAAAGATCAAAAAGATCAAAAAGATCAAAAAGATCAAAAAGATCAAAAAGATCAAAAAGATCAAAAAGATCAAAAAGATCAAAAAGATCAAAAAGATCAAAAAGATCAAAAAGATCAAAAAGATCAAAAAGATCAAAAAGATCAAAAAGATCAAAAAGATCAAAAAGATCAAAAAGATCAAAAAGATCATAAAGATCAAAAAGATCAAAAAGATCAAAAAGATCAAAAAGATCAAAAAGATCAAAAAGATCAAAAAGATCAAAAAGATCAAAAAGATCAAAAAGATCAAAAAGATCAAAAAGATCAAAAAGATCAAAAAGATCAAAAAGATCAAAAAGATCAAAAAGATCAAAAAGATCAAAAAGATCAAAAAGATCAAAAAGATCAAAAAGATCAAAAAGATCAAAAAGATCAAAAAGATCAAAAAGATCAAAAAGATCAAAAAGATCAAAAAGATCAAAAAGATCAAAAAGATCAAAAAGATCAAAAAGATCAAAAAGATCAAAAAGATCAAAAAGATCAAAAAGATCAAAAAGATCAAAAAGATCAAAAAGATCAAAAAGATCAAAAAGATCAAAAAGATCAAAAAGATCAAAAAGATCAAAAAGATCAAAAAGATCAAAAAGATCAAAAAGATCAAAAAGATCAAAAAGATCAAAAAGATCAAAAAGATCAAAAAGATCAAAAAGATCAAAAAGATCAAAAAGATCAAAAAGATCAAAAAGATCAAAAAGATCAAAAAGATCAAAAAGATCAAAAAGACCAAAAAGATCAAAAAGATCAAAAAGATCAACAAGATCAAAAAGATCAAAAAGATCGAAAAAATCAAAAAAATCAAAAGATCGAAAAGATCAAAAAGATTGAAAAGATCAAAAAGATCGAAAAAATCAAAAAGATGGAAAAAATCAAAAAGTTCAAAAAGATTGAAAAGATCAAAAAGATCAAAAAGATCAAAAAGATCAAAAAGATCAAAAAGACCAAAAAGATCAAAAAGATCAAAAAGATCAACAAGATCAAAAAGATCAAAAAGATCGAAAAAATCAAAAAAATCAAAAGATCGAAAAGATCAAAAAGATTGAAAAGATCAAAAAGATCGAAAAAATCAAAAAGATCGAAAAAATCAAGAAGATCAAAAAGATTAAAAATATCGAAAAGATCAAAAAGATCAAAAAGATCAAAAAGATCAAAAAGATCAAAAAGATCAAAAAGATCAAAAAGATCAAAAAGATCAAAAAGATCAAAAAGATCAAAAAGATCAAAAAGATCAAAAAGATCAAAAGATCTAAAATATCAAAAAGATCAAAAAGATCAAAAAGATCAAAAAGATCAAAAAGATCAAAAAGATCAAAAAGATCAAAAAGATCAAAAAGATCAAAAAGATCAAAAAGATCAAAAAGATCAAAAAGATCAAAAAGATCAAAAAGATCAAAAAGATCAAAAAGATCAAAAAGATCAAAAAGATCAAAAAGATCAAAAAGATCAAAAAGACCAAAAAGATCAACAAGATCAACAAGATCAAAAAGATCAAAAAGATCAAAAAGATCGAAAAAATCAAAAAAATCAAAAAAATCAAAAGATCGAAAAGATCAAAAAGATTGAAAAGATCAAAAAGATCGAAAAAATCAAAAAGATCGAAAAAATCAAGAAGATCAAAAAGATTGAAAAGATCAAAAAGATCGAAAAAATCAAAAAGATCGAAAAAATCAAGAAGATCAAAAAGATTAAAAATATCGAAAAGATCAAAAAGATCAAAAAGATCAAAAAGATCAAAAAGATCAAAAAGATCAAAAAGATCAAAAAGATCAAAAAGATCAAAAAGATCAAAAAGATCAAAAAGATCAAAAAGATCAAAAAGATCAAAAAGATCAAAAAGATCAAAAAGATCAAAAAGATCAAAAAGATCAAAAAGATCAAAAAGATCAAAAAGATCAAAAAGATCAAAAAGATCAAAAAGATCAAAAAGATCAAAAAGATCAAAAAGATCAAAAAGATCAAAAGATCTAAAATATCAAAAAGATCAAAAAGATCAAAAAGATCAAAAAGATCAAAAAGATCAAAAAGATCAAAAAGATCAAAAAGATCAAAAAGATCAAAAAGATCAAAAAGATCAAAAAGATCAAAAAGATCAAAAAGATCAAAAAGATCAAAAAGATCAAAAAGATCAAAAAGATCAAAAATATCAAAAATATCAAAAAGATCAAAAAGATCAAAAAGATCAAAAAGATCAAAAAGATCAAAAAGATCAAAAAGATCAAAAAGATCAAAAAGATCAAAAAGATCAAAAAGATCAAAAAGATCAAAAAGATCAAAAAGATCAAAAAGATCAAAAAGATCAAAAAGATCAAAAAGATCAAAAAGATCAAAAAGATCAAAAAGATCAAAAAGATCAAAAAGATCAAAAAGATCAAAAAGATCAAAAAGATCAAAAAGATCAAAAAGATCAAAAAGATCAAAAAGATCAAAAAGATCAAAAAGATCAAAAAGATCAAAAAGATCAAAAAGATCAAAAAGATCAAAAAGATAAAAAAGATAAAAAAGATCAAAAAGATCAAAAAGATCAAAAAGATCAAAAAGATCAAAAAAATCAAAAAGATCAAAAAGATCAAAAAGATCAAAAAGATCAAAAAGATCAAAAAGATCAAAAAGATCAAAAAGATCAAAAAGATCAAAAAGATCAAAAAGATCAAAAAGATCAAAAAGATCAAAAAGATCAAAAAGATCAAAAAGATCAAAAAGATCAAAAAGATTGAAAAGATCAAAAAGATCGAAAAAATCAAAAAGATCGAAAAAATCAAAAAGTTCAAAAAGATTGAAAAGATCAAAAAGATCGAAAAAATCAAAAAGATCGAAAAAATCAAGAAGATCAAAAAGATTAAAAATATCGAAAAGATCAAAAAGATCAAAAAGATCAAAAAGATCAAAAAGATCAAAAAGATCAAAAAGATCAAAAAGATCAAAAAGATCAAAAAGATCAAAAAGATCAAAAAGATCAAAAAGATCAAAAAGATCAAAAAGATCAAAAAGATCAAAAAGATCAAAAAGATCAAAAAGATCAAAAAGATCAAAAAGATCAAAAAGATCAAAAAGATCAAAAGATCAAAAATATCAAAATGATCAAAAAGATAAAAAAGATCAAAAAGATCAAAAAGATCAAAAAGATCAAAAAGATCAAAAGATCTAAAATATCAAAAAGATCAAAAAGATCAAAGAGATCAAAAAGATCAAAAAGATCAAAAAGATCAAAAAGATCAAAAAGATCAAAAAGATCAAAAAGATCAAAAAGATCAAAAAGATCAAAAAGATCAAAAAGATCAAAAAGATCAAAAAGATCAAAAAGATCAAAAAGATCAAAAAAATCAAAAAGATCAAAAAGATCAAAAAGATCAAAAAGATCAAAAAGATCAAAAAGATCAAAAAGATCAAAAAGATCAAAAAGATCAAAAAGATCAAAAATATCAAAAAGATCAAAAAGATCAAAAAGATCAAAAAGACCAAAAAGATCAACAAGATCAAAAAGATCAACAAGATCAAAAAGATCAACAAGATCAAAAAGATCAAAAAGATCGAAAAAATCAAAAAAATCAAAAAAATCAAAAGATCGAAAAGATCAAAAAGATTGAAAAGATCAAAAAGATCGAAAAAATCAAAAAGATCGAAAAAATCAAGAAGATCAAAAAGATTGAAAAGATCAAAAAGATCGAAAAAATCAAAAAGATCGAAAAAATCAAGAAGATCAAAAAGATTAAAAATATCGAAAAGATCAAAAAGATCAAAAAGATCAAAAAGATCAAAAAGATCAAAAAGATCAAAAAGATCAAAAAGATCAAAAAGATCAAAAAGATCAAAAAGATCAAAAAGATCAAAAAGATCAAAAAGATCAAAAAGATCAAAAAGATCAAAAAGATCAAAAAGATCAAAAAGATCAAAAAGATCAAAAAGATCAAAAAGATCAAAAAGATCAAAAAGATCAAAAAGATCAAAAAGATCAAAAAGATCAAAAAGATCAAAAAGATCATAAAGATCGAAAAGATCATAAAGATCGAAAAGAGCATAAAGATCGAAAAAATCAAAAAGATCGAAAAAATCAAGAAGATCGAAAATATCAAAAAGAATAAAAATATCGAAAAGATCAAAAGAACAAAAAGAACAAAAAGATCAAAAAAATAAAAAAATTGAAAACATCAAAAAGATTAAAAAGATCAAGAGATCAAAAAGATCAAAAAGATCAAAAAGATCAAAAAGATCAAAAAGATCAAAAAGATCAAAAAGATCAAAAAGATCAAAAAGATCAAAAAGATCAAAAAGATCAAAAAGATCAAAAAGATCAAAAAGATCAAAAAGATCAAAAAGATCAAAAAGATCAAAAAGATCAAAAAGATCAAAAAGATCAAAAAGATCAAAAAGATCAAAAAGATCAAAAAGATCAAAAAGATCAAAAAGATCAAAAAGATCAAAAAGATCAAAAAGATCAAAAAGATCAAAAAGATCAAAAAGATCAAAAAGATCAAAAAGATCAAAAAGATCAAAAAGATCAAAAAGATCAAAAAGATCAAAAAGATCAAAAAGATCAAAAAGATCAAAAAGATCAAAAAGATCAAAAAGATCAAAAAGATCAAAAAGATCAAAAAGATCAAAAAGATCAAAAAGATCAAAAAGATCAAAAAGATCAAAAAGATCAAAAAGATCAAAAAGATCAAAAAGATCAAAAAGATCAAAAAGATCAAAAAGATCAAAAAGATCAAAAAGATCAAAAAGATCAAAAAGATCAAAAAGATCAAAAAGATCAAAAAGATCAAAAAGATCAAAAAGATCAAAAAGATCAAAAAGATCAAAAAGATCAAAAAGATCAAAAAGATCAAAAAGATCAAAAAGATCAAAAAGATCAAAAAGATCAAGAAGATCAAAAAGATCAAAAAGATCAAAAAGATCAAAAAGATCAAAAAGATCAAAAAGATCAAAAAGATCAAAAAGATCAAAAAGATCAAAAAGATCAAAAAGATCAAAAAGATCAAAAAAATCAAAAAAATCAAAAAGATCAAAAAGATCAAAAAGATCAAAAAGATCAAAAATATCAAAAATATCAAAAAGATCAAAAAGATCAAAAAGATCAAAAAGATCAAAAAGATCAAAAAGATCAAAAAGATCAAAAAGATCAAAAAGATCAAAAAGATCAAAAAGATCAAAAAGATCAAAAAGATCAAAAAGATCAAAAAGATCAAAAAGATCAAAAAGATCAAAAAGATCAAAAAGATCAAAAAGATCAAAAAGATCAAAAAGATCAAAAAGATCAAAAAGATCAAAAAGATCAAAAAGATCAAAAAGATCAAAAAGATCAAAAAGATCAAAAAGATCAAAAAGATCAAAAAGATCAAAAAGATCAAAAAGATCAAAAAGATCAAAAAGATCAAAAAGATCAAAAATATCAAAAAGATCAAAAAGATCAAAAAGATCAAAAAGATCAAAAAGATCAAAAAGATCAAAAAGATCAAAAAGATCAAAAAGATCAAAAAGATCAAAAAGATCAAAAAGATCAAAAAGATCAAAAAGATCAAAAAGATCAAAAAGATCAAAAAGATCAAAAAGATCAAAAAGATCAAAAAGATCAAAAAGATCAAAAAGATCAAAAAGATCAAAAAGATCAAAAAGATCAAAAAGATCAAAAAGATCAAAAAGATCAAAAAGATCAAAAAGATCAAAAAGATCAAAAAGATCAAAAAGATCAAAAAGATCAAAAAGATCAAAAAGATCAAAAAGATCAAAAAGATCAAAAAGATCAAAAAGATCAAAAAGATCAAAAGATCTAAAATATCAAAAAGATCAAAAAGATCAAAAAGATCAAAAATATCAAAAAGATCAAAAAGATCAAAAAGATCAAAAAGATCAAAAAGATCAAAAAGATCAAAAAGATCAAAAAGATCAAAAAGATCAAAAAGATCAAAAAGATCAAAAAGATCAAAAAGATCAAAAAGATCAAAAAGATCAAAAAGATCAAAAAGATCAAAAAGATCAAAAAGATCAAAAAGATCAAAAAGATCAAAAAGATCAAAAAGATCAAAAAGATCAAAAAGATCAAAAAGATCAAAAAGATCAAAAAGATCAAAAAGATCAAAAAGATCAAAAAGATCAAAAAGATCAAAAAGATCAAAAAGATCAAAAAGATCAAAAAGATCAAAAAGATCAAAAAGATCAAAAAGATCAAAAAGATCAAAAAGATCAAAAAGATCAAAAAGATCAAAAAGATCAAAAAGATCAAAAAGATCAAAAAGATCAAAAAGATCAAAAAGATCAAAAAGATCAAAAAGATCAAAAAGATCAAAAAGATCAAAAAGATCAAAAAGATCAAAAAGATCAAAAAGATCAAAAAGATCAAAAAGATCAAAAAGATCAAAAAGATCAAAAAGATCAAAAAGATCAAAAAGATCAAAAAGATCAAAAAGATCAAAAAGATCAAAAAGATCAAGAAGATCAAGAAGATCAAAAAGATCAAAAAGATCAAAAAGATCAAAAAGATCAAAAAGATCAAAAAGATCAAAAAGATCAAAAAGATCAAAAAGATCAAAAAGATCAAAAAGATCAAAAAGATCAAAAAGATCAAAAAGATCAAAAAGATCAAAAAGATCAAAAAGATCAAAAAGATCAAAAAGATCAAAAAGATCAAAAAGATCAAAAAGATCAAAAAGATCAAAAAGATCAAAAAGATCAAAAAAATCAAAAAAATCAAAAAGATCAAAAAGATCAAAAAGATCAAAAAGATCAAAAATATCAAAAATATCAAAAAGATCAAAAAGATCAAAAAGATCAAAAAGATCAAAAAGATCAAAAAGATCAAAAAGATCAAAAAGATCAAAAAGATCAAAAAGATCAAAAAGATCAAAAAGATCAAAAAGATCAAAAAGATCAAAAAGATCAAAAAGATCAAAAAGATCAAAAAGATCAAAAAGATCAAAAAGATCAAAAAGATCAAAAAGATCAAAAAGATCAAAAAGATCAAAAAGATCAAAAAGATCAAAAAGATCAAAAAGATCAAAAAGATCAAAAAGATCAAAAAGATCAAAAAGATCAAAAAGATCAAAAAGATCAAAAAGATCAAAAATATCAAAAATATCAAAAATATCAAAAAGATCAAAAAGATCAAAAAGATCAAAAATATCAAAAAGATCAAAAAGATCAAAAAGATCAAAAAGATCAAAAAGATCAAAAAGATCAAAAAGATCAAAAAGATCAAAAAGATCAAAAAGATCAAAAAGATCAAAAAGATCAAAAAGATCAAAAAGATCAAAAAGATCAAGAAGATCAAGAAGATCAAAAAGATCAAAAAGATCAAAAAGATCAAAAAGATCAAAAAGATCAAAAAGATCAAAAAGATCAAAAAGATCAAAAAGATCAAAAAGATCAAAAAGATCAAAAAGATCAAAAAGATCAAAAAGATCAAAAAGATCAAAAAGATCAAAAAGATCAAAAAGATCAAAAAGATCAAAAAGATCAAAAAGATCAAAAAAATCAAAAAAATCAAAAAGATCAAAAAGATCAAAAAGATCAAAAAGATCAAAAATATCAAAAATATCAAAAAGATCAAAAAGATCAAAAAGATCAAAAAGATCAAAAAGATCAAAAAGATCAAAAAGATCAAAAAGATCAAAAAGATCAAAAAGATCAAAAAGATCAAAAAGATCAAAAAGATCAAAAAGATCAAAAAGATCAAAAAGATCAAAAAGATCAAAAAGATCAAAAAGATCAAAAAGATCAAAAAGATCAAAAAGATGAAAAAGATCAAAAAGATCAAAAAGATCAAAAAGATCAAAAAGATCAAAAAGATCAAAAATATCAAAAATATCAAAAATATCAAAAATATCAAAAAGATCAAAAAGATCAAAAATATCAAAAAGATCAAAAAGATCAAAAAGATCAAAAAGATCAAAAAGATCAAAAAGATCAAAAAGATCAAAAAGATCAAAAAGATCAAAAAGATCAAAAAGATCAAAAAGATCAAAAAGATCAAAAAGATCAAAAAGATCAAAAAGATCAAAAAGATCAAAAAGATCAAAAAGATCAAAAAGATCAAAAAGATCAAAAAGATCAAAAAGATCAAAAAGATCAAAAAGATCAAAAAGATCAAAAAGATCAAAAAGATCAAAAAGATCAAAAAGATCAAAAAGATCAAAAAGATCAAAAAGATCAAAAAGATCAAAAAGATCAAAAAGATCAAAAAGATCAAAAAGATCAAAAAGATCAAAAAGATCAAAAAGATCAAAAAGATCAAAAAGATCAAAAAGATCAAAAAGATCAAAAAGATCAAAAAGATCAAAAAGATCAAAAAGATCAAAAAGATCAAAAAGATCAAAAAGATCAAAAAGATCATAAAGATCGAAAAGATCATAAAGATCGAAAAGAGCATAAAGATTGAAAAAATCAAAAAGATCGAAAAAATCAAAAAGATCGAAAAAATCAAGAAGATCGAAAATATCAAAAAGAATAAAAATATCGAAAAGATCAAAAGAACAAAAAGAACAAAAAGATCAAAAAAATAAAAAAATTGAAAACATCAAAAAGATTAAAAAGATCAAGAGATCAAAAAGATCAAAAAGATCAAAAAGATCAAAAAGATCAAAAAGATCAAAAAGATCAAAAAGATCAAAAAGATCAAAAAGATCAAAAAGATCAAAAAGATCAAAAAGATCAAAAAGATCAAAAACATCAAAAAGATTAAAAAGATCAAGAGATCAAAAAGATCAAAAAGATCAAAAAGATCAAAAAGATCAAAAAGATCAAAAAGATCAAAAAGATCAAAAAGATCAAAAATATCAAAAAGATCAAAAAGATCAAAAAGATCAAAAAGATCGAAAAGATCAAAAAGATCAAAAAGATCAAAAAGATCAAAAAGATCAAAAAGATCAAAAATATCAAAAAGATCAAAAAGATCAAAAAGATCAAAAAGACCAAAAAGATCAACAAGATCAAAAAGATCAACAAGATCAAAAAGATCAAAAAGATCGAAAAAATCAAGAAGATCGAAAAAATCAAGAAGATCAAAAAGATCAAAAAGATCAAAAAGATCAAAAAGATCAAAAAGATCAAAAAGATCAAAAAGATCAAAAAGATCAAAAAGATCAAAAATATCAAAAAGATCAAAAAGATCAAAAAGATCAAAAAGATCAAAAAGATCAAAAAGATCAAAAAGATCAAAAAGATCAAAAAGATCAAAAAGATCAAAAAGATCAAAAATATCAAAAAGATCAAAAAGATCAAAAAGATCAAAAAGACCAAAAAGATCAACAAGATCAAAAAGATCAACAAGATCAAAAAGATCAAAAAGATCGAAAAAATCAAAAAAATCAAAAAAATCAAAAGATCGAAAAGATCAAAAAGATTGAAAAGATCAAAAAGATCGAAAAAATCAAAAAGATCGAAAAAATCAAGAAGATCAAAAAGATTGAAAAGATCAAAAAGATCGAAAAAATCAAAAAGATCGAAAAAATCAAGAAGATCAAAAAGATTAAAAATATCGAAAAGATCAAAAAGATCAAAAAGATCAAAAAGATCAAAAAGATCAAAAAGATCAAAAAGATCAAAAAGATCAAAAAGATCAAAAAGATCAAAAAGATCAAAAAGATCAAAAAGATCAAAAAGATCAAAAAGATCAAAAAGATCAAAAAGATCAAAAAGATCAAAAAGATCAAAAAGATCAAAAAGATCAAAAAGATCAAAAAGATCAAAAAGATCAAAAAGATCAAAAAGATCAAAAAGATCAAAAAGATCAAAAAGATCAAAAAGATCAAAAAGATCAAAAAGATCAAAAAGATCAAAAAGATCAAAAAGATCAAAAAGATCAAAAAGATCAAAAAGATCAAAAAGATCAAAAGATCTAAAATATCAAAAAGATCAAAAAGATCAAAAAGATCAAAAATATCAAAAAGATCAAAAAGATCAAAAAGATCAAAAAGATCAAAAAGATCAAAAAGATCAAAAAGATCAAAAAGATCAAAAAGATCAAAAAGATCAAAAAGATCAAAAAGATCAAAAAGATCAAAAAGATCAAAAAGATCAAAAAGATCAAAAAGATCAAAAAGATCAAAAAGATCAAAAAGATCAAAAAGATCAAAAAGATCAAAAAGATCAAAAAGATCAAAAAGATCAAAAAGATCAAAAAGATCAAAAAGATCAAAAAGATCAAAAAGATCAAAAAGATCAAAAAGATCAAAAAGATCAAAAAGATCAAAAAGATCAAAAAGATCAAAAAGATCAAAAAGATCAAAAAGATCAAAAAGATCAAAAAGATCAAAAAGATCAAAAAGATCAAAAAGATCAAAAAGATCAAAAAGATCAAAAAGATCAAAAAGATCAAAAAGATCAAAAAGATCAAAAAGATCAAAAAGATCAAAAAGATCAAAAAGATCAAAAAGATCAAAAAGATCAAAAAGATCAAAAAGATCAAAAAGATCAAAAAGATCAAAAAGATCAAAAAGATCAAAAAGATCAAAAAGATCAAAAAGATCAAAAAGATCAAAAAGATCAAAAAGATCAAAAAGATCAAAAAGATCAAAAAGATCAAAAAGATCAAAAAGATCAAAAAGATCAAAAAGATCAAAAAGATCAAAAAGATCAAAAAGATCAAAAAGATCAAAAAGATCAAAAAGATCAAAAAGATCAAAAAGATCAAAAAGATCAAAAAGATCAAGAAGATCAAAAAGATCAAAAAGATCAAAAAGATCAAAAAGATCAAAAAGATCAAAAAGATCAAAAAGATCAAAAAGATCAAAAAGATCAAAAAGATCAAAAAGATCAAAAAGATCAAAAAGATCAAAAAGATCAAAAAGATCAAAAAGATCAAAAAGATCAAAAAGATCAAAAAAATCAAAAAAATCAAAAAAATCAAAAAGATCAAAAAGATCAAAAAGATCAAAAAGATCAAAAATATCAAAAAGATCAAAAAGATCAAAAAGATCAAAAAGATCAAAAAGATCAAAAAGATCAAAAAGATCAAAAAGATCAAAAAGATCAAAAAGATCAAAAAGATCAAAAAGATCAAAAAGATCAAAAAGATCAAAAAGATCAAAAAGATCAAAAAGATCAAAAAGATCAAAAAGATCAAAAAGATCAAAAAGATCAAAAAGATCAAAAAGATCAAAAAGATCAAAAAGATCAAAAAGATCAAAAAGATCAAAAAGATCAAAAAGATCAAAAAGATCAAAAAGATCAAAAAGATCAAAAAGATCAAAAATATCAAAAAGATCAAAAAGATCAAAAAGATCAAAAAGATCAAAAATATCAAAAAGATCAAAAAGATCAAAAAGATCAAAAAGATCAAAAAGATCAAAAAGATCAAAAAGATCAAAAAGATCAAAAAGATCAAAAAGATCAAAAAGATCAAAAAGATCAAAAAGATCAAAAAGATCAAAAAGATCAAAAAGATCAAAAAGATCAAAAAGATCAAAAAGATCAAAAAGATCAAAAAGATCAAAAAGATCAAAAAGATCAAAAAGATCAAAAAGATCAAAAAGATCAAAAAGATCAAAAAGATCAAAAAGATCAAAAAGATCAAAAAGATCAAAAAGATCAAAAAGATCAAAAAGATCAAAAAGATCAAAAAGATCAAAAAGATCAAAAAGATCAAAAAGATCAAAAAGATCAAAAAGATCAAAAAGATCAAAAAGATCAAAAAGATCAAAAAGATCAAAAAGATCAAAAAGATCAAAAAGATCATAAAGATCGAAAAGATCATAAAGATCGAAAAGAGCATAAAGATCGAAAAAATCAAAAAGATCGAAAAAATCAAGAAGATCGAAAATATCAAAAAGAATAAAAATATCGAAAAGATCAAAAGAACAAAAAGAACAAAAAGATCAAAAAAATAAAAAAATTGAAAACATCAAAAAGATTAAAAAGATCAAGAGATCAAAAAGATCAAAAAGATCAAAAAGATCAAAAGATCAAAAAGATCAAAAAGATCAAAAAGATCAAAAAGATTAAAAAGATCAAGAGATCAAAAAGATCAAAAAGATCAAAAAGATCAAAAAGATCAAAAAGATCAAAAAGATCAAAAAGATCAAAAAGATCAAAAAGATCAAAAAGATCAAAAAGATCAAAAAGATCAAAAAGATCAAAAAGATCAAAAAGATCAAAAAGATCAAAAAGATCAAAAAGATCAAAAAGATCAAAAAGATCAAAAAGATCAAAAAGATCAAAAAGATCAAAAAGATCAAAAAGATCAAAAAGATCAAAAAGATCAAAAAGATCAAAAAGATCAAAAAGATCAAAAAGATCAAAAAGATCAAAAAGATCAAAAAGATCAAAAAGATCAAAAAGATCAAAAAGATCAAAAAGATCAAAAAGATCAAAAAGATCAAAAAGATCAAAAAGATCAAAAAGATCAAAAAGATCAAAAAGATCAAAAAGATCAAAAAGATCAAAAAGATCAAAAAGATCAAAAAGATCAAAAAGATCAAAAAGATCAAAAAGATCAAAAAGATCAAAAAGATCAAAAAGATCAAAAAGATCAAAAAGATCAAAAAGATCAAAAAGATCAAAAAGATCAAAAAGATCAAAAAGATCAAAAAGATCAAAAAGATCAAAAAGATCAAAAAGATCAAAAAGATCAAAAAGATCAAAAAGATCAAAAAGATCAAAAAGATCAAAAAGATCAAAAAGATCAAAAAGATCAAAAAGATCAAAAAGATCAAAAAGATCAAAAAGATCAAAAAGATCAAAAAGATCAAAAAGATCAAAAAGATCAAAAAGATCAAAAAGATCAAAAAGATCAAAAAGATCAAAAAGATCAAAAAGATCAAAAAGATCAAAAAGATCAAAAAGATCAAAAAGATCAAAAAGATCAAAAAGATCAAAAAGATCAAAAAGATCAAAAAGATCAAAAAGATCAAAAAGATCAAAAAGATCAAAAAGATCAAAAAGATCAAAAAGATCAAAAAGATCAAAAAGATCAAAAAGATCAAAAAGATCAAAAAGATCAAAAAGATCAAAAAGATCAAAAAGATCAAAAAGATCAAAAAGATCAAAAAGATCAAAAGATCTAAAATATCAAAAAGATCAAAAAGATCAAAAAGATCAAAAAGATCAAAAAGATCAAAAAGATCAAAAAGATCAAAAAGATCAAAAAGATCAAAAAGATCAAAAAGATCAAAAAGATCAAAAAGATCAAAAAGATCAAAAAGATCAAAAAGATCAAAAAGATCAAAAAGATCAAAAAGATCAAAAAGATCAAAAAGATCAAAAAGATCAAAAAGATCAAAAAGATCAAAAAGATCAAAAAGATCTAAAAGATCAAAAAGATCAAAAAGATCAAAAAGATCAAAAAGATCAAAAAGATCAAAAAGATCAAAAAGATCAAAAAGATCAAAAAGATCAAAAAGATCAAAAAGATCAAAAAGATCAAAAAGATCAAAAAGATCAAAAAGATCAAAAAGATCAAAAAGATCAAAAAGATCAAAAAGATCAAAAAGATCAAAAAGATCAAAAAGATCAAAAAGATCAAAAAGATCAAAAAGATCAAAAAGATCAAAAAGATCAAAAAGATCAAAAAGATCAAAAAGATCAAAAAGATCAAAAAGATCAAAAAGATCAAAAAGATCAAAAAGATCAAAAAGATCAAAAAGATCAAAAAGATCAAAAAGATCAAAAAGATCAAAAAGATCAAAAAGATCAAAAAGATCAAAAAGATCAAAAAGATCAAAAAGATCAAAAAGATCAAAAAGATCAAAAAGATCAAAAAGATCAAAAAGATCAAAAAGATCAAAAAGATCAAAAAGATCAAAAAGATCAAAAAGATCAAAAAGATCAAAAAGATCAAAAAGATCAAAAAGATCAAAAAGATCAAAAAGATCAAAAAGATCAAAAAGATCAAAAAGATCAAAAAGATCAAAAAGATCAAAAAGATCAAAAAGATCAAAAAGATCAAAAAGATCAAAAAGATCAAAAAGATCAAAAAGATCAAAAAGATCAAAAAGATCAAAAAGATCAAAAAGATCAAAAAGATCAAAAAGATCAAAAAGATCAAAAAGATCAAAAAGATCAAAAAGATCAAAAAGATCAAAAAGATCAAAAAGATCAAAAAGATCAAAAAGATCAAAAAGATCAAAAAGATCAAAAAGATCAAAAAGATCAAAAAGATCAAAAAGATCAAAAAGATCAAAAAGATCAAAAAGATCAAAAAGATCAAAAAGATCAAAAAGATCAAAAAGATCAAAAAAATCAAAAAAATCAAAAAGATCAAAAAGATCAAAAAGATCAAAAAGATCAAAAAGATCAAAAAGATCAAAAAGATCAAAAAGATCAAAAAGATCAAAAAGATCAAAAAGATCAAAAAGATCAAAAAGATCAAAAAGATCAAAAAGATCAAAAAGATCAAAAAGATCAAAAAGATCAAAAATATCAAAAATATCAAAAATATCAAAAATATCAAAAATATCAAAAATATCAAAAAGATCAAAAAGATCAAAAAGATCAAAAATATCAAAAAGATCAAAAAGATCAAAAAGATCAAAAAGATCAAAAAGATCAAAAAGATCAAAAAGATCAAAAAGATCAAAAAGATCAAAAAGATCAAAAAGATCAAAAAGATCAAAAAGATCAAAAAGATCAAAAAGATCAAAAAGATCAAAAAGATCAAAAAGATCAAAAAGATCAAAAAGATCAAAAAGATCAAAAAGATCAAAAAGATCAAAAAGATCAAAAAGATCAAAAAGATCAAAAAGATCAAAAAGATCAAAAAGATCAAAAAGATCAAAAAGATCAAAAAGATCTAAAAGATCAAAAAGATCAAAAAGATCAAAAAGATCAAAAAGATCAAAAAGATCAAAAAGATCAAAAAGATCAAAAAGATCAAAAAGATCAAAAAGATCAAAAAGATCAAAAAGATCAAAAAGATCAAAAAGATCAAAAAGATCAAAAAGATCAAAAAGATCAAAAAGATCAAAAAAATCAAAAAGATCAAAAATATCAAAAATATCAAAAATATCAAAAATATCAAAAATATCAAAAAGATCAAAAAGATCAAAAAGATCAAAAATATCAAAAAGATCAAAAAGATCAAAAAGATCAAAAAGATCAAAAAGATCAAAAAGATCAAAAAGATCAAAAAGATCAAAAAGATCAAAAAGATCAAAAAGATCAAAAAGATCAAAAAGATCAAAAAGATCAAAAAGATCAAAAAGATCAAAAAGATCAAAAAGATCAAAAAGATCAAAAAGATCAAAAAGATCAAAAAGATCAAAAAGATCAAAAAGATCAAAAAGATCAAAAAGATCAAAAAGATCAAAAAGATCAAAAAGATCAAAAAGATCAAAAAGATCAAAAAGATCAAAAAGATCAAAAAGATCAAAAAGATCAAAAAGATCAAAAAGATCAAAAAGATCAAAAAGATCAAAAAGATCAAAAAGATCAAAAAGATCAAAAAGATCAAAAAGATCAAAAAGATCAAAAAGATCAAAAAGATCAAAAAGATCATAAAGATCGAAAAGATCATAAAGATCGAAAAGAGCATAAAGATTGAAAAAATCAAAAAGATCGAAAAAATCAAAAAGATCGAAAAAATCAAGAAGATCGAAAATATCAAAAAGAATAAAAATATCGAAAAGATCAAAAGAACAAAAAGAACAAAAAGATCAAAAAAATAAAAAAATTGAAAACATCAAAAAGATTAAAAAGATCAAGAGATCAAAAAGATCAAAAAGATCAAAAAGATCAAAAAGATCAAAAAGATCAAAAAGATCAAAAAGATCAAAAAGATCAAAAAGATCAAAAAGATCAAAAAGATCAAAAAGATCAAAAAGATCAAAAAGATCAAAAAGATCAAAAAGATCAAAAAGATCAAAAAGATCAAAAAGATCAAAAAGATCAAAAAGATCAAAAAGATCAAAAAGATCAAAAAGATCAAAAAGATCAAAAAGATCAAAAAGATCAAAAAGATCAAAAAGATCAAAAAGATCAAAAAGATCAAAAAGATCAAAAAGATCAAAAAGATCAAAAAGATCAAAAAGATCAAAAAGATCAAAAAGATCAAAAAGATCAAAAAGATCAAAAAGATCAAAAAGATCAAAAAGATCAAAAAGATCAAAAAGATCAAAAAGATCAAAAAGATCAAAAAGATCAAAAAGATCAAAAAGATCAAAAAGATCAAAAAGATCAAAAAGATCAAAAAGATCAAAAAGATCAAAAAGATCAAAAAGATCAAAAAGATCAAAAAGATCAAAAAGATCAAAAAGATCAAAAAGATCAAAAAGATCAAAAAGATCAAAAAGATCAAAAAGATCAAAAAGATCAAAAAGATCAAAAAGATCAAAAAGATCAAAAAGATCAAAAAGATCAAAAAGATCAAAAAGATCAAAAAGATCAAAAAGATCAAAAAGATCAAAAAGATCAAAAAGATCAAAAAGATCAAAAAGATCAAAAAGATCAAAAAAGATCAAAAAGATCAAAAAGATCAAAAAGATCAAAAAGATCAAAAAGATCAAAAAGATCAAAAAGATCAAAAAGATCAAAAAGATCAAAAAGATCAAAAAGATCAAAAAGATCAAAAAGATCAAAAAGATCAAAAAGATCAAAAAGATCAAAAAGATCAAAAAGATCAAAAAGATCAAAAAGATCAAAAAGATCAAAAAGATCAAAAAGATCAAAAAGATCAAAAAGATCAAAAAGATCAAAAAGATCAAAAAGATCAAAAAGATCAAAAAGATCAAAAAGATCAAAAAGATCAAAAAGATCAAAAAGATCAAAAAGATCAAAAAGATCAAAAAGATCAAAAAGATCAAAAAGATCAAAAAGATCAAAAAGATCAAAAAGATCAAAAAGATCAAAAAGATCAAAAAGATCAAAAAGATCAAAAAGATCAAAAAGATCAAAAAGATCAAAAAGATCAAAAAGATCAAAAAGATCAAAAAGATCAAAAAGATCAAAAAGATCAAAAAGATCAAAAAGATCAAAAAGATCAAAAAGATCAAAAAGATCAAAAAGATCAAAAAAATCAAAAAGATCAAAAAGATCAAAAATATCAAAAATATCAAAAAGATCAAAAAGATCAAAAAGATCAAAAAGATCAAAAAGATCAAAAAGATCAAAAAGATCAAAAAGATCAAAAAGATCAAAAAGATCAAAAAGATCAAAAAGATCAAAAAGATCAAAAATATCAAAAATATCAAAAATATCAAAAATATCAAAAATATCAAAAATATCAAAAATATCAAAAATATCAAAAATATCAAAAAGATCAAAAAGATCAAAAAGATCAAAAAGATCAAAAAGATCAAAAAGATCAAAAAGATCAAAAAGATCAAAAAGATCAAAAAGATCAAAAAGATCAAAAAGATCAAAAAGATCAAAAAGATCAAAAAGATCAAAAAGATCAAAAAGATCAAAAAGATCAAAAAGATCAAAAAGATCAAAAAGATCAAAAAGATCAAAAAGATCAAAAAGATCAAAAAGATCAAAAAGATCAAAAAGATCAAAAAGATCAAAAAGATCATAAAGATCGAAAAGATCATAAAGATCGAAAAGAGCATAAAGATTGAAAAAATCAAAAAGATCGAAAAAATCAAAAAGATCGAAAAAATCAAGAAGATCGAAAATATCAAAAAGAATAAAAATATCGAAAAGATCAAAAGAACAAAAAGATCAAAAAAATAAAAAAATTGAAAACATCAAAAAGATTAAAAAGATCAAGAGATCAAAAAGATCAAAAAGATCAAAAAGATCAAAAAGATCAAAAAGATCAAAAAGATCAAAAAGATCAAAAAGATCAAAAAGATCAAAAAGATCAAAAAGATCAAAAAGATCAAAAAGATCAAAAAGATCAAAAAGATCAAAAAGATCAAAAAGATCAAAAAGATCAAAAAGATCAAAAAGATCAAAAAGATCAAAAAGATCAAAAAGATCAAAAAGATCAAAAAGATCAAAAAGATCAAAAAGATCAAAAAGATCAAAAAGATCAAAAAGATCAAAAAGATCAAAAAGATCAAAAAGATCAAAAAGATCAAAAAGATCAAAAAGATCAAAAAGATCAAAAAGATCAAAAAGATCAAAAAGATCAAAAAGATCAAAAAGATCAAAAAGATCAAAAAGATCAAAAAGATCAAAAAGATCAAAAAGATCAAAAAGATCAAAAAGATCAAAAAGATCAAAAAGATCAAAAAGATCAAAAAGATCAAAAAGATCAAAAAGATCAAAAAGATCAAAAAGATCAAAAAGATCAAAAAGATCAAAAAGATCAAAAAGATCAAAAAGATCAAAAAGATCAAAAAGATCAAAAAGATCAAAAGGATCAAAAAGATCAAAAAGATCAAAAGGATCAAAAAGATCAAAAAGATCAAAAAGATCAAAAAGATCAAAAAGATCAAAAAGATCAAAAGGATCAAAAAGATCAAAAGGATCAAAAAGATCAAAAAGATCAAAAAGATCAAAAAGATCAAAAAGATCAAAAAGATCAAAAAGATCAAAAAGATCAAAAAGATCAAAAAGATCAAAAAGATCAAAAAGATCAAAAAGATCAAAAAGATCAAAAAGATCAAAAAGATCAAAAAGATCAAAAAGATCAAAAAGATCAAAAAGATCAAAAAGATCAAAAAGATCAAAAAGATCAAAAAGATCAAAAAGATCAAAAAGATCAAAAAGATCAAAAAGATCAAAAAGATCAAAAAGATCAAAAAGATCAAAAAGATCAAAAAGATCAAAAAGATCAAAAAGATCAAAAAGATCAAAAAGATCAAAAAGATCAAAAAGATCAAAAAGATCAAAAAGATCAAAAAGATCAAAAAGATCAAAAAGATCAAAAAGATCAAAAAGATCAAAAAGATCAAAAAGATCAAAAAGATCAAAAAGATCAAAAAGATCAAAAAGATCAAAAAGATCAAAAAGATCAAAAAGATCAAAAAGATCAAAAAGATCAAAAAGATCAAAAAGATCAAAAAGATCAAAAAGATCAAAAAGATCAAAAAGATCAAAAAGATCAAAAAGATCAAAAAGATCAAAAAGATCAAAAAGATCAAAAAGATCAAAAAGATCAAAAAGATCAAAAAGATCAAAAAGATCAAAAAGATCAAAAAGATCAAAAAGATCAAAAAGATCAAAAAGATCAAAAAGATCAAAAAGATCAAAAAGATCAAAAAGATCAAAAAGATCAAAAAGATCAAAAAGATCAAAAAGATCAAAAAGATCAAAAAGATCAAAAAGATCAAAAAGATCAAAAAGATCAAAAAGATCAAAAAGATCAAAAAGATCAAAAAGATCAAAAAGATCAAAAAGATCAAAAAGATCAAAAAGATCAAAAAGATCAAAAAGATCAAAAAGATCAAAAAGATCAAAAAGATCAAAAAGGTCAAAAAGATCAAAAAGATCAAAAAGATCAAAAAGATTGAAAAAAATCAGAAAGATGGCAAAGATCAAAAAGATCGAAAAGATCAAAAATATGGAAATGACTTAAAATGATTTTGAACATGTGCACTGGAGAATGGATGAGGTGCTCATGGACATGTCCAGGATGACCACGGACAATATTTTTCGTATTGTTTTGAAATGTCAAAAAAATGCGTCTGAATAAGACCACTAGAAGATGACATGGCATTTAAGTTTTTTGGACATCTTTAATTTTTTCAGCACTAGGGACACGCGTACGGGTAGTTGACTGAATGTGTAAATACATATGTCGGTCTTTGCTGTGAGTATCGATATCACCGTAATAATGCAGATTAGGTAATATATAGTTGAACGGTAAAAATCTCTAACCGCAAAGTTTAATACAGTTTATACCATAATAACGAAGCAATATAATATACATTTTTCAGGCATATTAACTGTATAAAAATTGTAACCAAAAAAAGCCAAGCAAGACCGTAATAAAAGTATTTTTCGAATAGGTATAGATCGTGTAGGGAATTATTAAGATGAATGAATACAGTAAGAAATAACATCCTTAGGTCAATCGATTTTATTACAGCTCAATTTGTGCAAACTAGGTTTTGCTAATAATAAAAAGATTTCAATTTTTCAAATGGTTTAGAATAACTTGGTACATGTACTTTTTAATAAAATTTTAATTTCTATATATACCTCCGTAAAAAAAATATAAATTAGTCTATTGTTTAACATCATTACCGAAAGTCACTATAATTGCGAATCTCTATCTTAAAAAATGGGAGGAATAAAAAATTCCTTAGGTCAATCGATTTTATTACAGCTCAATTTGTGCAAACTAGGTATTGCGAATAATAAAAAGATTTCAATTTTTCAAATGGCTTAGAATAACTCAGCATAATTCATGGTACAGGTACTTTTTAATAAAATTTTATTTTCTATATATACCTCCTTAAAAAATAATATAAATTAGTGTATTGTTTAACATCATTACCGAATCTCTAATTGCGAATCTAATTGCGAATCTCTATCTTAACAAATGGGAGGAATAAAAAATTCGATGTTTCAACTTTGGTGTGCTTAGATGAGGATAAAAAGAATGCTAAATGCCTAATTTGCAAAAAAAACATTGAAAAACCATGCTGGAAACATTAAACGTCACTTCGAAAATCTTCATAATTACAACTGAAGAGAGACTTCTGAAAGCGAGTTCCGATGGACAATCACCATCAAAAAAAATTAAAAAAATAAGTGTTGCTTCAGAAATGGATCGAAGTGAATATTTGAAATGTATTGGTTACACTATTACTCGTCCACATATGCCATTTAGATTTTTTGATGATGACAAATGCTTTCAAAAAATTTTAAAACCCCGCTTTTGGTATTAAGTTCAACTCCAGAAATCGTCGATCATTTAAATATGATAAAAATTAAAGTTCGAGAAAATATTATGAATAATATTAAAAATCGTGTAATATGCTTGAAAATGGACATTGCAACGTCGAAGGATAGAAGCATAATGGGCATCAATATTCAATATATCAAAGACTTTGAAATAAATATAAATACAATTTCTAAATTTTTCGATATCTAAAAAGTGAAATTCTGACTTAAACGACTTTGAAATTGATATGAAGCAAATTTATTCAATGACGAAAGACAATGGGCAAATGTTATAAAAACTTCACGACTTCTTCAAGAATATGAAGATGTTGGAATATGTGACAGCGATGATATAGATGACAACTTCAATGATATTAAAGAAAATATAAAATTAACAATGTCAGTTGTTCATTGTGCAGCACATACACTTCAGTTAGCTTCGTGGGATGTTTTAAAGCAAATAGTAACGCCTGTTGATGATTGCAGAAAAATTGTTAAATCATTGAGAAAGGATATTCGATATGAAGAAGGTTTGCCCATGCCGATATTAGACAACAACACAAAATGGAGCTCTACATATAATATGATTCGATTGCTAAAAGAAATCAGAGCCAGTATAGAGGATAATACTTCCTATAATTATGAAATTAATTGTATAATAATATAGTTTAAACCTGTCTCAGATTGTATCAAAATGTTGCAAACAGAGCAGTTGGTAATGGGAGATTTCGACCGTGAATGGCTGGTTTGTGAAACAGACTTGGAGGAACTTTACCTTAACAAAAAAAAGTTCGTACTATTTATGAATTTGTTCATCAATTCTACGAATTTTTCATTATTACTCAACCAATGACCAAATTCATCCAATTTATGAATCGTTCATAAAACCGTAATGAATAAGTTCGTAATATTGATAAACGCTTTCATAATATTTATGAAAAAATTCATGATATTTATGAACTTTAAACTATTTAAAAAAAAAATATATTTTTTTTTATTTTCTTGTATTATTTTTTTGTATTTTATTACATTCTTTATTTTATTTTATTTTATTATTTTATTTTTTTTTGTAACTACTTAACTACTTACATTTTATTTTATATCTACTCTTGCTGTTGCTGCATATTGCCTCTGTTTGTTGTTGCGTGATGTTATGTACCTGCGGCGCACGTTTCTTTGGAGTTGTAAACAACAAGGGAAATGATTCGGTTTATTTGTACGAAATGACATAGGAATAATAAAAACTAAGAATTGTATCTGCTAACATCGACTATCGACGCGTCGCGACGAGTAATCAAAATAATAACTGCGTGTCATGCGGCATGACGCGCATTGATTGGTGAGTAAAATAAAAATATCTATTTATAGCATGGTCAGAAGTTGCAGGTCACACATACGACCATACACACATACTCAAATACCTACCTACCTACTTTGTGTTGTATTTTCTATTCTCCTTTCATGGACTGCTTTTTATACCCTACACTAAGAGTGAAAGGGTATATTCAGTTTGGTACGCCGTTTGTAACACCCAGAAGGAAGCATCTCCGATATGGAAAAGTATATATATTCTTGATCAGCATGACCTCCTGAGTCGATTTAGCGATGTCCGTCTGTCCGTCTGTCTGTCCGTCTGTCTGTCCGTCTGTCTGTCCGTCTGTCTGTCCGTCTGTCTGTCTGTCTGTTGAAATCCCTACTACTTTTAAAATTGAAGAGCTAGATAAATGAAACTTATAACTTTGATTACTAATATACCTACGCTGTATGTGCGAAAAAATTGGCGAGATCGGTTCATTGTGACCTATGATCCGACCACTTATGTTCAAATACCTCATATAAAATGTACATATAAAGATCAATTTTTATGTATACGTGCTTAGGTAAACTTTTTTGGTCAAATATATATTGACATCATGCTCAAGTACGTGATAAAATTGTTTTCCGTCGAAAAGACCTGTGGTTCATTAAAAAAAAAATCGAAATTCGGTACACCTACCCATTTGTAAATATGGGTATCAAATGAATGGAAATTCTTCAGCGATTGAATGTTTGTAGTTATTTTCAGGATTCGTATACCCTGGTGACCTATATATCACTTTGAATGGTAACCACACATATGCGTAGGGTATTTATAGTCGGCTTAGACCGACTATAATTTTGATAATCCTAACTATCATAATTACACCTACTTTAAAATTTCCCATGTGATCTAACCTTCCCAACTGGTTTTTATTTATCAGTATCGCCTTTATGCTCGGCTAAATTGCACGTGACGTGGAGACTGCGCTGCTTTGAGTCATATGAATACCCTGCAGTGTAACCAACTAGTTCTTATCTAATAAATTAAGTAGTTAAAAAAAATACCACTACTAGTTAAAAATCGATCCTATTTTCATATAACCAACTGGTATTTTTTACATGGCGATGTCATAGGAAAAGACAATCGTCCTACTCTGCATAAGGTTTGAACTAGTAGTATTACTGGTATGCAACAAACTAGTAGAATCCTAGTTGATTGTGGCAAGTTAAAAACACATCAGTAATTGCCGAGTTGGAAGTTCGATATAGTATGTATGGTTGACAAATAGTATTGTTTGGATATGGACGAAAAAGTTGTAAAATATTTATGTATTTTAAAATATGTAAAAAGCTGGTATTAGAGGATCTTCGGATGATTTTTGAGTATACAAATTTCAATTGTATGATAATCCACAAAAATCTTATTTCTACTAATTTTAATCCAACCGGAAATTTAAATCTAATCTCATAACTGGTATATTGTGTCAAAATATGAACTAGTAGATTTTCAACTAGTTAATATTCTAGTACAGATTTAATCATGGTTAGTCTTACACTGCAGGGTACCTTAATGAACGCAATTCATAACAATTATGAACGCGTTTATTATATATATTTCGCTCAAATTGTGCGATTCGTATATACGAAGAATAGTGCATAAATAGAATGATTTTTACAATATATATTATGAACGGTGTCTCAATTAACGGCGTCATTTCATTTATGATTTTTTTTTTCTGTGCATCAACGTGCGAAAACGAGAATATAAGACAAAAATTAGAAAACCGTCAATATGTCGATAGACTGCCAATTCAAAGTGACGTACTACTATACTGGAAAGCTTACAAAGAAAAATCTTTAGGAGATATAGCTGAAATTGCATTGTCTGTTCCAGCTACGCAAGTTTCCGTTGAACGGGATTTTAGTGCATTACATATAATACATACTAGGTTAAGAAATAAATTGAGTAGGGATAATTTAGAAAACTTATTATTAGTAAAATTAAATCATAATATTGTTGAACAGTTACATTTTTAATAAAAAAAAATCATTAACAATACAAATGTATAATGTATTTTCATTTAAACAATATCAGATATTCATCGAACAAAAACAACCCAAAAATAAAAATTTCCATGGTCATCCTAGACATGCCCGTGAGCACCTCATCCATTCTCCAGTGGACATGTCCAAAATCATTTTTACAACATTTCAAATAATAATGAAAAAAAAATGTTTGTCCAAGGTCATCATGGACATTTCCAGGAGCACCTCATCCTAAAGTGGACATGTCCAAAATCATTTTTATAACATTTCAAAAAATACTGAAAAAAAAATTTTGTCCAAGGTCATCATGGACATGTCCAGGAGCACCTCATCTTCCAGTGGACATGTCCAAAATCATTTTTATAACTTTTAAAAAAATAATAAAAAAAAATTTGTCCGAGGTCATCTTGGACATGTTCAGGATCACCTCATCTTTCAATGGACATGTCGAAACCATTGCTTACATATCATTCAGCATCGGATGTGTCCATTATCTCATTTGTCCTCATTTTATCATTTTATCATCATTTTTCTCATAATTTTTCTCATCATTTTTCTAATCATTTTTCTCATCATTTTTTTCATCTTTTCTCATTTCTTTTTCATCTTTTCTTATCATTTATTTTCATCTTCAAATGATGATCATTCAATGATGAGAAAAATTGAAGATACAAATTATTTTCATCATCAGTACTGAGTACTTTTGAGATGAGAATTAATTTCGATCATTGAGCGATATATTTTTTCTCATCAATGATGAAAAAAAAATATCGCTCAATGATCTAATTTTCATCAATTTATATCCCTCATTTTGTGAGGGATATAAATTGATAAATATCTTTGAGAGATATTTTACGAACTCTGGTTTCCGGTTAGAAAATTTCACAAATTTGTTTTGTTTAGTCAAAGGCAAAGTTTCAAAATTGCTAAAATGTTTAAAATTTGATATCGTTTGACATGGTTAATGAACATTTAAATTTTGGATTGTTTCTGCGGCGTAATAATAATGTAAATAGAACATTATTTTAAATATGACACAAAATGACAGTGATAACCAAGTTTATTTTTGATATTATGTTGTAATTTTTATATGTAAATCGTAAAATGAATCATTGATTTGTTTTTATTGATATATTCTTATATGTATAACATTTTTTATATATTTAAAATAATATTTATGAAAAAATGCATGATATTTATGAACTATTTAACTATTTAAAAATAAAATAAATATTTTTTTTTTACTTTATTATTATTTTTTTATTTTATTATATTAATTATAATAAATTTTTTTAACTACTTACATTTTATTTTATATCTAATCCTCTCTTGCTGTTGCTACGTATTGTTGCTATTTGTTGTTGAGCGATGTTTAGTACCTGCGGAGCACCTTTCTTTTGAGTTGTAAACCACAAATGAAACGATTCGGTCTATTTGTACGAAATGACATACGTATAATAAAAACTAAGAATTGTATCATCGACTATCGACGCGTAATGACGAGTAGTGCAAATAATCACTGCCCATCATGCGGAATTACGCATGACGCATCAGAAAAATAAAAATATCTATTTATAGAATTCTCAACATGGCTGCAGTATATCAATTTCACTCAAATTGTGCGAATCGTATATACGAAGAATAGTTCATAAATTGAATGATTTTTTCCATATATATTATAAACGGTGTCTCAATTAATGACGTTCATTCCATTTATGAACAACTTTTTTTCTGTGTATGTAGCTGCTACATGTATAAAAAATAGCCTGGATACTCCTGGATATAATTTGTTGTTCTCGATCAAAATAAGTTGAAAAAATTAAATTTATTCTTATATAAAGTTTAAATTTTTAATATACAGTTTTAAAATACGTGCCCTCCAGTCTTTGATTCATCAATGGATAGCTAAATTGATATCTTCCAAATATTTTAATAATTCGTTAATCCTAGAGTTATTTTCAAAAATTAAAAATATTTTTTATTAATTGTTTTTGTGTTACGACCTCTTGATAATTTTAAGATATTGTGTTAACGTGCTCAAGGTACAGTCAGTACAAATTGGGTGTTTTGTACCAACAAATAAAACAACAAACAATTGGAAAAATGCATTGAGTGGCAGATCGTACAGCTGTTTCAGATGCAGCCAAGCCCCTTCATCAGCGATCTTTCTCTGCAGATTCTACATTGCAAGTCGCTAAAGTTTTCCTTTTCCAATGAACACAACAAGAATTATGGTCATTGAAGAAAGAACCAAAAGCAAAGAATGCAAAAACTGCATCAACTCAAGATTTTGCCAAAGTTGTTGTTGCGTGCAGCAATTTGCTACGTATAGCCTGCATATTTTCCACAGAATCAAATACGTAGACTACACTTTCTGTAAAAAATGTGATTTTTATTATTTTTAAAAATATAAAAATACCTTTTGATTTTAAACGCCGTGCACTGCGTTTACAATTAATTGTTTTTGTTTTACGACCTCTTGATAATTTTAAGATATTGTCTTAACGTGCTCAAGGTCCAGTCAGTACAAATTGGGTATTTTGTACCAACAAATAAAACAACAAACAATTGGCAAAATGCATTGAGTGGTAGATCGTATAGCTGTTTCAGAGGCAGCCAAGCCTCTTCATCAGCGATCTTTCTCTGCAGATTCTACAGTGAAAGTCGCTAAAGTTTTAATTCTTAGTATGTTCATTGGAAGAAAGAACCAAAAGCAAAGGATGCAAAAACTGCATCAACTCAAGATTTTGCCAAAGTTGTTGTTGCGTGGAGCAATTTTCTACGTATAGGCTGCAGAGTTTCCACAGAATCAAATACGTAGGCAGCACTTTGTATAAAAAATAGGTTTTTTATTAATTTAAAAAATATAAAAATACCTTTAGATTTTAAACGCAGTGCACTGCGTTAACAATTAATTGTTTTGGTTTTACGACCTCTTGATAGTTTTAAGATATCTGCAGAAAAAGATCACTGATGAAGGGGCTGGGCTGCCTCTGAATCATCTGTACGATCTGCCACTCAATGCATTTTGCCAATTGTTTGTGGTTTTATTTGTTGGTACAAAACACCCAATTTGTACTGACTGGGCCTTGAGCACGTTAAGACAATATCTTAAAATTATCAAGAGGCCGTAAAACAAAAGCAATTAATTGTTAACACAGTGCATGGCGTTTAAAATCTAAAGGTATTTTTATATTTTTAAAAATAAAAAAATCATATTTTTTATACAAAGTGCAGCCTACGTTTTTGATTCTGTGCAAACTGTGCAGCCTATACGTAATAAATTGCTGCACGCAACAACAACTTTGAATCTTGAGTTGATGCAGTTTTTGCATTCTTTGCTTTTGGTTCTTTCTTCAATGAACATAATTCTTATTGTGTTCATTGGAAAAGGAAAACTTTATCGACTTGCAATGTAGAATCTGCAGAGAAAGATCGCTGATGAAGGGGCTTGGCTGCCTCTGAAACAGATGTACGATCTGCCACTCAATGCATTTTGCCAATTGTTTGTTGTTTTATTTGTTAGTACAAAACACCCAATTTGTACTGACTGGACCTTGACCACGTTAAGACAATATCTTAAAAATATATATTATTTTTTGCATTTGAATAGCTATGATGTCGTAAATTTTTTTCAAACCATTCGAATGTTATTCAGATAAAAAATTTATGTTCGTGGCTCTTAAATTATTATTATTAAATGTGATAAATATTTAATGGAAATGAAACAATCAATTTTGTCCACCTAGCATACTCTAGACGAATCACTGTGAGTCGGTGCGTGAGGAAAATTTAAATAATATTAAATTTATTTGTTATTTCCATTTTATTTGTTACAAATTTCATAAGGAAAGTCTCAATATCTCTTGCTAATTTCTTAATTTCAATTCAATTTTGAATTTTTTCAATTTCAAATTTACAAGTCTCGATTCTATTTTGAATTTTCTCAAATTTGAATGGATAAATCTCAATTTCATTTGGAATTTTTACAATATTAACTGTAAAATCACAATTTAAGTTGGAATAATATCAATTTAAAATGAAATATCTCGATTTTATTCTGATTTTCTCAATTCGAAACATAATTCTAAACACAATAATATGTGACGAAATATATTTCCATACCAAATATTTAATACATTTCCCGATTTCATTTTTCTTGAAGTCAAAAATTTCAGTTCAGTCTCAGAAACATTCGTTATAGGCGGGTGTGTAAAACATTTTTTTTTAAAAGTTTGGAACCACTGCTTTATATAATCAACTGAAGAGCGGACTCAACATATGAGCGATAGACCAACGCTCAAATGTTGAGCGCGCTCATGAGTGGACTCTACAGCATGAGCTGACGTCAGATGAGCGTGCTCAACTAAGCAATAGACAAAATTTGAGCGCCGCTCAACTATTGTCAAAATTAAAATTTTTGATGACAAATATTTTCACATCGACTACTTCACGCATTTCGAAGTTTACCAAGATGAGTTTTTAAATGAAAATGTTTCAACGGAAAGAGATACGCATCCAAGCGCATCAGTAGACATTTTTTTTGGACAAGTTGGATCCGTTGGGATTTGGCCAGAACCTAATTGCGTCATTGGACATTTTTTTGGATAAATTAGTTCCTTTAGGATTTAGTCAGAACCTAAATACGTCATAAAACATTTTTTTGGAGAAATTGGTTCCTTTAGGATTTGGCCAGAACCTAACTGTGTCATTGGACATTTTTTTTTGACAAATTGGTTCCTTCGAGATTTGGTCAGACCCTAACTGCGTCATTGAACATTTTTTTGGACAAATTGGTTCCTTTGGGATTTGACCAGAACCTAACTGCGTCATTGAAAATTTTGTTGGACAAATTGGATCCTTTGGGATTTGGGAAAAGACCGACAAAATTTCGGTAGCAGACACCCTGTAATATCAAATGGTACCATTGAGTCCGCTCAACATTTGAGCATTAGATCATCGCTCATGCTCATTTGAGCGTACTTCAGCGATGAGTTGAGCCAAGAGCTTGAGTCCGCACATTTTCAACCTTGGTTTGAACCTTTTTTCCGTTTCTCCGTCTAAATGGTTGATTCGATTTCTTGAAATTTTTACCACAGATACGGTAGGGTCTGTGGTAAATTCCATTCCTTGGGGGCATAACTGACCAATTTTCATACCTCAGTAACCTCAAATCCCATTACAACCAAATTGAACACAATGACTCTTTGTGGAAGACTGCTAAAAATATGCTAAAAACAAGTTTGGAAAGTTAGATGACATGGGAAATTTTAAAGTAGGTGTTATTATGATAGTTAGGACTATCAAAATTGTACTCGGTCTAAGCACTATAAATACCCTACACATATGTGTGGTTACCATTCAAAGTGGTATATAGGTCACCAGGGTATAAGAATCCTGAAAATAACTACAAACTAACCATCGCGATGAATTTCCATTCATTTTATACGCATATTTACAAATGCGTAGGTGTACCGAATTTCGATTTTTATTTTTGAGAACCACAAGTAGTGGGAACCACATTATTTTCATGTATTTGAGCATGTCAATATATATTTGACCTAAAAAGTGTACCTAAGCACGTATACAGTAACATATGTAAATTTTATATTACACGGTAAAAAATGTTGGAATATTTTTTTAACCCTTCTTTGGATTACAGCTGATTTCTATACTTTAATGTCTAATTTTTAAACTTATCAATAGTTTACACCCATTTTTAAACTTTCTCAGGTTGAAATTTAATATATTTCTTGTTAAACATGGAAATGTAGTTATTTTAGTTTATAAAATAATCCAAATGGTTTAAAAATTTAAACTGAATCCGATTGTATTAAAATTTAAACTCAAATAGTTTATTTGTCTGTTTATTTAATAATTTTAAACCATAAAGGTTTAAAATTTAAACTCAATAGTTTATTTTTCTGTTTATTTAATATGTTTAAACCATAAAGGTTTAAAATATAAACTCAAATAGTTTTATCTCAGTTTATTTAATAATTTTAAACCATAAAAGGTTAAATTGTAAACCATACTTACTAAATTTAGTTCAGAATTGCAGGTTCGAATCTCGCCCAGGGCAATTTTTTTTTTATTTTTTATTCTTTCTGATTGTTTTTTTTTTTTGTAATTATTATTTACAAATTATGAAAAAAATTATTCAAAGATAAAAAAAAAAATAAAGCAAACAACTTTTATCACATTAAAGATACTTCTAGCTATTGAAATAACAAAACAAAACAAAAAAATTAAAAAAAAGGGAAGAAAAAAGAAAAAAAAATAGGATCACGGCCAAGATTCGAACCTGTGATAATGGAATAAATTCGTTGTCGACATGTTAAATAGCTCTAATAGTAAATGACAGTAATGCTAGTTGGCGGTATGTAAGAAGATCTGTATCGGACAAGGTGTGCGCTGATGAAATGAAATTAATTTCGAAAGAGACGATAATTAAAGAGTGTACAAAGAGTTATTAATTATAAAAATAAAAAAAATAATGAAAATAATAAAAATATATTATTTATAAAATAAAATAGATATTTTTTAAACTTTTTTTACAAAAACAAATCCGTATTTTCAACCTTTTTCAGCATTAATTTTAATCACATAGGATTACATCCAAATTAATACAACATGTATTACAATGTAATGCAGAGAGGTATTACACATTTTTTTTTAATCTTTTAGGATTATTACAATTTAATCTTTTTTTGGTCGAGACATATATACAATTCAAAAAAGTTAAAAAAAAAACATATTTTTAACCGTGTAGGTATTTGAATATAAATAGTCAGATCACAGGTCAGAATGGACCGATTTGCAAAAATACAGCGTATATATATATATATATATATATATATATATATATATATATATATATATATATATATATATATATATATATATATATATATATATATATATATATATATGTATATATATATATATATATATATATATATATATATACAAACGGCGTACTAAACTGAATATACCCTTTAAGTGTAGGGTATAATCAGTTCAATCTTTTTTGCAACTCTATAACCCTACCCAGAAAAATCCTCAAATCCCATTAAAATTGGTCAATAGGATTTTTTTTTTTTTTTTTTACAAGTTGACCAACGCTCAGGGGATGCCCCCTATTCATGCAATGCACAGTGTTGATCGTATGAAAGGATTATAGGTAAGAGGAGGGAGGAAAGATAGAGTAGTGTCGGTAAATGTTTGTTTTGAACTTGCCAATATCAAAAATGTCGGGAAAAACAGACGCAGGGAGATTGTTCCACAAACGTATCGTGCGACTGAAGAAAGAATTCTCACGGTAATGCGTGGGTCTATTGAGAGCCGAGTGAACTACGAAGGGGTGGGCTTGGTTCGATGTCCGAGTAGAACGAGAGGACACACGACCTGGTGGAATCAGGCCATGTATTTCCCTCGAACACTTACCATTGTAATACCTATAAAACAGGCTTACACACCTTACGGTCCTTCGGTGCTCAAGAGAACCAATAGAGGATGAAATATTTTCATCCCCTATTAAATATATTGCACGTTGTTGGATTCGATCCAGGAACTCCAAAGAAGATTTTGAAGCCCCTGCCCATATGTGCGAATTGTATTCCATCTTAGGCCGAATATAGGTGGTGTAGACAGTGCGCAAGTCAGCAGAAGTTCACCCCGAAAAGGTGAACACAATTATTCCACTTTTCGGAGAGGACCGCCATCAAGTCACCTGTGGATCTGGTCCTACGGAAACCGTATTGTCGGTCACTGAGCAATTCGTTGTGCTCAAGATAGTTCACAAAGTGGAAGTTAATTACGCTCTCCATTACCTTGGAGAGTGCAGAGCATATTGCAATGGGTCGGTAATTGGCAGGGTTCGTGGCCACGCCCTTTTTCGGAACTGGCTGGACATTGGCAACCTTCCAACAAGATGGAAAAACTCCTGTCGTGGAGGATATGTTGAAAAGGTTACGCAACGGACAAGCCAGCGTTGACGCGCACTTCTCAACACATGGGCAGATATGCCATCTGGCCCAGAGGCTTTGTTAATGTTGAGGTTTGCTAAAACCATTTTAACTGCCCGAGTTCGAAAATGTATCTCCGGCATTGCAGAAGAAACAAAATCGACGACCGGCAGTGGTTGATTACTATCAGGGAGCGTTGAATTATTTGCAAATAATTCTGCCAAGAGATTAGCTTTATCAACCGGGTCAGTGAAGGTCTGGCCATTCATACTAAGAGTTGGAGTAGGCGATGTCGTCTGATTTTTCACCCTTTTTACAAATGACCAGAAATTTTTACTACCCCTGTGATAGAGTAGGACCTTTTTGCGCGCGTTTTGTTCGTGAAGAAACTTTTCGCGCGAGATCACGGCATTACAGCGATTCCTAGCCTGTATACGAAGTCTTTCAGTATCAGCATTCTTGTTAGAACGCCAAGTCTGAAAGGCTTCCTCTTTCGACCAGACTGCAATCCTGCAAGTCTCATTAAACCAAGAGTGGTCCTTAGGTTTAATGCTAATTTTTTTAGAAGGTATGAAGGACCGCATACCTAATAAAATAATATTTTGTACCATTAAAGCCGCAGCATTTATGTATCTGTCAGCGAAACACAATTTCCAATTAAAGTTGCGAAAAAAATCATTTAACCCAACCCAATTTGCTTTTTCGTAAAGCCATACAGTCCTCTTCGGGGCTCTAGAATACGAAAACTCAGCGGAAACAGTACAGTGGTCGGAATTACCAAGAGGTGCAAGGACTTTTACATCATATTTTTCATGACGTGAAGTCAAAAAAAGGTCTAGGACTTTTGGGCTTTGACCGCCGACGCGTGGAATATACGTCGGCTCCTTCACCATTTGAGTGAGTTGGTTGCACTCGGCAAAAAGCTCAACATAACAACCCTCCTGTGTTGATAGACCCGAGTGGCTCAACCAAGTGGCGTTGTGCACATTAAAATCGCCGGCAACAACAATTTCACTGCCTGGAAATTGCTCCAATATATTTAAGATCGAATCAGAAAAGGCATCCAGCTTATTACTGGTGGAAACACTATCTAAATTCGGACTCCTATAAAGAAAGCACAAGTGCATGATGTGTGTTTGGATTTTGAATTTAACCCAAATAGTATTAAATTCGCTATCCGACACACTATGTTGTTGCTGCAGTTGATACGCAACGTCACTCCGAATAAAAAGAGCAAGACCCCAATGGGCAGAGTATAATGGCAATAAGTGATAACCAGGTATATGAAAATCCAGTGGATCTGCACCCTCATTAACCTGGGTCTCACCTAGTGCCATTATTTGTGGCCTATGGATGGACACATACGCATATACCGAGAAAAAATTCGCCCTCAGCCCACGAATGTTGCAAAAATCTATACGAAAGTTTTGCGACATTTGTGCCACTGTGCAAATTCAAAACATACAAACATACTAGCAGCGTGCGGCAGATGAAACAAACAGTTGAGAGCGCAAGCTAAGCCGTGGTGAGTGTTATGCCTTCACCACGGCACAGATTACGCACTCAGTGCAGTCTCAGTTGCGCACGCTAGTAGCTTGGAGTAGGAAAGGGGAGGGACAGAATACGAAAAAACAAGTATATGCAGTTGCGGCAAAGAGTATAAAGAAGCCCCTTGCGTTGACAATTGCAAAATGAAGCGGCAGTGCGTGGGTGAAACTGTTTTTTTTTTTTTATTTATTTTTGTTCTATTTTTTTGTGTTGCGAGAGTGAGTTATTATTTTTCTGTTTTTATTGTTTTTTAATATTGGGCGATGCGCTTAATTTATTTTAATTTTAATTTGAAATGTGTTTTTTTTGCTGTCTTATTATTGTTATTATTGACGGCACTAGACGACACTAAGCACGATTTATGTTTAACAAAACTAAGACGACGGACGAAACGACGGAAAATTATAAATATATGAGGTCGGCGCGACACGTCCGTCCCCCATTATTGCTCAGACGCTCAGACGCTACTGATGATACTGATGTCATGGTATTTTCTAGTATTTAATGATAATTTCCGATTTAAAAATAATTTATCCTATTGGCTAATTTTAATAGTAAAAAACTATTATTTATATAATATTTTTTTCTGGGTGCTCGGAACCGATTTGGAATAAATATCAATATATCTTAATGGTTAATTAGTTATAAATTTTACCACCAGAGAAAGCAGATGAAATTTTGTACTATGATTCTTTAAAGTAGCCGGTTAACATACACTAAAAATTAATTCCTAATTACATCAGCAGAGTACCATAACTTTTACAAATCTGTAATTTAAAATAAAATCTTTATGTCAAATACCAACTCTTGGTCCGTCTGTCTGTTAGTCTGTCCGTTCGTATGTTTGTTTGTTCCAGCATCACGACTACACCGCTGAACCGAATCGACTGAAATTTTACACTTGGATTCTTGGAGAATGACATACACGCTGCAAAGACTCAAATGGCTTTCCTAAACATAATTTTGCAGGTATTTACATCTATGTTTGAAATTTTATGTGAACATAAGATATAATTGTCTGATACATTATTTGTAAACAGGGTTGTATTAAGACTTGAACAGTGTTGTAATGAGCTCTGATTTACGGAAACATTTCGGTGTTGCCCCTTAAAATGGTGTATGTTCTAATAGAAACATAATAATTACTACATCCAAACAAAAAAAAATATTTGAACCAAAACATAAATACGTTCAAAATAAAACGTGATTTGGAACGACCTGAATATAAATATGTTTTCAGAGAAACACATAGGTTTTTTCAGTTCAAAAAGTAGTATGTTTGCATAAAAACATATCTATGTAAATATTTTTGGAAAGAAATCCTGAAAATAAAATTAAAATACAATATTTTTTTTTTTTATTAATTTTTATTAAAAATCATTTAACATGCATTGTGGGAATTTCTAATATTTGAATTTATATACAAATTTTTAATGCATAAAAAAATTGGTTTAAAACTGCAAGTACATGTCTTAGTACAATACATAGCGCGAAGGCTGTTGTAAAACAACATGCCGAATTCTGTTTGTAAATAGAAGCACTTATTTTTTAGTTTTGTTTTTTTTGTTGATGAAGAGTCTTCTTCACAATATTTTTAGAAACAAATTCAGGAACAATTAAATTATATACTGCACTATTAAATATATAATAATTATAATAGTTTGGAACTACAGTCCTATAACAACTTAGGCCGAGCTCTCTCACCATTTTGAGCTGTGTGTGTTATATTTATACTCAGATTGGTGGGACCTACAATTTATTGCCGAATCCGAACGGCGTAGGCTCGTAGGTTTGCCATTTACTGCCGAGAGGTAAACGCGGTATAGAAAAATGTATTTATAAAAAAATGTTGTTAGCCCCAGTCCAGGTTTGAACCGGGATTAGTCCAACGCACTAACCACTGAGCTACCGCGTCTACATTTACTATTAAATTATAAACTATTATATTATTTCTTACTCTTTGTACTTTTTGTAATACAATTTGTATTTTTTTTAAATTTACAAATGACAAAATTATAACCGATAGAAACACGTTTTCTCAACGAACAACAAAAGACACTTAGGCAAAAAAAGGCGGTCACCGAGTGTCAACTTCGTATACAAAAATAATGTTTCAAGATTTTTTTTTTCTTTACATCTATTTTATTTTTGTTTATTTTTAAACATATATTTAAAAGGACCAATACATACTTCAAACGACGACAAAAGAGATATAGGTAAAAAATGCTGCGCAACGTTGCCAACTTCGTCTGTCGATAACTAACCGAATGAAGAAGAGCGTTGCGAACATACGTTATAATTAAATTTTACTATTATTTTCTGTTTGTTTTGAAAGATAGTTATAAGCAAGTAAACATGCAAGAAATAGTATTCTAATACAATTAAAATTTTATGTTTGTATTGTAACATATTTATGGTAAGTTTGACAGATTTTGCTGGGGAATAAATAAAATGTTTACACATAGTAATATGTTATTACAATCTGAACAAAAACATATTCAATTTCGATTATAATTACACTTCATTCGTAATATATGTATGGTAATTTCGTATTATTTGTTAATTACATTCAAACTTATTCAAACCAATCTTTTCTATTCGTGTATATTCTCACTGAGCCTGAAATCCGTAATTTAATGCATTTGCGGTATTTCATCAAATGCGCTTTAAAATTAACCAAAATCTCATACAAACTAAATTACTCAACTTGCGTAATTATTTTTAAATTACTCATAAAATTAATATTTGGAAAAAATCACATTATTAGAGGGCACTATGTTTTTGACAGTCAAAAATGTAAACAAACTATTTTCAGTTTTGGAAAAAATTTATCTCATTAGAAAGGTACTGAATTGCTTTTTCTAAGTGTTTGCTAGTTTTTAAAACATTTAATACAAACATACTAAGAAAGGATGGTCCGATAGTTATAAAACCGATTTTGGTGATCAGCACATACATTATTAATTTTTTTTTTACACTATCACAAAACTACATCAATAATGCACCAACACTAAAAATTTTAGAGTGGGACCTCAACGCTTACTAATTTAAAAGTTTTTCTTAAAAAAAATTCTGACGTTTGAAAATCGTCAATATAATAAAATTTCATCTAAAAAGTTTGTTTACTGAAAATACCATGAAAACATTTTTTTAACGTAATAATATTTTTAAAACAAAAAAAAAAATATTTTGGTTGAAATATATTAAAAATATTTGAATACTAATTTCGTCTATATTTGACATTTACATTATCTTGTTGTGTATTGGCAAGCAGTTCATATGCAATTTTAATATACTGACACCGTTCAAACGTCAGAAAAAAAAAGTTTAAAAATAGTAAGCGTTGAGGTCCCACTCTAAATTTTTCAGTGTTCGTGCACTATTGGTGTAGTTTTTTAAAAAATTAAAAAATGTACCGTCAACTGGGGTGACTTTGATCCGAAAACTGTATATGTTGATTTTGTTATGCTTTTAATTCGCTATATTGTAATGGAATTAATATTTTATTATTTTATAAAATATTGTAAGTATGTCCTCTTTAAGCATCCGCAATCAAAATTTCATGGTGTAATAACAGTAATTACAAAAAAAATAAAAATGGTTCAAAGTCACCTCGCGCGTGAGGTGACTTTGGCCCAAACAAGTTTATCACCAATTTTATCTATGTTTTTATGGAACTATAAGATGACTATGATACTATATTATCATAAATGTTTTACTGAAAATCCAGATCACTTGAAAGCCATATATTTCGAATAAAAAGCATGGTAATAAGGATTAGTATGAAAAAGATATAAAGCATTTTGTATTTTTTTATTAGAACAAGTTTATTAAATGGAATTAGTCAAGTAAATTAGTCAGCTGATATGTAATATCAATTACAAAAAATAAATTCTGACTGTGGATCTATTTTTTAATATTTCTAGATAAATAATGGTCACTTCCAGTTTGTACCCGCCTTAGTCTTGCAATTAACTCAACTCCGTTGTTTTTCATTTATATTGTTATGTCAATATCTGACATTAAATAAAAACCAGTTGGGAAGGTTAGATCACATGGGAAATTTTAAAGTAGGTGTAATTATGATAGTTAGGATTATCAAAATTATAGTCGGTCTAAGCCGACTATAAATACCCTACACATATGTGTGGTTACCATTCAAAGTTATATATAGGTCACCAGGGTATATGAATCCTGAAAATAACTACAAACGTTCAATCGCTGAAGAATTTCCATCCATTTGATACCCATATTTACAAATGGGTAGGTGTACCGAATTTCGATTTTTTTTTTGTGAACCACAAGTCTTTTCACCGGAAAACATTATTATCATGTATTTGAGCATGATATCAATATATATTTGACCAAAAAAGTTTACCTAAGCACGTATACATAAAAATTGATCTTTATATGTACATTTCATATGAGGTATTTGAACATAAGTGGTCGGATCATAGGTCACAATGGACCGATCTCGCCAATTTTTTCGCACATAACATAGGTATATTAGTAATCTAAGTTATGAGTTTCATTTATCTAGCTCTTCAATTTTAAAAGTAGTAGGGATTTCAACAGACAGACAGACGGACGGACGGACGGACGGACAGACGGACAGACAGACAGACGGACAGACGGACATCGCTAAATCGACTCAGGAGATCATGCTGATCAAGAATATATATACTTTTCCTTACCGGAGATGCTTCCTTCTGGGTGTTACAAACGGCGTACCAAACTGAATATACCCTTTCACTCTTAGTGTAGGGTATAAAAACTAACTAAAATTCAAACACGTTTATTTTAAAAACGGGAAAATATAGTATATATTTGGAAAAGAATGGAACAAATAAACCCACAATTTCACATGAGTTATTTTAACATTAGGTATACACGTTCGAATTATTTGATGTGGGTTTTAACCGGGTCAAAGTTACCTCCATGTATAGTTTGGGGGACAACTCGGGACAAGTCACCCCAAAAACATTAATTTTAAGAACGATTAAATAAAATAAATAATTAACCAGTTGGGAAGGTTAGATCACATGGGAAATTTTAAAGTAGGTGTAATTATGATAGTTAGGATTATCAAAATTATAGTCGGTCTAAGCCGACTATAAATACCCTACACATATGTGTGGTTACTATTAAAAGTGGTATATAGGTCACCAGGGTATACGAATCCTGAAAATAACTACAAACATTCAATCGCATACAGCGTAGGTATATTAGTAATCTAAGTTATAAGTTTCATTTATCTAGCTCTTCAATTTTAAAAGTAGTAGGGATTTCAACAGACAGACAGACGGACAGACAGACGGACAGACGGACATCGCTAAATCGACTCAGGAGGTCATGCTGATCAAGAATATATATACTTTTCCATACCGGAGATGCTTCCTTCTGGGTGTTACAAACGGCGTACCAAACTGAATAAACCCTTTCACTCTTAGTGTAGGGTATAAAAATAGTAATGGACTAAAATGACAATATACATTTGGTTTATTAGAAATAAAATATATTTTTTTCAAACATAAACAATATAACGTATTAATAGCATACGTATATTTTACATACTAAATTGATTTTGTTCGTAAATAAAATCAATGATTTTTAGCTACATTTACAAAGATATTAATATATTGTAATATGAGAGTTAAAAGTTAAGGAAAGAGCATAACGCAGATAGAAAATGCTTCAAAGAAAATTATTGTAAAAGAAATGAATTTCCTAGTAGGTATTTGCTGTTGCTAAATATTAATTACTATCTTTTAAAATAATATTAAATGCATTCTTTTTGTTGTTAAAACAAAAAGTGATTGTTGTTGGTTTGATGACACACTTTTTTGTCGTTGCCAAAATAAGCGTCAACAATTTACTTAGTCAGCAATTGTAACTATAAACCAAATTCGCAGCAGCGTCAAGTTGCTGGCTTGAAGAAAATAAGCATGTGGTGTAATTTGTTTGTAAACAAAGATGACTTCAATTCAATGACTTTACGATGGCCTAAATTCAATGTCATCGCGGGTTGCTGATTATGCAAGAGTTGCTTTCACGGTCAGCGTTAAGAACTCGAGTTGCGGATCGATCTTGAGTTCTTTACGAAACATGTTATTGGTTAAAATTATGCTTCTGGACAAAAGCAGCAAAACACACTGTGATTGGCCAAAATTATGTTTCTAGGCTGAAACTTAGATTAAGTATTAGTATATAAGCTATAATTATTTAGTTTTTAAGTTGATTGTTATTAAATTAAGAAGTTAGTTCATAAGTTGTACAATAAAAAAAAATTAAATAAAAGGATAAACTGGAAGTGAAGTAAGTGTTGTTATTCATTAGATGTCTTGTTTTAGGTGATGCAGTAGGGACATTTAACATTGGCGCAGCCGGTTTTAGAACCAAAATTAACAGCTCTACATAGAAGAAAAATCTTAAAATTGTTTAAAAATAATAAATAATTTAAAAATAAAATGAATTTTGGAAAATAAGTTGGTTGAAAACAGATCTTAACTAAAACTTTTAATGGAAAATTTACAATCAGAATTAAGAAAAGCACAACATGAAACAACAAAATTAAATGGAGAAATTGGACTTTTCATTGAACGTTTGTGGAAAGATCAAAATAATAAACGAATAAATAAATTTAAAATGGGTATCGAACATATTGCAAAAATGGTGAACCATTTGGTTCCGATGTTCTCAGGCACGAACTCCAATGATTTACCCTCAGAAGTATGTAAATTCATACAATGATGTGATTTAGCGGTAAAGACAACAAAAGAAACAGAGTTTCAAGAATTTTTATCGTGTGTTAAGCTAAGAATGTATGGAGATGCATTCGACCTAGTGAAACATTTTCAATTTAGCCGATTAGATGAATTATATACTCTAATAAAGAGGACATATCTTAAAACTGTAACTTTAGAGTCAGTGATAAATGAAATAAAGGAGACATATAAAAAATCTACCGAAGAAATTCGACCTTTTGCAAGACCTCTAAATGGGACAGGGGACGAAGCTATGTTAATAGAATTAGACAAATCCATACAAAATATTTTTAAGGTAGGCCTTAAAGACAGCACACTGAAAATACACATGCTAAATAATAAGGCAGACTCATTTGATTCACTGATAGAGGAAGCGGTAGAAACGTTGGAGACAATACAAAGTGGGCGTGTAAGAAAAACATCGCATAGTGCCCCAGAGGTGCTCTTCAGCAGAGCCTTAAATCCCACAAGTGGAGAAATCGGTATAAAAATCACAAACGAAAGGAATAAAGTGGAAACCCCATGTTCATTTTGCGGAAATGTAGGACACACGCGGGACGAGTGCGTCAGTCGAAAATATACTCCATACTGTCAAGGATGTGAGACCTATGGGCACGAAACGAACCTAAGATGTGCAAGGAAAGTAAATTAACCAGAGCAGCAATTTACGCGTAAACAACAAACGCAAAATAACAACTATAATGATGGCTTCACGAATAGCAATTATAATGCTCGCGGTAATAATAATCACAACAATGGGAATTATAATAATAATGGAAATAATAAGAAGTATAATAATAGAAGATATAACAACAGTAATATGAATAATAACAATAATAATAGTGGAAATAATAATTACAATTACAATAACAATAATAATACCAATAGTAATATTCGTCAAAATAATAATAATAATGACGATAGGAGAAATGTAAATAATAATGGAACAAATAATAATAACAATAATAAGAAAGATTTATATAAATGTAAATGGTGTGAAAGAATCGGAAATACGTTGGAAAACTGTTACGCGAAGAAAAATTTAGAGTCTACCCGTAACCAGGGAAACTGTTAGGGGGCCAGAATAGGTCAATCATCTGGGAACGCAAGACAAGTTGCGACATCAGGCCAACGAAGATAGGAATTGTGAATCAGACGCCGTGTGCGGCAGTGGATACGTTCGCTATCAATGATAGGAAAATGAAAGATAATTTTATTTCACTAATTGTATTAACGTTGAACGTTTTCGGCATAGTAGCATTAACAGCAAAAAATAATTTTTATGATTGCATAATAAATAGGATATGTATAGAAGAAATTAAAAGATCTGATTACTCCAGGAATTGATAGTATAAATAAAAATATTAGTAAATATATTGAAAATATTAAGGAATTAAAATTAAGTTTATATACAAAATCAAAGAAAAATCGCATTATTTATAGTAGACAGGGGGAATACAGACAGATATCAAAATTAAATGATGTTTTTGTAGAAATTCCTTGTAAGGAAGCGAAAAATGAGGAACTAATATTACTCGTAGATTCTGGTGCAGACTCTAGCTTGGTAAAGTGGAGTGCATTAGATAATAAACTAGAGAGAAATTTAAAAGACTTGAAATTCAACGTATGGAACATAGAAGGCTCAGTCTGACGTTACATACAATAATGCAGGATCAGGGAGTTCCGGCAGATGGTATACTTGGACGAAATAATCTATGGAACCACGCAATCATCAATGCAGTGAAAAAGGGGTTAAGCTTTATAGATAGGAATAGAAAAAAAAATGGAACACTACCTCTCAGATCACTAGAGGAAATAAAAAAAATATTATACAGTGAAGAAAGAAAAATAATAAGCCAGAATCCCACTACATACCAAGATCTCCGTAGTAATAATTCAAAAACAACAAATTTCGCCAGGAGTTTATATCGGAGAAACCATATCAAATGTGAGAAAAAATAATGTTTACGTTTCAGTGTTAAACTCAACAGAAACAGATATAATATTAAATAAGAACATACAGTTCAAATTTTCAAATTATAATAAATTTATGAAACCCGTTAGTGGCACAATAAATAGTGTACAAAGCATAAACATACGACACAGGATATGCAAACTATTTGATTCATTAGAATTGTATCCAAATGCAAATGTTGAAGAGAAGGCATCCATAGTAAAAATTTGTGCGTCATACCATGCGTCATACCATGATGTATTTCTGTTAGAGGGGGATGAGCTATCGTATACACCAATACACATGAAATCCCCACAATAGACGGCCAACCTCCGATTAACCGAAAACAATATAAATTACCACATATACATAGGGAAGAAATCAACAAACAGGTGCAGAAGTTATTAGACGACGATATTATTTCACCGTCACCTTGGAATTCACCACTGTTGTTGGTGCCTAAAAAGAGTGGCAAGGACGGACAGAAAAAATGGAGACTGGTAATAGATTTTAGAAAATTGAATGACGCAACGATTAAACAAGTATTTCCAATACCTCGTATTGATGAAATTTTGGATCAATTAGGTCACAGTAGGTATTTTTCAACATTAGATCTTGCAAGTGGTTATCACCAAGTGCTAGTGGCGCAATGCCAGATCCCGATAAAATAGAATGTTTCAAAAATATTCCGGTACCTAGGACCAAGAAGCAGGTACAAGCCTTAGGTTTGGTAAATTATTACAGGAAATTCGTAAAGAATATGGCCAAGTTAACACTGCCGATTAATAAACTGTTGCGGAAGGAGGCCATTTTTGAATGGACAGACAAGTGCCAGGTTGTAATGAAGAATCAAAATAGGAAAAATAAATGTTCACCAATTTGGGTAGGGCCCTATGAGGTTTTGTCTGTCACTACCCCCGTGACAACGACAAAATTAATAAAAGGAAAGGGAAAGAAAATACACAACAATTTGTTGAAAAAATATCATAATTAGAAATTGATGTATTAATTGTTAAAATGAGGAAATAATTTTATAAGTGAATTACGAAAAATTTAGTATTGTATGATAATAGGGAAAATTAAAATAAAACGGTACCCACAGGTCGCTATGTATTACTTAAGTGTAAATTACTAGCATGTGGTGGAACAAATGTTTTTACTCTCGGAGGTTTGCCATTTACTGCCGAGAGGTAGCGCGGTACAGAAAAATGTTTCTATGAAAAGATGTTGTTAGCCCCAGTCCAGGCTTGAACCGGGGACCTTTCGGCTCGCAGTCCAACGCACTAACCACTGAGCTACCGCGGCTAGGATTATGAAAATTATAGTCGGTCTAAGCCGACTATAAATACCCTACACATATGTGTGGTTACCATTCAAAGTGGTATATATGTCACCAGGGTATACGAATCCAGAAAATAACTACAAACTTTCAATCGCTGAAGAATTGCCATTCATTTGATACATGAAGTCAATATATATTTGACCAAAAAAGTTTACCTAAGCACGTATAGAGCAAAAGTGATCTGTAGATGTAAATTTTATATGAGTTATTTGAATATAAATGGTCAGATCACAGGTCACAATGGACCGATCTCTCAAATTTTTTCGCACATACAGCGTAGGTTTTGAGTTTCATTTATCTAACTCTTCAATTTTTTAAGTAGTAGGGATTTCAACAGACAGACTGACAGACAGACTGACATCGCTAAGGACTCAGGAGGTCATGCTTTCTTGATCAGCATGTATATATACTTTTCCATACCGGAGATGCTTCCTTCTGGATGTTACAAACGGCGTACCAAACTGAATATACCCTTTCACTCTTAGTGTAGGGTATAATGAATATACCCTTTCACTCTTAGTGTAGGGTATAATGATTGCACGTTCTATTAAACAAAGTAAATGCGCAGATAACTAGCATAGAAATTTTGAATTAATTTTTAAATTAAAATATAATGAAAAGTAGATTTTTATGAATTAAATTTTGAATAAATGAGGAATTATTAATTTATATTAATTACTGACGAGCAAATAAATGACAAGTAGGTTTTTAGAGCTAGAAAATTCACCAAATGGTATATAGGAAAAATATGATTGAATTAAAAGATTATAAATAATATTATAAAAATATATAAATACTTTTACTACGAATGAAAAATAGGTTTTTGGAGCTAAAACATGCTCCAAAAGAGATATAAAAAATTATGATTAAATTAATGGATTAGAGAAATATTATAAAAGTATATAAGTATTATTACTACGACAAAATGCATACACGATTTTTAGAGCCAGCAAATGCTCCAAGTGTTATATTGAAATTTATTTTACTAAAGCCGCTAAATATTACTTCGGGTAAATTACTAGCCTATGCAATAAATGATAAGTTTATGTTGAATAGAAGGAGAAAAAAAAAGAAAAATGTAGAAATTGAAGTTGAGGAAATGAATATATATAAAACAAAAATATTGTTAAAAGATATAAATTATTAAATAATATAATTTTATTAAGGATAGAAAAAAATGAGAACGGCAATTACATTTTATGTAAGGATTCGATGTACTCTTCGAAAAGAGTCGACATCCGGAAGACTTTATGACAATTTTAAGCTATTAATGAAATAGTTTGAAAAGAACAGCAGAAAATTGTTTTTAAGCATTTCACTAAATACGAAGAATACTAGTCTGCAACTTGATCAATTGCATACGTGTATTACGAATCGTATTATGTGAACTGAGCGAAAACTTAAGATGATCACTTAAGTCTCGTTAGAGATTGCGATAGAATAAAAAAATAAAAATAAAAATTGCATATGACATATATAAAATAAGCAGCTTCAAAATAAGCTAAACTTCACAAGGTTTAAAACAAAAAAAGTGGAAGATTTTTTACTTGTATAATATGTTATTCAGATAAAATATATTCTGTTAGAATTATGAAAAAATAAATATTTTTTGTTTCTCTTCTGAAAAAATGGTTATCAAACAACAAAACCAATATACGTATATATAAAATAAATATGTTATATGACACATGTATTTTGTACATACCAGAACTTATATTGTAAAATATTAACACAAACTATAATATAATGTCAAACTTCGTAATATAAGAGAATGTTAAGTTATAAGAAAAATGTGTTTTTTTTTTCCTTTTCGATTTTATTGAAATTTTGACAACTTATAAAGGGTACCAATTTTTTCTTTATTTTTTCCAGAGATACAGTGGCTCAATGTTGGAAAAAAAGGGCCAAAAATCACTGTTGTATGGTTGTTCATATTTAATTATCTCTTGAGTTCCAACCGCTGGTCGATTTGGTGTGGAATGGACCATATACTTCAGCATATTTTATAAAATTTTAAAGTACAATATTATATAAGGTAATATATGAATGATAATTTTGATAGAGATATAACGATGTTAAATTATGAATATAATTATGTTTTATAGACACTTAAATATGTGAGTGATTGTAATGATGAATACACGAAAATGATTAGATTTAAGTAAAAATAATAATAGCAACGAAATCTCATTGAATATTAAATAACTTGTGACAGTAATTTGATATAGTTTTATTAGAAAAATAAGTTGGCAATAATATGGCTAATTCTGCTCATTGTGAGGGTCCAGGTAGATTCAATTCACAGACCGACAGCGTTGGAGCAGCATTCACACATGTTCGATCGGAATATAGGGATCTACAGGGCGAAGTAAACATTAATCACGAAATTTGTTGTAACTGACTCAAGCGAACTATTGTAGTTAACAGATGACTTCGTGTTAAGGGCACAGGGTTCATGCACAAGAAACGAACGGTTGCGGAAACCTACGATATGCGTAAAACATACGGAAAACATATGCGTAAAACTACGTAAAACATATGATAGAGCAACAAGTAACGGTGATGGCCAGTAATTACGACAGATTGTCCAGAAAGTTGCAAGCAACCATTAAAGAGATAGAGGGGTTGCGTGTTGGAATGAACGCTACACTAGAGGAACTCACCAGAATTAAAACACAATCACTTAAGGAGATGGCATCAATTGAATTCGCTACCATAGTGTTGAAATAAATAATATTGTGAACACAAACCTGAAAAAGCTCCAGAAACAGCAGACCAGAAAGTTAGCTAAAGTGAATCTGAGCATAGCATGTTGCACCCGGACGTTTTGGGCCAAGCGTTGCTGAGCGAATTAACAGTGGAACTGAAGATGATGTACGAATCAGAGTGGTTCTTAAAGAACATATTGAATTTGCACATCGAAGCTAAGGCGACATTGCAATGTAGTGTCGGAAGCAAGTTAGACGGAGTGAGAAGCAGTCGGGACCCCGAGAAGTATCCTACTCAGGGACTCCTGGATCTGTGAGATCGATGACGGCTTCACTAACAAATAAGAAGGTGCGACCAGCAGTCCGAAGGAAAGAAGACAAGCACAAGAACGCATATCTGGAACTTGAAGAACCAGTATCGCTACCACATATGAAGATCGATTAACCATGCCAATAGTGACGAGAGTTATGTTTACAGCAGAGCCCGCCATTATACCAACGGAGACCGACCACGATATCTTGACAACAAGTCGAAAACATTTTTTTTTTGTAAGGGGGGAGGAATGTTGAGAGTCAGCATTATGACAGTCACTCATATCGTGGCAGTTCATTGATATTTTCCTAGTGGGTATTTGCTGTTGCTAAATATTAATTACTATCTTTGAAAATAATATTAAATGAATTCTTTTTGTTGTTAAAACATTGCCAAAATAAGCGTCGACAATTTACTTAGTCAGCAATTGTAACTATAAACCAAATTCTCAGCAGCGTCAAGTTGCTAGCTTGAAGAAAATAAGCACGTGGTGCAATTTGTTTGTAAACAAAGATGACTTCAAATTAATGACTTTGCGATGGCCTAAATTCAATGTCATCGCGGGTTGCTGATTATGCAAGAGTTGCTTTCTCGGTCAGCGTTAAGAACTCGAGTTGCGGATCGAACATGAGTTCTTTACGGAACTTGCGATTGGTTAAAATTATGCTTCTGGGCAAAAGCATAAAAACACACTGTGATTTGCCAAAATTATGTTTCTAGGCTGAAGCAGCAAAAGGCACTGGACAAGTAGCATTGAAACTTAGATTAAGTAGTAGTATATAAGCTATAGTTATTTAGTTTTTAAGTTGGTTGTTATTTAATTAAAAAGTTAGTTCATAAGTTGAACAATAAAATAAATTAAATAAAAAGTTATATCAAAAGGATAAACTGGAAATGAAGTAAGTGTTGTTATTTATTAGATGTCTTGTATTAGGTGATGAAATAGGTACATTTAACACTCTGAAAGTCTAAAGTCACCCCAGTTGACGGTATGTGCTGACAACCAAAATCGGTTTTATAACTTTCGGACCATCATTTCTTAGTATGTTGGTATTACAGATTTTTAAAACGAGTAAACGAGTGCTAAAATAGTTTAACTAAATGCAAAATGTTGAAAATCAACGAATTTTTTTAATTTATTAAGGGGTACAACCGTCAGAAAAAAAACAAATTTTATAATAAAATACGTATCAAATATTTTTTGTCACAGAACATGTCTGTAAAATTTCAAAAAGTGCTCATAAATTCATTTTTAGTTGAAAAGCACCCGGTTTGACGTGAAATGGCCGATATACAGTTTAAATAGGCTATCGGTCTCAGTAACGATTTCAATCACACTTTAAAACACATTGAAAATATAAAAAAAAATGTGTTAAACGATGTCATCAAATGGAGCACTCTGGTGACCTTGAAAAATCGAAAACCGGTACACCTACATACATGTTGGTACTCAAATGAAAGGTAATTATCTCACAATTACAAATATGTAATCGGCCAACTATATGTAATCGGCCAACAATTTTATGTTCGTAGTATTTACACATTTGTGGTTGAGTTTATTTTGTTAATACAGGAAGTACATATATAACAATATTAAACTTTTAAAGCAATCATATATTTTTTAATTTTTTTTTTTATTCTTTTTTGAATTTATTATTTTTGTTTTTAGCGTCATTGAACTTTTTTTTTTGTGTAAATTGATTCCATTGGGATTTGACCAGAACGTAACTGCGTCATTGGACAAATTGATTCCTTTGGGATTTGGTAAGAACCTAAATGCGGTCCGTCTGTCTGTCTGTCCGTCTGTCTGTCTGTCTGTCCGTCTGTCTGTCTGTTGAAATCCCTAAGACTTTTAAAATTGAAGAACTAGATAAATGAAACTTATAACTTAGATTACTAATATACCTACGCTGTATGTGCGATTGGCGAGATCGGTCCATGGTGACCTATGATCCGACCACTTATGTTCAAATACCACATATAAAATGTACATATAAAGATCAATTTTTATGTATACGTGCTTAGGTAAACTTTGTTGGTCAAATATATATTGACATCATGCTCAAATACATGATAATAATGTTTTCCGGCGAAAAGACTTGTGGTTCACAAAAAAAAAATCGAAATTCGGTACACCTACCCATTTGTAAATATGGGTATCAAATGAATGGAAATTCTTCAGCGATTGAATGTTTGTAGTTATTTTCAGGATTCGTATACCCTGGTGACCTATATATCACTTTGAATGGTAACCACACATATGTGTAGGGTATTTATAGTCGGCTTAGACCGACTATAATTTTGATAATCCTAACTATCATAATTACACCTACTTTAAAATTTCCCATGTGATCTAACCTTCCCAACTGGTTTTTTTATTTTTTTCATTATTTTTTTTTTTATTTTTAATATGTTTTTCAATATATTTTTTATAGTTTATTTATTTTTGTTTCATATATGGGTCATTCCATATCACATCAATCAAGTGATTGGCAGCACCATCTCAGAATTTTATGAAATTTGGATGTGTAGTGAAACAAAATAAAATGAAGATATTGGAGAATTGACAGCTTCCCAAATGGTGTGGTTTCAGAAATTTGATGATTTAAAATTGGAAAAAACTGTATAAAAATCACAAAGGAGGTGCTAATCAATTAAACGTAACTTAAGCTGTAGTCAACCAAAATAAAATACAAAGGTCTGATTTTAAAGAGAATAAAATTTCCAAAAAGATGTCATACAATATCCATACCATGTTGCTTTAATAGTGGTCAATTTTACACAAAGTATATTTTAAAATAATATATCTCAAAAAGCACACTTTTCAAAATTTTTAAATGAATATATGCTGAAGGTTGACTTTTTATCTATTATTTAAGATTTGAACTGGAGTGGTAAAATCACGGGTTCAGAAGACTTTTTAAAGACTTTTTAAATAATATAAAAAAAACGTATATTAAAGAATTGAAGATTTTTAAATTTGTTTTATTTTCAGGTGTTAAAATGAGTATTATGTATTGTTGTTCATTTTTGTGTAGCGCCATGCATCCAATTTACCATGTCATATATGAGATTAAATTACTAATCTTGGTTAAAAACTTATTGATTAATTACAAAAAAATCCATATTTTTGTAGGTACATTATTTTCCAAAATTCAATAATGAAAATTTGATAAGTTTTTAATATAGAGTCCTAATTTATTTTCTTAATTGTCATTTTAAAAATTGTACATTGTGTGCGGAGGCGACCCAAGAGCTGATGACGAATTTTCCCGTAGATGCAGGTAGTCCAAGCACAGGTTCTGGTCCAAATGGATTATCCTCAGATCCAGCACGTGCTAGTTCGTCAGATGTTTCATTGCCCGAAATCGTGATCTGCATTGACGTACAATTTTGGATGTGATGACCTGGTTGTTCAAAGCCATAAGTGCAGCCTGACTATCGCTGCAAACTGATATAGCCCTGTTCTGCCATCTATTATCCGCAATATAGTCCATAGCCATAAGCATAGACTTCGGCTTGAAATACCGAGGCATTGTCGCCTAAGGCGAAGTGAAGTCTGCGGTCATCCGGTTCCACAAACACTCCAGCACCAGATCCCTGATCGGTTCTGGAGCCGTCTATGAAAATGCGGTGTGACCCTCTACCTGGCTCACAGTCAGGCGTTAGCCAGTCTTGAATGTCAGGTTGGCAGACCTCAAAATTTCGTCTTGGTAATATTTCTGTTATCATTGCATCCGACATATTCCAGGGAACATTAAACCAGAAACCACCTCGTTTTAGTCTCCAGCAGCCTTTCATGGCTTCGCCTCTGATGAAGATGTCAAGTGGTGGTAGGTTTAAGATTGCATTCAGTGCTGGACCAGGTGTAGTGGGAAAGGCACCCGTAACACCCAGACACACGGTTCTCTGAATCTTGGCAAGACTAGTTGTCACGCATTTTCGCGACAGCTTGTTCCACCAGACTACCGATGCATATGATATCATCGGTCTTATCATTGCCGTGTAAATCTATAAGGTTTTGCTCGGCGATAGTCCCCATGTCTTCCCAAAAATTCCTCTGCATTGCCAGAAGGCATTCAATGCTCGCGAAATTTTATTTTCAACATGTTTTGTCCAAAGTAGTTTACTATCTAGAGTTAAGCCCAGATATTTTACTTCGTTAGACAGAGGAATAGTGACATCCGTAAGTACTGGTAGAGATAATCCTGTCATTATTCTTTTCCTAGTGAAGAGAACAATCCCTGTTTTGTGAGGGTTGACGGAAAGTCCGTTTGCAGTACACCAGCTGTCAATTCGGTTCAATGAGTTTTGTGTTTTAATACAGACCTCATTGAGGGAAAAGCCTGTGGCAAGAATGGCAACATCATCTGCATAGGCCTGGGAATAGACACCTGGTCCATCGATATCGTTGACTAGAGAGTCAACCAGCATACACCAGAGCAGGGGGGAGAGAACGCCTCCTTGAGGACAACCTCTATTCACCCCTGCCATAATATACTGACCGCACTCCGCCTCAGAAGTGATGGTCCTAAACATTAGCATTGACCTTAGCCATTTGACCAATGTTTCATCTATTCCATGCCTTCTAGCTGCGTCACACATTCCATCAAAAGTCGCATTATCAAAAGCACCCTCGATGTCAACAAATATGTCCATCATGTACATCTTCATCTAAAAAGCATGATCCCCAGTGCTGGGATTACAAAGTGGCCCTATGTGGATTTTATTTCCCGGAAAGTAAGTCTCAACTAGGACACTGAGTGCCTCTGTCTTAGTCTCAGTATACGAGCCATCAGGTCTCCGCAGTGAGTCCAGTCGAGCAGTTCGGTCTCTTTTAAGAAACTTGACCAATCTGCTAGTCTCACTGCAGGATTCGATGCTACTGCAGAAGTCTTTATAGGAAACACTTTTCGATTTACGAATTCGTTTCTTATACTCTTTCTGCTTAGCTCGATAAAGAAACCAGTCAGAGTCTACGTTGCTCCTTAGGGCCCTATTTAGAAGCTTTCTGGAATCCTTGCGCAAGGTTTCAAGACAAGCGTTCCACCATGGAACGGGAGGTCTAGATAACGTTTTTCGTACCGGACATGTTCGTACAAAACTAGAATTTATGACATCGTTCATAACTTGAACGGACGTCTCAATACTTTCTTTGGTACGAATTCTGACAGGAATATTGAGGGAATTCTCAAGTTCATGTCTGAAGCGTGCCCAGTTCGTTTTTCTAGGGTTTCTTACCGTCATAGAGGGCAACACCTCTCGGTCAGTATGAAACTCGATATACCTGTGGTCCGATAAAGAATCTTCTTTAAGAACCTTCCAGTTAAAGATTGACTCTCTCAGTCTACAGTTAGACAAAGTAAGGTCAATCACTTCCTGTCTTCTGTCTTCTTGTGAATGTTCAGATTGGAGGTCATGATGAAGTCAAGGAGTCTGGTACCTCGCGCGTTGCATTTACTGCTGCCCCACACAGTGTGTTGAGCATTAGCGTCACAGCAAAGAATAAGGCCGGTCTCCTTAAAATCATAGTACTCTATGAGCTCAACAATTGCCTTTGGCGGAGGAGGCAGTAGTAAGTCATAGGGGAAGTAGCCTGAGGCGACAATCAGATGTTTCCATCCACTATCGCTTTCATAGCTCACTTTGGCTGCCACCAGGTCTTGCCCACAGAATTGGGTTAACTTGGTGACAGCAAAGTGTTTCGATACTATAAGACAGCTTCTAGGCCTTGCGGCTTGCTCATCGTATAGTATGGTTTCACCACGTAGTTCACTAAGACCACAGATGCGTTTGTTATACACCCATGGTTCTTGAATAGCTGTGATGTGAGGTAATGTATGCAACATGGAGAGCCGCTTACCTAGTAAAGCGGTAGCAGCTTTAGAATGTTGCAGATTGATCTGAGTAAATATCATGACAGGATAATTAACTCGTTTCTCATCATATGCCTATTCATTTGGAATTGATTAGGAATTTGATCCGTCCAAAGAATAAGTTTAGATGGTTGACGTACTTAGATAGCATGACATCTAACGACTTCTGGTCTAAGCCAACAACCAGGGTTGAGCCCTCCTTGTCCTCCGGACCTCGCTCTGGTTTATGGCTATAGATTTTCCATCCGTTCGTTTCGATGCCCTGGTTCTGAGCACGTAGGCAGGAAAACACTTCCGCTGTTTTCCTGATAGGACCAGGTATCCAGCATATTGCTCGCCTGCGTTTGGGTTCGTCTCCGCTGAAAACAGCGAAGCGCGATTTGCCCAAGGGGGGGATTTTAGCAACGGCTGTGGCAATCCAATCGAAATTGGCTTGAGACGAGCATAGCACCTTCATGATGCCATCCCTCGTCTCATAGCCTTTTGCGTTTGCACTGACACCGCCGCCAAAGATGATCGGTGCAGTGTTTTACTTCTGCATCATTCATCTTTTGCTCCTTCCCCAATTTGCCAATAATCGCAACCGGAAGAGCTTTGCGAGCAGCATCACGATATGATACTGCTAGCCTACCTCTGCCAGTGGATGTTGAAGGCAGTTCATCCGCAGCCGATCCGGAACATGAAGCACCAGTGCCCTTGCTTGTGGAAGCAATATCACGGGAAACTGTCGAGTTCTGGGAGTTACGGGGTTTCGCAGTAGCAGTGAAGGTTTTAAACTTCTTGCCATTGCGCTTCTCAGGTGCATTGGCAGCCACAACAGCAGCAGCGGATGGTCCGGCTTCAGTCGGAGTAACCTCCACCGATCTATCGCGTTTTGCTGTGGTAGCTGGGGAAGAGAAAGCTCCAGCGTCGCATTTAGCCTTTTCAGCCTCTTTGCGATCTTTCGCTTTATTCTTCCTTCTCCTACTCACCTGGGCATCGGAAAACCTGACCTCTGTATTCAGAGATCCGGGTCCGGTCTCCAATGGAAGTTTAGCTTCCAGTTGGGCGTCGGTCTCCCTAGAATTAGATGCTGGTAAGACACCACTTTCCTTCGATCGACCCATGTTTCCAAATACGTGACAGAAAGGAGCCCTGAGAGGAAACAACACTGTCGAGCAGCCATACAGTGGAGGATTAGTCGTAGGCATAGCCGAATCGACACTTTCCTCTACTTGTATGGGAACCGCTGCGTTGTCGTTATCCTCCTCTAGATTCCTAGCTGTCTCATTAATTTGGGAGATGGAGGGGCACGACAAACCCCCTGCTACAGGAGCAGAGAGGTTCATCGTACCAGGGTTGGCTGCGTGGATTGAGGCCTCCAGAATCCTTGCCTCAGCCGCCGAAGCGGGTGGATTGCCACTTTTGTGGGTACCACCTGGAGTAGTTAAATCTTTATGTTGACCCATCGCGGTGGTATAGGGGTTTCTTTAGAGTCTGCCACCCCACCAATAAAAAAGACTATGGTAGTATTTAGTTCATTACTCATCACAAGCCTGTCTGACAAGGGTGACCCTACCAGAAACTTAAAAAAAAAAAAGTTTCCGTCAGCTTAGCCTTATTGAGTCATTGTAACTTAAGCCCCCACACCACGTCAAGGTAACCACCACGTGGGTTACTTCCAAATTTCATTCAATTCTGAGATGGTGCTGCCATAATTTGAATTTTTTCGGTTGATTTGATGTGGAATGACTCATATATATTACTTTATTTAAAATTTATTTATTTTTATTAATTGAAAAAACATGATTTTTACTTTGTCCGGGCGGTGACTTGAACTCTCTTCCTTCATATTTCAAAACCAGTCCACTTCCATTTGACCACTGTTTATTAACAGTGTGCAATTCATTTTGATGTACAATAATCCAACGTATATTATTGGTGAATGAATTATTAAATTGCAACATACATATTAAAATGATTAAATGTCATAATGATGAATAATATGATAATAATATATTATTAATAATAATAAATATTAAAAAAAAATTAAATAAATAAAAATGTATTGCACCAGGCAGGATTCGAACCCGCATCCTCGTGCATAGAAGGCAGGCATGCTAAGCAAATGAACAAAAGAGTTCTTACAAAAATTTTTCGATTCTCGCAAATACATTTCAATGTTCATATAATTGTTCTTTACATTTGTCCCAAAAGTATTCTGAGCAATTTTGTAATCGACCAACTATATCGCCCCTTAGAGACTTATGTTCGTAGTATTTACACATTTGTGGTTGAGTTTATTTTGTTAATTCAGGAAGTACATATATAACAATATTAAACTTTTAAAGCAATCATATATTTTTAATTTTTTTTTTTAAAATCTTTTTTGAATTTATTATTTTTGTTTTTAGCGTCATTGGACTTTTTTTGTGTAAATTGATTCCATTGTGATTTGACCAGAACGTAACTGCGTCATTGGACAAATTGGTTCCTTTTGGATTTGGTAAGAACTTAAATGCGTCATTGAACATTTTTTGGACAAATTAGTTCCTTTGGGATTTGGCCAGAGCCTAACTGCGTCATTAGACATTTTATTGGACAAAATGCTTTCTTTAGGATTTGGTCAGTATTCATTGGACATGTTTTTGGAAAAATGGGCGGAAAGTGAAAAAAAAGGAGCGACAAAAATTTTATTTCAGAAATCGGTAGCAGCCACCCTGTAAAATCAAATGGTACCATGGTCGGTGGTCCATCAATTTTATTTTACTTCAGAAACCGATAGAGATCATCATTGGAAGTCTAATGCTACCATTGTGAGTGAGTTATCTCATCAGTTGAGCGTTGGTCTATCGCTCATTTGAGTCCGCTCATCAGTTGCGTCCGCTCAACATTTGAGCGATTGATCATTGCTCAAACTCATTTGAGCTAGCTCATCTGAGCGTACTTCAACGATGAGTTGAGCGATAAGCTGGAGTCTGCTCATTTTCAACCTTGGTTTGAACGTTTTTCCCGTTTCTCCGTCTAAACGGTTGATTATTTGTTACCACAGATACGGTAGGGTCTGGAAAGATATGCTATATTTTAATTTGCGATTCTACCCCTAGGGGGCTTATCTCACAAATGTTTATACCTCAGCAGGGCTCAGGTGGAACCGGAACTGGAACCGGACCGGAACTGTTTCATTTTTATAGAATCGGAACTGGAATCGTTTTTTAAATTTTGTATGGAACCGGAACTGGAACTGGAATCGTTATTTTATTTTTTATAGAACCGGAACTGGCACAGAAAACCAGAACCGGAACTGGAACTGGAACCATTACTAAATTAATTAGATCAGGAATTAAAAAAATTATAATTAAATCAATTTGAACAATGAATTTGGAAACAAAAACAAATATTAATTAAGTTACACATGTGGACAAGAGAAAATTTGTCCAATAATTTTTTACATAAATTTTCAACAGCGGCGGTAGACTGCGGGTATACTATCACAAATTTAATTAAATATTTTTAGTTAATTATAACTGGATGTAGCTGTTGTTAATCGCACAACATCATGCAGCACGTATTGCACGGCGTCAGCGATTTGCAGCTCGATTGCAGCTCTTTTTTCTATGCATTTTTGCACGCATAGAAAAAAAACGTTCCTCACAAACGAAAAATTAGACAAAAGAACTTCGTTTGTGGAGTTCTTTTGACCAAACCTGTTTTTTCGTTTGGACAAAACGAGTTTTTCGTTTGCTTTTTTAAGTTAAAAAATTAAAAAAAAATGGATTTTTAGTTTATTATTATTATTTTTTTATTTTTTTCATTAATTTTTTTTTTATTTTTAATATGTTTTTTAATATATTTTTTATAGTTTATTTATTTTTGTTTCATATATGGGTCATTCCATATCAAATCAATCAAGTGATTGGCAGCACCATCTCAGAATTTGATGAAATTTTGATGTGTAGTGAAACAAAATAAAATGAAGATATTGGAGAATTTTCAGCTTCCCAAATGGTGTGGTTTCAGAAATTTGATGATTTAAAATTGGAAAAAACTGTATAAAAATCACAAAGGTGGTGCTAATCAATTAAACGTAACTTAAGTTGTAGTCAACCAAAATAAAATACAAAGGTCTGATTTTAAAGATAATAAAATTTCCAAAAAGATGTCATACAATATCCATACCATGTTGCTTTAATAGTGGTCAATTTTAAACAAAGAACATTTTAAAATAATATATCTCAAAAAGCACACTTTTCAAAATTTTTAAATGAATATATGCTGAAGGTTGACTTTTTATCTATTATTTAAGATTTGAACTAGAGTGGTATAATCACGGGTTCAGAAGACTTTTTAAAGACTTTTTAAATAATAAAAAAAAACGTATATTAAAGAATTGAAGATTTTTAAATTTATTTTATTTTCAGGTGTTAAAATGAGTATTATGTATTGTTGTTCATTTTTGTGTAGCGCCATGCATCCAATTTACCATGTCATATATGAAATTAAATTACTAATCTGGGTTAAAAACTTATTGATTTATTACAAAAAAATCCATATTTTTGTAGGTACATTATTTCATTAATTTTTTCATTAATTTTTTTTTTATTTTTAATATGTTTTTTAATATATTTTTTATAGTTTATTTATTTTTGTTTCATATATGGGTCATTCCATATCAAATCAATCAAGTGATTGGCAGCACCATCTCAGAATTTGATGAAATTTTGATGTGTAGTGAAACAAAATAAAATGAAGATATTGGAGAATTTTCAGCTTCCCAAATGGTGTGGTTTCAGAAATTTGATGATTTAAAATTGGAAAAAACTGTATAAAAATCACAAAGGTGGTGCTAATCAATTAAACGTAACTTAAGTTGTAGTCAACCAAAATAAAATACAAAGGTCTGATTTTAAAGATAATAAAATTTCCAAAAAGATGTCATACAATATCCATACCATGTTGCTTTAATAGTGGTCAATTTTAAACAAAGTACATTTTAAAATAATATATCTCAAAAAGCACACTTTTCAAAATTTTTAAATGAATATATGCTGAAGGTTGACTTTTAATCTATTATTTAAGATTTGAACTAGAGTGGTAAAATCACGGGTTCAGAAGACTTTTTAAAGACTTTTTAAATAATAAAAAAAAACGTATATTAAAGAATTGAAGATTTTTAAATTTATTTTATTTTCAGGTGTTAAAATGAGTATTATGTATTGTTGTTCATTTTTGTGTAGCGCCATGCATCCAATTTACCATGTCATATATGAGATTAAATTACTAATCTTGGTTAAAAACTTATTGATTTATTACAAAAAAATCCATATTTTTATACCCTACACCTATGAGGTACAGGGTATATTAAGTTTGTGCATATATTGTAACGCCCCTTAGGAGGCGTGTCCGGTATGGAAAAGTATATATATTCTTGATCAGCATCACTACCCGAGTCCGTTTAGCCATGTCCGTCTGTCTGTCTGTCCGTCTTGCTGTCTTGCTGTCTTGCTGTCCGAATACAGAATAACTTGAGAAATACTGATCAGAATGCGATGAAATTTCGTCTCAATATATTTTATCCAAAAGTAGGAACTGAGTTTGAAAATGAGCCAAATCGGTCAACGGACACGCCCACCTCCCATACAAGTCACTTTTATATAACTCTTTCGGATCTAATAACTCGAAAAGTATTCAAGGTATAGTTATAAAATTTAAAACGTATTGTTAGAATTCACCTAAAAATATGTGGTCCAAAAATGGGCGTGATCCGCCCACTTTTTTTTTCATTATTTTTCCGGGTTTTCATAGTGGAAATTTGATCCGTAAATTATTAAAATCAAATCTATGAAATATTAGCCTTTCAAAGTTTTAAATATAGGCGTGGTCCGCCCAATTACATTTTTTAAATTTATTTTTTTTAGTTTTTTATACTTTATATAATTTTTTTAATTTATGGGGATATAAGACGTAAATTTCTGATATATGAATAATATTCTAAGGGTTAATATCCCCACCAAAGGTGTAGGGTATTCCATAGTCGGGCCCGACCGACTATAAAAATCCGCCCCATGTGACCGAACTTACCCATGTGACCTAACTTTCCCAACTCGTTGTAGGTACATTATTTTCCAAAATTCAATAAAGAAAATTTAATAAGTTTTTAATATAGAGTCCTAATTTATTTTCTTAATTGTCATTTTAAAAATTGTACATGGCATAACAATAATTTTTACTTTTTTTTTCGTCAAGTAATATTGTTTATATTCATAAAATTTTAAATTTATTGGAAATGTATCATATAATGGCGTAATCAGAATCAAAAATTTTGACATTTATTATAAAAAAATATCAACAAGTTTTTTTACCAAAAGTCTTGCTTTGCACAAACTGGAATTGGAATCTTTTTAACATATTTTTTTTTTAGTAAGTAAAACTTTTTGTTTTAGAGACATTCCACACCATATCTACCAGAGTACAAGACTCACCTTCTCAAGAGATACTGTGGTCCAAAGTTTAAAAAAATTATTCAATAATAATTTTTTGTGCTTGTAGAAAATAACTCTTCGCCGAAGTATGCTACAAATTAACGATAATAAAACAAACTTCGTCAAAACTCCTAAATCCGAACATCTAATCAATCGTCATTGTCCTTGCAATTTAAATTAATTGTTCAAAAACAGGAAACCTTTTAAAATATATTCAAATATCAAATTTATATACGGTATTTTAAAAAACAAACCTTTTCAATATGTTTAAGTATTGTTTTTACCGAAAATATAAAAAATTTGGTAACCAGTCGGCCATTTTCGTGGAGTAAAAATATATGTCAGGATATTTAAGCATTTTCCACATAGATATCGCAATGTTTTTCAAATAAATCTCGATATATTTGAACTATTTGAAGCAATATTAATCTAGAATCGTTTTTATTATCGTTTCGAAAAAAAAAATGGGATATGTCGCTTTGAACTATTTTTGCAGTGTTAGTACGATTTGGCCTACGATATTGGTACAAGATCTGATTCGATAACGTATGATTTTGCCGACATAAAAAGTTGCTTCAATTTTGGATGATCGTCAGGTGTCTGTTTTATAAAATTTTCTCTAGTGTTTGAAATATACTCCATTACCTCAGACAAAATTTTTGACAGGATCAAAGAAGTTCTTACATTTTGACGATATATTTCAAACAGACAAAAATTGAACCATTTTTTGGAAAAAAAACTCATGCGGCGCTTTGACGAAGATCAATGGAAAATTTGATCATCTTAACTTTATACAAATTGGTTCCTTTGGGATTTGGTAAGAACCTAAATGCGTCATTGAACATTTTTTGGACAAATTAGTTCCTTTGGGATTTGGCCAGAGCCTAACTGCGTCATTAGACATTTTATTGGACAAAATGCTTTCTTTAGGATTTGGTCAGTATTCATTGGACATGTTTTTGGAAAAATGGGCGGAAAGTGAAAAAAAAGGAGCGACAAAAATTTTATTTCAGAAATCGGTAGCAGCCACCCTGTAAAATCAAATGGTACCATGGTCGGTATTTTACTTCAGAAACCGATAGAGATCATCATTGGAAGTCTTATGATACCATTGTGAGTGAGTTAGCTCATCAGTTGAGCGTTGGTCTATCGCTCATTTGAGTCCGCTCATCAGTTGCGGACTCAACTGGAACTGGAATCGTTATTTTATTTTTTATAGAACCGGAACTGGCACAGAAAACCAGAACCGGAACTGGAACTGGAACCATTACTAAATTAATTAGATCAGGAATTAAAAAAATTATAATTAAATCAATTTGAACAATGAATTTGGAAACAAAAACAAATATTAATTAAGTTACACATGTGGACAAGAGAAAATTTGTCCAATCATTTTTTACATAAATTTTCAACAGCGGCGGTAGACTGCGGGTATACTATCACAAATTTAATTAAATATTTTTAGTTAATTATAACTGGATGTAGCTGTTGTTAATCGCACAACATCATGCAGCACGTATTGCACGGCGTCAGCGATTTGCAGCTCGATTGCAGCTCTTTTTTCTATGCATTTTTGCACGCATAGAAAAAAAACGTTCCTCACAAACGAAAAATTAGACAGAAGAACTTCGTTTGTGGAGTTCTTTTGACCAAACCGGTTTTTTCGTTTGGACCAAACCTGTTTTTTCGTTTGGACAAAACGAATTTTTCGTTTGCTTTTTTAAGTTAAAAAATTAAAAAAAAATGGATTTTTAGTTTTATTTTAATCATTATTATTTTTTTTTTTTTTTTTTAATATGTTTTTTAATATATTTTTTATAGTTTATTTATTTTTGTTTCATATATGGGTCATTCCATATCAAATCAATCAAGTGATTGGCAGCACCATCTCAGAATTTGATGAAATTTTGATGTGTAGTGAAACAAAATAAAATGAAGATATTGGAGAATTTTCAGCTTCCCAAATGGTGTGGTTTCAGAAATTTGATGATTTAAAATTGGAAAAAACTGTATAAAAATCACAAAGGTGGTGCTAATCAATTAAACGTAACTTAAGTTGTAGTCAACCAAAATAAAATACAAAGGTCTGATTTTAAAGATAATAAAATTTCCAAAAAGATGTCATACAATATACATACCATGTTGCTTTAATAGTGGTCAATTTTAAGCAAAGTACATTTTAAAAGAATATATCTCAAAAAGCACACTTTTCAAAATTTTTAAATGAATATATGCTGAAGGTTGACTTTTTATCTATTATTTAAGATTTGAACTAGAGTGGTAAAATCACGGGTTCAGAAGACTTTTTAAAGACTTTTTAAATAATATAAAAAAAAACGTATATAAAAGAATTGAAGATTTTTAAATTTGTTTTATTTTCAGGTGTTAAAATGAGTATTATGTATTGTTGTTAATTTTTGTGTAGCGCCATGCATCCAATTTACCATGTCATATATGAGATTAAATTACTAATCTTGGTTAAAAACTTATTGATTTATTACAAAAAAATCCATATTTTTGTAGGTACATAATTTTCCAAAATTCAATAATGAAAATTTGATAAGTTTTTAATATAGAGTCCTAATTTATTTTCTTAATTGTCATTTTAAAAATTGTACATGGCATAACAATAATTTTTACTTTTTTTTTCGTCAAATAATATTGTTTATATTCACAAAATTTTAAATTTATTGTAAATGTATCATATACCCTAGTAGAAATTTTGGTAGGGCCATGGTCATGAAGTGATCAGGTCATTATTTGAGATGATCGGGATATGACGAGGCCCATAATGTCCTTGTAACGCAGTGTCCTGATCATGTATTGACCTCAGGTCATGATCATGTACTGATCGGGCAATTCCCCATTTTAATATGTACTCGACAATTGCCTTGTCTGAGCCCGAGCCCGAGCGTTTCTCTCATTAATCTCGTTTATTGCCTGATGCTAATTTCGTTATGACGAACAAATAATGTGGCTATGATCGGGAACATTGACTGTTTAGATAATGTAAACCCTGGTAAGCATGATAAGGGCATGCAAAGGCAATGATCATATTTTCTCTAATAGGGCTTACCCAACGAAAACCCGATAATTTCCCGATGGCGCATCGGGCAAATTTCTACTAGGGATAATGGCGCAATCAGAATCAAAAATTTGGACATTTATTATAAAAAATATCAACAAGTTTTTAACCAAAAGTCTTGCTTTGCACAAACTGGAATTGGAATCTTTTTAACATATATTTTTTAGTAAGTAAAACTTTTTGTTTTAGAGACATTCCACACCATATCTACCAGAGTACAAGACTCACCTTCTCCAGAGATACTGTGGTCCAAAGTTTAAAAAAATTATTCAATAATAATTTTTTGTGCTTGTAGAAAATAACTCTTGGCCGTAGAATGCTACAAATATCGTTTTAATGATAATAAAACAAACTTCGTCAAAACTCCTAAATCCGAACATCTAATCAATCGTCATTGTCCTTGCAATTTAAATTAATTGTTCAAAAACAGGAAACCTTTTCAAATTTATTCAAATATCAAATTTATATACGGTATTTTAAAAAACAAACCTTTTCAATATGTTTAAGTATTGTTTTTACCGAAAATATAAAAAATTTGGTAACCAGTCTGCCATTTTCGTGGAGTAAAATTATATGTCAGGATATTTAAGCATTTTCCACATAGATATCGCAATGTTTTTCAAATAAATCTCGATATATTTGAACTATTTGAAGCAATATTAATCTAGAATCGTTTTTATTATCGTTTCGAAAAAAAAATGCGATATGTCGCTTTGAACTATTTTTCCAGTGTTAGTACGATTTGGCCTACTATATTGGTACAAGATCTGATTCGATAACGTATGATTTTGCCGACATAAAAAGTTGCTACAATTTTGGATGATCGTCAGGTGTCTGTTTTATAAAATTTTCTCTAGTGTTTGAAATATACTCCATTACTTCAGACAAAATTTTTGACAGGATCAAAGAAGTTCTTACATTTTGACGATATATTTCAAACAGACAAAAATTGAACCATTTTTTTGGAAAAAAAAAAACTCATGCGGCGCTTTGACGAAGATCAATGGAAAATTTGATCATCTTAACTTTATACAAATTGGTTCCTTTGGGATTTGGTAAGAACCTAAATGCGTCATTGAACATTTTTTGGACAAATTAGTTCCTTTGGGATTTGGCCAGAGCCTAACTGCGTCATTAGACATTTTATTGGACAAAATGCTTTCTTTAGGATTTGGTCAGTATTCATTGGACATGTTTTTGGAAAAATGGGCGGAAAGTGAAAAAAAAGGAGCGACAAAAATTTTATTTCAGAAATCGGTAGCAGCCACCCTGTAAAATCAAATGGTACCATGGTCGGTATTTTACTTCAGAAACCGATAGAGATCATCATTGGAAGTCTTATGATACCATTGTGAGTGAGTTAGCTCATCAGTTGAGCGTTGGTCTATCGCTCATTTGAGTCCGCTCATCAGTTGCGTCCGCTCAACATTTGAGCGATAGATCATTGCTCAAACTCATTTGAGCTAGCTCATCTGCCTTGGTTTGAACGTTTTTCCCGTTTCTCCGTCTAAACGGTTGATTATTTTTTACCACAGATGCGGTAGGGTCTGGAAAGATATGCTATATTTTAATTTGCGATTCTACCCCTAGGGGGCTTATCTCACAAATGTTTATACCTCAGCAGGGCTCAGGTGGAACCGGAACTGGAACCGGACCGGAACTGTTTCATTTTTATAGAATCGGAACTGGAATCGTTTTTTAAATTTTGTATGGAACCGGAACTGGAACTGGAATCGTTATTTTATTTTTTATAGAACCGGAACTGGCACAGAAAACCAGAACCGGAACTGGAACTGGAACCATTACTAAATTAATTAGATCAGGAATTAAAAAAATTATAATTAAATCAATTTGAACAATGAATTTGGAAACAAAAACAAATATTAATTAAGTTACACATGTGGACAAGAGAAAATTTGTCCAATCATTTTTTACATAAATTTTCAACAGCGGCGGTAGACTGCGGGTATACTATCACAAATTTAATTAAATATTTTTAGTTAATTATAACTGGATGTAGCTGTTGTTAATCGCACAACATCATGCAGCACGTATTGCACGGCGTCAGCGATTTGCAGCTCGATTGCAGCTCTTTTTTCTATGCATTTTTGCACGCATAGAAAAAAAACGTTCCTCACAAACGAAAAATTAGACAGAAGAACTTCGTTTGTGGAGTTCTTTTGACCAAACCGGTTTTTTCGTTTGGACCAAACCTGTTTTTTCGTTTGGACAAAACGAGTTTTTCGTTTGCTTTTTTAAGTTAAAAAATTAAAAAAAAATGGATTTTTAGTTTTATTTTAATCATTATTATTTTTTTATTTTTTTCATTATTTTTTTTTTTATTTTTAATATGTTTTTTAATATATTTTTTATAGTTTATTTATTTTTGTTTCATATATGGGTCATTCCATATCAAATCAATCAAGTGATTGGCAGCACCATCTCAGAATTTGATGAAATTTTGATGTGTAGTGAAACAAAATAAAATGAAGATATTGGAGAATTTTCAGCTTCCCAAATGGTGTGGTTTCAGAAATTTGATGATTTAAAATTGGAAAAAACTGTATAAAAATCACAAAGGTGGTGCTAATCAATTAAACGTAACTTAAGTTGTAGTCAACCAAAATAAAATACAAAGGTCTGATTTTAAAGATAATAAAATTTCCAAAAAGATGTCATACAATATCCATACCATGTTGCTTTAATAGTGGTCAATTTTAAGCAAAGTACATTTTAAAAGAATATATCTCAAAAAGCACACTTTTCAAAATTTTTAAATGAATATATGCTGAAGGTTGACTTTTTATCTATTATTTAAGATTTGAACTAGAGTGGTAAAATCACGGGTTCAGAAGACTTTTTAAAGACTTTTTAAATAATATAAAAAAAAACGTATATAAAAGAATTGAAGATTTTTAAATTTGTTTTATTTTCAGGTGTTAAAATGAGTATTATGTATTGTTGTTAATTTTTGTGTAGCGCCATGCATCCAATTTACCATGTCATATATGAGATTAAATTACTAATCTTGGTTAAAAACTTATTGATTTATTACAAAAAAATCCATATTTTTGTAGGTACATAATTTTCCAAAATTCAATAATGAAAATTTGATAAGTTTTTAATATAGAGTCCTAATTTATTTTCTTAATTGTCATTTTAAAAATTGTACATGGCATAACAATAATTTTTACTTTTTTTTTCGTCAAATAATATTGTTTATATTCACAAAATTTTAAATTTATTGTAAATGTATCATATACCCTAGTAGAAATTTTGGTAGGGCCATGGTCATGAAGTGATCAGGTCATTATTTGAGATGATCGGGATATGACGAGGCCCATAATGTCCTTGTAACGCAGTGTCCTGATCATGTATTGACCTCAGGTCATGATCATGTACTGATCGGGCAATTCCCCATTTTAATATGTACTCGACAATTGCCTTGTCTGAGCCCGAGCCCGAGCGTTTCTCTCATTAATCTCGTTTATTGCCTGATGCTAATTTCGTTATGACGAACAAATAATGTGGCTATGATCGGGAACATTGACTGTTTAGATAATGTAAACCCTGGTAAGCATGATAAGGGCATGCAAAGGCAATGATCATATTTTCTCTAATAGGGCTTACCCAACGAAAACCCGATAATTTCCCGATGGCGCATCGGGCAAATTTCTACTAGGGATAATGGCGCAATCAGAATCAAAAATTTGGACATTTATTATAAAAAATATCAACAAGTTTTTAACCAAAAGTCTTGCTTTGCACAAACTGGAATTGGAATCTTTTTAACATATATTTTTTAGTAAGTAAAACTTTTTGTTTTAGAGACATTCCACACCATATCTACCAGAGTACAAGACTCACCTTCTCCAGAGATACTGTGGTCCAAAGTTTAAAAAAATTATTCAATAATAATTTTTTGTGCTTGTAGAAAATAACTCTTGGCCGTAGAATGCTACAAATATCGTTTTAATGATAATAAAACAAACTTCGTCAAAACTCCTAAATCCGAACATCTAATCAATCGTCATTGTCCTTGCAATTTAAATTAATTGTTCAAAAACAGGAAACCTTTTCAAATTTATTCAAATATCAAATTTATATACGGTATTTTAAAAAACAAACCTTTTCAATATGTTTAAGTATTGTTTTTACCGAAAATATAAAAAATTTGGTAACCAGTCTGCCATTTTCGTGGAGTAAAATTATATGTCAGGATATTTAAGCATTTTCCACATAGATATCGCAATGTTTTTCAAATAAATCTCGATATATTTGAACTATTTGAAGCAATATTAATCTAGAATCGTTTTTATTATCGTTTCGAAAAAAAAATGCGATATGTCGCTTTGAACTATTTTTCCAGTGTTAGTACGATTTGGCCTACTATATTGGTACAAGATCTGATTCGATAACGTATGATTTTGCCGACATAAAAAGTTGCTACAATTTTGGATGATCGTCAGGTGTCTGTTTTATAAAATTTTCTCTAGTGTTTGAAATGTACTCCATTACTTCAGACAAAATTTTTGACAGGATCAAAGAAGTTCTTACATTTTGACGATATATTTCAAACAGACAAAAATTGAACCATTTTTTTGGAAAAAAAAAAAAACTCATGCGGCGCTTTGACGAAGATCAATGGAAAATTTGATCATCTTAACTTTATACAAATTGGTTCCTTTGGGATTTGGTAAGAACCTAAATGCGTCATTGAACATTTTTTGGACAAATTAGTTCCCTTGGGATTTGGCCAGAGCCTAACTGCGTCATTAGACATTTTATTGGACAAAATGCTTTCTTTAGGATTTGGTCAGTATTCATTGGACATGTTTTTGGAAAAATGGGCGGAAAGTGAAAAAAAAGGAGCGACAAAAATTTTATTTCAGAAATCGGTAGCAGCCACCCTGTAAAATCAAATGGTACCATGGTCGGTGGTCCATCAATTTTATTTTACTTCAGAAACCGATAGAGAACATCATTGGAAGTCTAATGATACCATTGTGAGTGAGTTAGCTCATCAGTTGAGCGTTGGTCTATCGCACATTTGAGTCCGCTCATCAGTTGCGTCCGCTAAACATTTGAGCGATAGATCATTGCTCAAACTCATTTGAACTAGCTCATCTGAGCGTACTTCAACGATGAGTTGAGCGATAAGCTGGAGTCTGCTCATTTTCAACCTTGGTTTAAACGTTTTTCCCGTTTCTCCGTCTAAACGGTTGATTATTTTTTACCACAGATGCGGTAGGGTCTGGAAAGATATGCTATATTTTAATTTGCGATTCTACCCCTAGGGGGCTTATCTGACAAATTTTCATACCTCAGCAGGGCTCAGGTGGAACCGGAACTGGAACCGGAAACGTTGCATTTTTATAGAACCGGAACTGGAATCGTTTTTTAAATTTTTTATGGAACCGGAACTGGAACTGGAATCGTTATTTTATTTTTTATAGAACCGGAACTGGCACAGAAAACCAGAACCGGAACTGGAACTGGAACCATTACTAAATTAATTAGATCAGGAATTAAAAAAATTATAATTAAATCAATTTGAACAATGAATTTGGAAACAAAAACAAAAACAAATATTATTTAAGTTACATGTGGACATGTGGACAAGAGAAAATATGTCCAATCATTTTTTTACATAAATTTTCAACAGCGGCGGTAGACTGCGGGTAGACTATCACAAATTTAATTAAATATTTTTAGTTAATTATAACTGGATGCAGCTGTTGTTAATCGCACAACATGATGCAGCACGTAGCGAAATTCATATAATTCATCATTATGATATTTAATCATTATAATAAGTATGTTGCAATTTAATAATTCATTCACCAATAACATACGTTGGATTACTGTACATCAACATGAATTGCACACTCACACAGAAAAAATTCTGTTAAATCCCATTAAAATTGGTCAATAGGACAATTATTGATTTAATAGTATACACAAAATTAATCTTTTCATATAAATTCAATGGCAATATCATGGTATTTTCTGGTATTTAAGGGTATTTTCCGATTAAAGTAATAATTTATCCTATTGACCATTCTTAATAGTAAAAAACTATTATTTATATAGTATTTTTTCTGGGTACTGTTAATGGACAGTGGTCGAATGGAAGTGTACTGGCTTTGCAATCTGAAGGAAGAGAGGTTCAAGTCACCGCCCGGGCAAAGTAAATAAAAATCATGTTTTCTTTTCAATTAATAAAAAAAAATAAATAAATTTTAAATAAATTAGTATACATATATATATATATATATATATATATATATATATATATATATATATATATATATATATATATATATATATCATCAACATGAATTTTTCTTAATTCAAAGATATGGAGCGATTTTATTAATATAAAAAAACATTTTATTATTTATATGACGGGCCCGTGCTTAGCTGTTGAAATTTTTTTATTGGTTTTATAAATGTGGTAACCAAATAATTCTCCGCCAAAACAACTTTTCTCAAAGACAATTTTTTCTCAGACTACGCTTCTCCGCAGAATTATTCCCAGTAGAAATCTTCCCCGTAAAATCCACATAGAAAGCTTTCCCGTAGAATTCTCAACGTAGAATTCAACCCGGTAGAATTGTTTCCGGTAGAATTGTTCCCGGTAGAATTCTTTCCCGTAGAATTCTTCCCCGTAGAGTTTTTCCCAGTAGAAGTTTTAGTGTGGTGGGTTTTAATGTAGTAAGTTTCGGTGTGGTGAGTTTAGATGTGGTGAATTTTGGAGTGAGTTTAATTGTGGTTAGTTTTGGTGTGGTGAGTTTTAGTGTGGTGAGTTTTAGTGTGGTGAATTTTAGTGTGGTGAGTTTAAGTGTGGTGTTTTTAAGTGTGGTGAGTTTTAGTGTGGTCAATTATAGTGTGGTGGGTTCTAGTGTGGTGAATTTTAATGTGGCGTGTTTTAGTGTGGCATGTTTTAGTGTAGCGAGTTTTAGTGTGGTGAATTTTACTGTGGTGAGTTTTAGTGTGATGAATTTTAATGTGATGAATTTTATTGTGGTGAGTTTTAGTGTAGTGAATTTTAGGGTGGTGAGTTTTAGTGTGGTTAATTATAGTGTGGTGGGTTTTAGTGTGGTGAATTTTAGTGCGGTGAGTTTTAGTGTGGTGAGTTTTAGTGTATCGAAATTTGAGTGTAGTGAGTTTTAATGTGGTGAGTTTAAAAGTGGTGAATTTTAATGTGGTGAAATTTTAGTGTAGTGAGTTTTAGTGTGGTGAGTTTTAGTGTGGTGAAATTTTAGTGTGGTGAGTTTTAGTGTGGTGAGTTTTAGTGTGGTGACTTTTAGTGTGGTGAGTTTTAGTGTGGTGAGTTTTTATGTGTTGAATTTTTGTGTGGTGAGTTTAAGTGTGGTGAGTTTTAGTGTGGTTAGTTTTAGTGTGGTCAGTTTTTGTGTGGTGAGTTTAAGTGTGGTGAGTTTTAGTGTGGTGACTTTTAGTGTGGTGAGTTTTAGTGTGGTGAGTTTTAGTGTGGTGAAATTTTAGTGTGGTGAGTTTTAGTGTGGTGAGTTTTAGTGTGGTGACTTTTAGTGTGGTGAATTTTAGTGCGGTGAGTTTTAGTGTGGTGAGTTTTAGTGTATCGAAATTTGAGTGTAGTGAGTTTTAATGTGGTGAGTTTAAAAGTGGTGAATTTTAATGTGGTGAAATTTTAGTGTAGTGAGTTTTAGTGTGGTGAGTTTTAGTGTGGTGAAATTTTAGTGTGGTGAGTTTTAGTGTGGTGAGTTTTAGTGTGGTGACTTTTAGTGTGGTGAATTTTAGTGTGTTGAATTTTTGTGTGGCGAGTTTTAGTGTGGTGAGTTTTAGTGTGGTGAGTTTTAGTGTGGTAAGTTTAAGTGTGGTGAGTTTTAGTGTGGTGACTTTTAGTGTGGTGAGTTTTAGTGTGGTGAGTTTTTGTGTGTTGAATTTTTGTGTGGTGAGTTTAAGTGTGGTGAGTTTTAGTGTGGTTAGTTTTAGTGTGGTCAGTTTTTGTGTGGTGAGTTTTAGTGTGGTGAGTTTTAGTGTGGTGAGTTTTTGTGTGGTGAATTATAGTGTGGTGAGTTTTAGTGTGGTGAATTATAGTGTGGTGGGTTTTAGTGTGGTTAATTTAAGGGTGAATTTTAGTGTGGTGAGGTTTAGTTTGGTTAGTTTTAGTGTGGTGAGTTTGTTTTTCTTTTTCTTTCCTTTTTATGTTTTTCATTTAGTTTGGATTGTGGTTTTATGTGATTGGTTTTGTTTTTGTATTTTTGCTTTTGTTTTGTTTTGTGCTTTTGTGTGTTTTTTTTATTTTTTTTTTTGTATTTGAGTTTTTTTGTTTCATGTTCGTTGCTGGTGAAAGTGCCGAGTTATATCGTATTGAAAGTTTAGGTTGTATGGGAGGTGCCACGCCTCTTTGTCCAATCCCGCCCATATATAGCCTATCATTCCTTCCAGACCATACCGCATCTGTGGTAAAAATTTCAAGAAAATCGGATCAGCCGTTTAGACGGAGAAGCGGAACAAACGTACAAACGAACAAACAGATTTATTATATTAATAGGATTTGTCCGTTTAAAACATTTGTCAGTTTCGCTCTTTGTTTCGAACGTTTGTTCAAATCATTTTTCCAACTATTTTTTTGATATACAAAAATTTCATTTTTTTTACCTTCGCGTATGATTTATATCAGGCATGTCAAACTCATTTGGCACCATGGGACGCATTGGCAATTCAAAAGATGTGGCGGGCCGCTTTTGTGAACCATAAGGAAAAAAATCTATCGTTTTTTACATTTGGTAAAAAAATACAATGATAAGATTCTAAAATTTTCTATTAATCTTCTTTAAAAGCGCCGCCGGTGAATTTTACAAAAAATGGTGCGATTTTTGTCTGTTTGAAATATATCGAAAAAATGTCCAAACTTCTATGATGCTGCCAAAAATTTTGTCTGAGGTATTTACAATGTAGTATATTTCAAAAACAAACATTTTATAAAACAGACACCTGACAATCACCCAAAATTATTGCAACTTTTTTATGTTTTACGTACGATATCGGATTAGATCTCGTACCATTATCGAAGGCCAAATCGTACTAAAACTGCAAAATACTTCAAAGCGACATATCGCAGTTTTTTTCGAAACGATAATAAAAACGATTTTGGATTAATATCGCATCAAATATTTAAAATATATCGATATTTATTGGAAAAACATTGCCATATCGATGTGGAAAAATGTTTAAATATCCTAAAATAAAATTGACGAAAGTTGTTTTATTATCTTTAAAACGAGCTTTGTAGCATTCAACGGTCAAGAGTTTTTTTTTCAACACAAAAAGTGATTACTGATTAATTTTTTGAAACTTAGGACCATTGTATCTCTGAAGAAGGTGAGTCTTGAACTATGGTAGATTTGGTGTGAATGTCCCTAATAAAAAAATGTTTACTTACTAAAAAAATGTTAAAATGTTTCAATTTCCAGTATGTGCAAAGCAAGACTCTTGGTTAAAAACTTGTCGATATTTTTTTGATAAAAGTCAAAATTTTTGTTTCTTGTTTTATTCGGATTGTGCCTTTATTTGATACTGGAGCTGATTCCGAAAATGTCTTTGTTAAATAGGGTCTAGTTTTCGAGATTTTTAAGTTTTAATTATTTTTCTTTCCTTTTATTTAATTATCGAACCAAAAATAATAATGTAATTTTCTTTTCGGTTTTAAACGTAGAAAACTATGCGCTACCACATATTTTTTATATATGCCGACGAAATATAGCCAAGGGAAATTTAAAACTTTACAATAAATTTAAAATTTTATGCATATAAAATAATATTACACGGAGGGAAATAAAATTCTAAACCTCGAGAAGAATTCGGTTTTAAAGAAAAATAGTAGAATTTGACTAATACCAATAAAATACTACTAAAATTCAAGAATTTGTCAATATTTGTGAATATTAAGAAAGAAAATTACTTAGTTGTCATAAAAGTAAACACACGTTATTCTACTAGATGTTTAGCAAGCCCGTGTTCACGGGGGATTTTGAGGGTCCGAACCCCCTCCCCCACGGAGATTAAAAAAAAATATTTAATTAAATTAAATTAAACTAAAAATGTATATGAATGTAAATTATAGTTTTATAATATCACACGCTCAGATCAAAAGTGGTTTAAAAAATATGTTAGAATAAAAAATTGATCAAATAGTTTAGAGTAAAAACGAAACAATATTTTCTAAAAGCAAAAAACAATAAAAGAAGATCAGAGCAAAAAATCTCATTTGTGAGCTGACTTTATCTTTACTCATTCATATTCTAATAAAATTTTATTGATGTTAAAACGTATTGAGGAAATTAAAAAATGCTATACTAATAAAAGGTTATATATATATTCAAAAATATATACTTCAAAAAAATGTAAACTTACTTTACAAAAACTTTCATTGCTTAAAATTAGTTTGGTCGAAAATGTTTTTTTCTTGTGTTGAAAAACTTTAGTTTGGAACAATATTTACGGCTGATGGTGGGCTGGAAGACTAAAATACGGAAATTCGTCCTAACTCATTCAGAAATATAATTCTTTAACTATTTTTAATAACAATGGAGTATTGTTCTTCATTTGTGATATATTTTTTTTACCGTGTTAACTTTATAAGTTTAAAAGAAAATGTATAAATAATTTCGTTTACAACCTTTATTTTGTAGCTGAGATTTTTTTGACTATGGATTTAAAAGCGTTTTTACAAAATCAAATCATTTAAAGGTTTTATTCCCTTTTGAAATGTTACTATTAGATATTTTAAAAATCAATTCAAATTTATTTAAATGCGAATAAAAGCTGTAAACGAATTAGTATCGTACAACAATTTTCATATTTATACTCAATGATGTCTGTAGCCATGAACTACTTCCAATTTTTTTCAAATGTTCGACCAAAAATTCGATATGCATTTCAAAAGCAAATAAACCCCTTTAACGAATTGATCCAGAAAAATTTGTAAACACGATTATATTATTTTTTGAAGAAAATACAGGATTTTTAAGAAAATACAGGGTCTTATTTCACAACACAAATATACACCAATTCTGTGGCCTTATTGATTTAGGGTCTTATTTCATTTTAAATTTTTATTAAAAATACGTAAAAATAAACGAAAAGAAATTCGTTGTAATTTCTTACGCTTTTTTTAGGAATTTGTTTTGTTTCGTTTTACGTTATAAGAGAGATATATGTATATTTTTTTTAAATGTATTTATTGTTAAAAAATATAATAATAAATTTACAAACAAAAATATTTTTGAACTATGTAAAAAAAATGTCTAAAATAAAAAGTTGAAAAATAATTATTTGAAAAAAATTAATTGTGTGTATTGTTTTAAAAAAATAAGATTGTAAAAAAATTCCAATAATTTTTAGTTCGGAAAAAATGTTTCTTTGACAAAAATAACGTAAATATTGTTCCAAACTAAAGTTTTTCAACACAAGAAAAAAACATTTTCGACCAAAATAATTTTAAGCAATGAAAATTTTTGTAAAGTAAGTTTACATTTTTTTGAAGTATATATTTTTGAATATATATAAATAACCTTTTATTAGTATAGCATTTTTTAATTTCCTCAATACGTTTTAACATCAATAAAATTTGATTAGAATAAGAATGAGTAAAGATAAAGTCAGCTCACAAATGAGATTTTTTGCTTTATTGTTTTTTGCTTTTAGAAAATATTGTTTCGTTTTTACTCTAAACTTTTTGACCAATTTTTTATTCTAACATATTTTTTAAACCACTTTTGATCTGAGCGTGTGATATTATAAAACTATAATTTACATTCATATACATTTTTAGTTTAATTTAATTAAATTAAATATTTTTTTTTAATCTCCGTGGGGGAGGGGGGACCCTCAAAATCCCCCGTGAACACGGGCTTGCTAAACATCTAGTAGAATAACGTGTGTTTACTTTTATGACAACTAAGTAATTTTCTTTCTTAATATTCACAAATATTGACAAATTCTTGAATTTTAGTAGTATTTTATTGGTATTAGTCAAATTCTACTATTTTTATTTAAAACCGAATTCTTCTCGAGGTTTAGAATTTTATTTCCCTCCGTGTAATATTATTTTATATGCATAAAATTTTAAATTTATTGTTAAGTTTTAAATTTCCCTTGGCTATATTTCGTCGGCATATATAAAAAATATGTAGTAGCGCATAGTTTTCTACGTTTAAAACCGAAAAGAAAATTACATTATTGTTTTTGGTTCGATAATTAAATAAAAGGAAAGAAAAATAATTAAAACTTAAAAATCTCGAAAACTAGACCCTATTTAACAAAGACATTTTCGGAATCAGCTCCAGTATCAAATAAAGGCACAATCCGAATAAAACAAGAAACAAAAATTTTGACTTTTATCAAAAAAATATCGACAAGTTTTTAACCAAGAGTCTTGCTTTGCACATACTGGAAATTGAAACATTTTAACATTTTTTTAGTAAGTAACATTTTTTTTATTAGGGACATTCACACCAAATCTACCATAGTTCAAGACTCACCTTCTTCAGAGATACAATGGTCCTAAGTTTCAAAAAATTAATCAGTAATCACTTTTTGTGTTGAAAAAAAAACTCTTGACCGTTGAATGCTACAAAGCTCGTTTTAAGGATAATAAAACAACTTTCGTCATAACTCATAAATCCGAAAATTCAATCAATGGTCATTGTCCTTGAAATTTAAATTAATTGTTCATAAAACGGAAACCTTTTGAAATTTATATACGGTATAAAAAACAAACTTTTTCAATATGTTTAAGTATCGGTTGTACCGTAAATCTAAAGAATTTGGTAACTAGTCTGCCATGTGATTTATGGCTCTAAGTTTTCTCGAACTATCTTAGATAACAACAAAAATCCAGTATTTTTGCTAATTTTTAAAATTTCGTAATTTTCGTGGAGTAAAATTTTATTTTAGGATATTTAAACATTTTTCCACATCGATATGGCAATGTTTTTCCAATACGATATATTTTAAATATTTGATGCGATATTAATCCAAAATCGTTTTTATTATCGTTTCGAAAAAAACTGCGATATGTCGCTTTGAACTATTTTGCAGTTTTAGTACGATTTGGCCTTCGATAATGGTACGAGATCTAATCCGATATCGTACGATTTTGCCGACATTAAAAAGTTGCAATAATTTTGGGTGATTGTCAGGTGTCTGTTTTATAAAATATTTGTTTTTGAAATATACTACATTGTAAATACCTCAGACAAAATTTTTGGCAGCATCATAGAAGTTTGGACATTTTTTCGATATATTTCAAACAGACAAAAATCGCACCATTTTTTGTAAAATTCACCGGCGGCGCTTTTAAAGAAGATTAATAGAAAATTTTAGAATCTTATCATTGTATTTTTTTACCAAATGTAAAAAACGATAGATTTTTTTCCTTATGGTTCACAAAAGCGGCCCGCCACATCTTTTGAATTGCCAATGCGTCCCATGGTGCCAAATGAGTTTGACATGCCTGATATAAATCATACGCGAAGGTAAAAAAAATGAAATTTTTGTATATCAAAAAAATAGTTGGAAAAATGATTTGAACAAACGTTCGAAACAAAGAGCGAAACTGACAAATGTTTTAAACGGACAAATATAATAATATATGGGAATTGACCATTTATAAAGTCGCATGGTTTCATAGTCGTATTTAAGTGTCCTCGCGGGGACACGGTTAGTAAAACGTCAACATTAATTATAACACCCAGGGAAAAAATATTGTAAATTCGTTGGATTCATTATAAATTTGTTATACATCTTAACGATATGAAGTCAAATTTAGTTATAGTAAAAACATTATTTTTCGTAGTAATTTTTTAAAATTGTCAAATGTCACAAATTTAATAATAATAATAATAGTTTGGCGCTACAGTCCTGTACAGAACTTCGGCCGAGCTCTCTCACCATTTTGAGCTGTGCGTATTATATTTGTACTCAAAGTGGTGGGACCTACAGGTTATTGCCAAATCCGAACGGCGGGTGAGAGCTTTTCATAGGCAATGGTTTTACTCTCGTAGGTTTGCCATTTACTGACGAGAGGTAGCGCGGTATAGAAAAATGTTTCTATGAAAAGATGTTGTTAGCCCCAGCCCAGGCTTGAACCGGGGACCTTTCGACTCGCAGTCCAACGCACTAACCACTGAGCTACCGCGGCTACAAATTTACTATGTTTAATATGAATTTACTACAAAAGTCAAAAGTAAAGTAAAGTGTTGGATCTTAGCCCAACAATCAATAAGAGATATGTCAAAAAATATAATATATTTCATATTTTCAAAAAGTAAATATGATATTTAAACTGAAATAATTTAAAGTTCCAAATAAAATCGATGAAATGGATTAAAGATCCAAATAAACGAGCGAGGGACTGCTGAAACCCAAATAGAACAATATTATATAATTTGTTCAAAAGGGTGTAACCCTCTGAACTGCCTGAGCTAGGTCCAGATTTAAAATTTTTGGCTTATATAAAATCCATTCTTCGAAAAATATTGAAATATTGTTAAGCTGAAATAAAATAAGCGATAGTTGGATTAGTGTTATTAAAAATGTTAGAAGAAATGGTGTCCAACGGCTGATGGTGGGCTGGAAGACTAAAATACGGAAATTCGTCCTAACTCATTCAGAAATATAATTCTTTAACTATTTTTAATAACAATGGAGTATTGTTCTTCATTTGTGATATATTTTTTTTACCGTGTTAACTTTATAAGTTTAAAAGAAAATGTATAAATAATTTCGTTTACAACCTTTATTTTGTAGCTGAGATTTCTTTGACTATGGATTTAAAAGCGTTTTTACAAAATCAAATCATTTAAAGGTTTTATTCCCTTTTGAAATGTTACTATTAGATATTTTAAAAATCAATTCAAATTTATTTAAATGCGAATAAAAGCTGTAAACGAATTAGTATCGTACAACAATTTTCATATTTATACTCAATGATGTCTGTAGCCATGAACTACTTCCAATTTTTTTCAAATGTTCGACCAAAAATTCGATATGCATTTCAAAAGCAAATAAACCCCTTTAACGAATTGATCCAGAAAAATTTGGAAACACGATTATATTATTTTTTGAAGAAAATACAGGATTTTTAAGAAAATACAGGATTTTTAAGAAAATACAGGGTCTTATTTCACAACACAAATATACACCAATTCTGTGGCCTTATTGATTTAGGGTCTTATTTCATTTTAAATTGTTATTAAAAATACGTAAAAATAAACGAAAAGAAATTCGTTGTAATTTCTTACGCTTTTTTTAGGAATTTGTTTTGTTTCGTTTTACGTTATAAGAGAGATATATGTATATTTTTTTTAAATGTATTTATTGTTAAAAAATATAATAATAAATTTACAAACAAAAATATTTTTGAACTATGTAAAAAAAATGTCTAAAATAAAAAGTTGAAAAATAATTATTTGAAAAAAAATAATTGTGTGTATTGTTTTAAAAAAATAAGATTGTAAAAAAATTCCAATAATTTTTAGTTCGGAAAAAATGTTTCTTTGACAAAAATAACGTAAATATTATTCCAAACTAAAGTTTTTCAACACAAGAAAAAAACATTTTCGACCAAAATAATTTTAAGCAATGAAAATTTTTGTAAAGTAAGTTTACATTTTTTTGAAGTATATATTTTTGAATATATATATATAACCTTTTATTAGTATAGCATTTTTTAATTTCCTCAATACGTTTTAACATCAATAAAATTTTATTAGAATAAGAATGAGTAAAGATAAAGTCAGCTCACAAATGAGATTTTTTGCTCTGATCTTCTTTTATTGTTTTTTGCTTTTAGAAAATATTGTTTCGTTTTTACTCTAAACTTTTTGACCAATTTTTTATTCTAACATATTTTTTAAACCACTTTTGATCTGAGCGTGTGATATTATAAAACTATAATTTACATTCATATACATTTTTAGTTTAATTTAATTAAATTAAATATTTTTTTTTAATCTCCGTGGGGGAGGGGGGACCCTCAAAATCCCCCGTGAACACGGGCTTGCTAAACATCTAGTAGAATAACGTGTGTTTACTTTTATGACAACTAAGTAATTTTCTTTCTTAATATTCACAAATATTGACAAATTCTTGAATTTTAGTAGTATTTTATTGGTATTAGTCAAATTCTACTATTTTTATTTAAAACCGAATTCTTCTCGAGGTTTAGAATTTTATTTCCCTCCGTGTAATATTATTTTATATGCATAAAATTTTAAATTTATTGTAAAGTTTTAAATTTCCCTTGACTATATTTCGTCGGCATATATAAAAAATATGTAGTAGTGCATAGTTTTCTACGTTTCTACGTTTAAAACTTTCGTCATAACTCATAAATCCAATCAATGGTCATTGTCCTTGAAATTTAAATTAATTGTTCATAAAACGGAAACCTTTTCCAACAGATCCAACACTTTACTTTTGACAAATTACAATCAATATATATATATATATATATATATATATATATATATATATATATATATATATATATATAACTTTTAAAATATAAAAAAAAATAATAATAATATTGAACATTTTGGTGGGTGTTTTCAATTTCAAGGAGGATGCTGGAGCTTAAGATTTTATTCCAAACTAGTGAAATTTTAGGAGGACATTAAAAGATTCAATCTCTAATTATTAAGCCTATTTCGATCCAAAACAACTTTATTTAGATGGTTAAAGAAATATAAATATGGATTTAAAATGATTTTTTAACATCATCATCAATGTACGAATACAGGACTCAAGGACTTTTTTACTCAAATTTTTTGTGGTAAACTCCAGCAGCACAATGTAACTTTTAGGCCTTAAGTTATAGAAAAGCTTAATTAATTAACGCAGTTCAAATGGCAGAAAAAATTAATTGAAAAAAAAATATATTAAATCTATATTTTTTAGTATTGGTGCCCGACAAAATTTGACATGGTTCAGTAAAAGTTACAGCAAATATTGGATACATTTGTAGAGCTAATTCCGAAAATGACATCAGTTTAGTAAAATTGGCTCTAGTTTCTGAGATATAGCCCATTTTATAATCTCCCATTATTCTTCTTTTATTTTTAAAATTTAAATATGAAATTATCTTTTCGATATAAGAAAACCTTTCGCCATAAAATACAAATTTGTTTTTATGCGTGAAAAAATTTGTTTGCGAGATACATAGAAGCAAAAGTTATGTATGAACAATTTTATTAGATAAATATATTAAATATAAATTAGGTTGTATAGAGGATACTTGGCGCCACATAAAAGTTAATACAAATATTTTTTAAAATTTTTATCCACTAAGTAATATAGTATTTTATTACCAAAATTTTTAACTTTTAAAACAAATTTGAATTTCTTTTGCATATATCTCGCAAACAAATTTTTTGACGCATTAACTCATTTGTTAATGCGTGAATGTATTGTAGCGCGATATTTTTATGCGTCTAATATCGAAAAGACATTTTCATTATTTTGTTTTGTTGGAATTTTAAAAATAAAAGAAGACCAAAACAATGAGAAATTGAAAAATGGCCTATTTCTCAAAAACTATTGCCAATTTGACAAAACTAATGGTATTTTCGGAATCAGCGGCTCAAATGCATCCAATATTTGCTGCAACTTTTTTAAAAATAAAAATGTAGGTGTTGACCACCAAAATCAGTTTTATAACTTTTGGACCATAATTTCTTATGACAATTTTTAAATAATGAATTACAGATTCTTTTCAACTGTGCTGTAGGGCTTTCTTCATATTTTGAAAGTAAACGCAGAGTTTTTCTCAGAGAAGTATAAAATTTACTACTTTTGTAATAATATTTCTTTAAAATATAAATTTTTGACAAAATCATGGCGTCTTAGGGGGGGAGATCGCGCCCTTCTCCCCCTGTGGACCCGCCACTGCCTGCGGCACACGATTATTTGGAGTTGTAAACAACAAAGTAAACGATTTGATCATTAAGTACGAAATTATATAAGAATAAAGAAGAACTAAGAACTGTATCTGTCATCGAGTAGTGAAAATAATCACTGCCCGTCATGCGGCATGACGCGTAAATAAAAATGTCTATTTTTAGAATGGTTAAAATAGTTGCAGGTCACTAATATGATCATACACAAATACTCAAATACCTACCTTCTTACCGTCAAAAAATTAATTAATTAATTAACGCAATTCATAACAATTATGAACGCGTTTATTATATCAATTTCGCTCAAATTGTGCGATTCGTGTACACGAAGAATAGTTCATAAATAGAATGATTTTTTCCATATATATTATGAACGATGTCACAATTAACGGCGTTCATTCCATTTATGAACAACATTTTTTCTGTGTACTCAAAATCACGCGAGACTCACACCCACTTCGAGTAAAAAATCACTATTTGATAGTTGGCAGCGTTAATTTCTTGTCAAATTTATTTTGCAGTTCAACGAATAAATAAAAAATACAATTTTTTTTTTATAAAAAAAAATTCTATTAAAATCGAATTTTAATATTGCCAAACTTTTTTGTATTATCGATAGTTTTATGTAAAAAGTATTAAATTGTATACATTACGCAGCATAATCAGTGCTGTACTCTTTCGCCACATACATATGGTCATTTCCAGAAAAACGTCAACCACGACCGAAAAATTCAAAATGCTCAAATCTTTTAAATAACGATGGAAAAAATGTCTATTCCGTTAACGGTAACGTATAAAAAAATACTCAAGTTACGTTACTATGAAATATGTAAATATACCAATTTTTCATGAATTTTGAGTAATCAAATTAATTAACTTTAAAGACATACAAATACAAAATATTATTTTCTGTTTTTTTTTTTTTGGTAACATTAATAATTATTCCTAAAACTTAAAAATAATGATACAAATTAAAATAACGACAAAATTTTGATTTTTGTATAAGGGTTTTTGTTGTCCCGTCCGAAACGAAAATGATACATTTAATACCATAGTAAACTGAAAAGTTTTTTTTTTAAGATTTGAATCCACTGTTTCCAAGCAGAATTTCCTCGGTATTTCCAAAAATATAAACATAATTTTTGATAATTAATTGTAATCTGTCCCGTCCGGAACTTTGAGTACATAGGAACAAAATGCTTATATACAAAAATAAAGTAAATCGTCTCAGCTATTTTTACAGATAATTCAAAAAAATATATATTGTATGTAAAAAGTATTTTTGGAATAAAAATCGTACTGATAATTTCTGTACGGAATTGTTTGTCGCGTCCGGAATTTTTCTGTGATTTATTATGAAAGAACTATAAACTTTATGAACAAAGTGTAAATATACAAAGAAAGCACGTTATTTCAACTATTTTTTAAAAATATTTCGAAAAAATCATTTGTACTCAAAATTCGATTCTTTGGAATATCCATATGAACCTCCATATTTACTTCCGTGTGTGTCCCGTCGGGAACGCCCACTATTTTATTTATGTCTTTTGATGTACCTTATAGAATTCTATAATTTTTTGCAGATGTTTAGTTCTATTTAAATACTACATGCATAAAAAATCAGGTAAATTCATTAATTTTACTTCGAGATATTCAATTGTGCGAATGACCCGTCCGAAATCCCAGGAAATGCCCATATGCACGTAGTACAATAACAAAATGAACTGGCTGTGAAATATGCTGGTGATGCCTAAACGCATATACATTGAAATCGGATATCGGTCTCAGTAACGATTTCAATCACACCTTAAACACATTCAGTTGCATATTATAAATAGATCAAAACAAACTAAGTTGGTTGATTTTTAATTTTTCAATTGAAATTAGAAAAAAAAATTAATAAACGATGTCATCAAATGGAGCATTTTGGTGACCTTGAAAAATGAAAACCGGTACACCTACATACAGGTACACCTACAAATGAAATGTAATTGTCTCACAATTACAAACTATATCGCCCTCTAGAGTCTAGAGAATTTTATGTTCGTAGTATTTACACATTTGTGGATTGAGTTTATTTTGTTAATACAGGAAGTTTAAGATTGTTATATTAAACTTTTAAAGTAAACATATATATTAATTTTTTTTTTATATTTTTTAAATTTTTATTTTTGTTTTTATAGATATGCTTTAAACACATTCGAAGCGACAACGACATTGCTACACTTGTCAAAATTAAAAAAACATGAAGTTATATGGATACGACTATTTTGGCTACGGCACGACTACATGACGACAATTGTCGCTGTCGCCAATATAGATTTAATTCTAATTTATCAGGCGACAATCGTTGTTTTTATTAGTTTTAAGAATTGTTTGCAAATTTTTTGTGTTATTTATGGTGACAAATTATTAAAAGGAATAAATTTAAGAATACATTTATATAATCGATGATGTTTAATAAATATAACATTTAAAAATGTAGTGAGAAAAATATTGCCGTTGTCGCGTTGAATGTAATCAAGTAGCTCACAACTCTACTTCATTTGTCGAGAAGTACTAGTTGTGGTCGTGTAGCTGTCGCGGTATATGTGTTCAAAGCATTCAACATAAATAAGTGACTCAAATGAAAGGAAATAGAAGTACAAAGAAACTCTTGCGTTTGTATGAACATATAATGAAATTTTTTTTCAAAAAATCGGGAGATTTTATGGAAAAATGTTTCACCTACGGCATTTATAAATCTACATTACTAGATCGGAGTGTAAATAACCAGAATATAAATTAATAAAAAAAAAGAAATATTTTTCCAAAAAATTGCGCGATTTTTTGCAAATTATTTTCGTCTGAGGCGCTTTTAAATCAACATCATTATATTGGAGTTGAAGTTAACAGAATAAAATCTTATATACAGGGCTCGGATTTTGATGACATGCCATTTTTTCAATGCATTTGTCATGTTTTGGATTTTTTTTCGTCGTCATTGAGGTCATCATTTGTAGAATTTTGTAGATTTTTCATGATACTAAGCAACGCAAATACATTTAAATCCGATATCGGTCTCAGTAACGATTTCAATCGCACCTTAAACACATTCAGTTGCAAATTATAAATAGATCAAAACTAACTAAGTTGGTTGATTTTAAATTTTTCAATTGAAAATATAAATTTAAGAATACATTTATATAATCGATTGTGTTTAATAAATATAACATTTCAAAATGTAGTGAGAAAAAGATTGCCGTTGTCGCGTTGAATGTAATCAAATAGCTCACAACACTACTTCATTTGTCGAGAAGTACTATTTGTGGTCGTGTAGCTGTCGCGGTATATGTGCAGGGGCGGATCCAGAAGTATGATTTGGGGGGGCGATTGATTTTTTTGCGCCTTTTTTCCATTTTTTCTAAAATGCGCCCCAAAAATTTATTTTGCTCCCTTTTTTATATTTTCTCATCAAATACAGTGAATAATGAATTATACACAACTGTACTTCTTTAAACCAACTTTTTTTCTTTAAATCAACCATTTTATTTGCTTAAAAAACAAAAAAGGGTGCGGTCGGATCTGTGGTACCCTAGAAAAATCGATATCCGGTGCACCTACATATTTGGTCATATTGGTACTCAGGTAATAATGCCACATTTGTAATGATATGGTTATTTTTATGAGGATGTTATATCGATGAAGCGCCGCAGACGAAATTTTTTTATAAAATATTATTTATTTTTTATTTTTTACAACATAAATACAAAAATGTATAATAGACTTCTGATTAAATTTCTTTTCGTTTGGGTACCCACACTTGTATCTATATATTATTTGTGTATAAAATGAACTCAGTTGTTAAAACTAAAAAGGGTCCTGAAGTTACTGTGGTTATCGAATCATGAACATAATAACATACTAATCGTGAAATCAATATCTTTCATTTCAGTACCTACATGTTCATATAGGTAGGTGTATAAGGTTTCGATTTATCTGGGATACCACAAGTCCGACCACGCCCCAATTTAGTCTGGGACCCAAACAGAGGGGATAGTTTGAAGAAAAAATATTTCACTTCATCCGGTTATCTAAAGTTCACCCATTTTGTTTGTTTGTTTGGAGATTTTTTGGTAGGAGTAACTACTTTTTTTCTATATATATATCAAAAATAATAATTAATTATGATATTTATAAATATGCATCTAAAATAAAAATTATATTTGAATTTTGAAAATATTTATCAAAAACAATTATTTTTGATTTTCATAATATTAATCAAACTTTTATTTATATTTCTCAAAAATAATTATTACAAAATATTTTAAAATTGAACAGTCCTATAATAAAAATAAGACCATAAATTAAAAATGTTCATCGAATGTTATCTAATGGTACCCTTTGTTTTACAGTGCCATAATTTCTTAAAATGACTTTTTACATATAAATTTGAAAAAATTAATTATCTTTGGTCTCTGATTTTAGGAAGGTGTACATTCTCAGTACCCTTTGGAAACAAAATTCAATTTGTGTATTATATTAAACGTGATCAATACCGACATCTCGTTGGAAAAGTACTTCAGATATACACAATGAATTTTTAATGATTATTTTCACTTAACAAGTCAGTATATTTCGAAAACCAAAAATATTTGAATATGATTTTTTTTTAAGTATAACATTTGTACCAATTGTACCAAACTTAAGTTTGATATTTAACCTAGTTTTTTGTACCATTTATTCAAGAATTAAAAGATAATAGTTACTTCACCAATTATTAAATTAATTTACATTGGACATACTTAAAAACTATATTTTGTGAATAATTTATTTTTAATTATGAAAAATACACCAACACATCTAAAACTATGAATTGTCGAACTTTTATCGAACTTTCAAAAACGGTATTTGGACTTATAGTTGTACAACGAAGATATACAAAATAATATGTATATTTTTTAAAAACTATGGCGCTTTAGTATAGACAATTTAAATTAAAAAACATCTATTTGACAATTTATTCTATACAAAAATTCTAAAAAAGTCGATTTTTTTATACCCTACACCTATGAGGTACAGGGTATATTAAGTTTGTGCAGATATTGTAACGCCCCTTAGGAGGCGTGTCCGGTATGGAAAAGTATATATATTCTTGATCAGCATCACTACCCGAGTCCGTTTAGCAATGTCCGTCTGTCTGTCTGTCTGTCTGTCCGTCTTGCTGTCCGAATACAGAAAAACTTGAGAAATACTGATCAGAATGCGATGAAATTTCGTCTGAATATATTTTAGCCACAAAATAGGAACTGAGTTTGAAAATGAGCCAAATCCGTCAACGGACACGCCCACCTCCCATACAATTCACTTTTATATAACTCTTCAGGAACTAATAACTCGAAAAGTATACAAGATATAGTTATAAAATTTAAAACATATTGTTGTAATTTACCTTAAAATATGTGGTCCAAAAATGGGCGTGAACCGCCCACATTTTTTTTTCATTATTTCCTGGGTTTTCATAATGGAAAATTGAACCGTAAATTATTAAAATCAAATCTATGAAATATTAGCCTTATAAAATGTTGAATATAGGCGTGGTCCGCCCAATTATATTTTTCTATTTTTTTTTATTAGTTTTTTATACTTTTTTTATCAATTTTTAAAATTATGGGGATATATGACGTACATTTCGGATATGTGAATAATATTCTGAGGGTGCGGAGGTTCAGCATAATTAAAAACTTCAAAATTAAGGTATGCAATTAAATATTCCACATTAATATCTCCACCAAAGGTGTAGGGTATTCCATAGTCGGGCCCGACCGACTATAAAAGTCCGCCCCATGTGACCGAACTTACCCATGTGACCTAACTTTCCCAACTCGTTTTAAGTCGAATTATTAAAGTTGTCTAAAATTGTCTATGGTTATGCGCCTATAATGTTTAAATTCTATTTAATATTGACACCCCGAGACAAAATGTATGTCATTTTTCAGTAATATTTCCGGCCAAGATTATAATGTCAAAAAGTTTTTTTTAAGTCGCAAAATTTAAAAAAGCGAATAGTTAAAAAGGTAATTTACAGAATATTAGTAATCTGGAGATAGTTAGTAGTTTTTACACAAAGGCGCTATGTGGAGAGAAAAGCTCAAAAAGGCGTTAACTATTCAAATAACAATCAAATTTAAAACAGCGCATAACTTACAGAATTTTATCGTCTTTACAAGCGCAAAATTATCAAAACAAACACAAAATGAAAATGACGCATATTTACTCTTTAAATGAATTGTGTTTTTTTTGAAAATTTGGCGCCTTTTTCTATATTATGCGATATTTTTAAAAGCCGCAAACATTCTGCATTTTCAGCGCTTTTTCCATTTTGTGTTTATTTTTTTGAAAATTTAGCGCGTTTCTCTGTAGTTTCCGGTCTTTTAAAAAGGCCTAAAAATTCTGAATATTAGGCGCGTTTGCAATTTTATGCTTTTTTGAAAATGTTGCGCCATTTTCTATATTTTGCGCCCTTTTGTAGAGGTGCCAAAATTTTGTAAAATATGCGCATTTGCAATTTTATGCTTTTTTTAACATTTTGCGCCTTTCTCTATATTTTTGCGCCCTTGTATAGAGTCGCATTTGCAATTTTATGCTTTTTTGAACATTTTGCGCCTTTCTCTATATTTTTGAGCTCTTCTATAGAGGCGCAAAAATTTTGTAAATTAGGCGCATTTGCAATTTTAGGCTTTTTTGAAAATGTTGCGCATTTCTCTATATTTTGCGCCCTTCTGTAGAGGCGCCAAAATTTTGTAAATTAAGCGCCGTTTAACGACGTTTAACATTGATAGCTGTTTTACAGTGAAAGTTTAAAATGAACTAAGTCAAGTCGGATAAATATGGGATCACTGGCAAATGTCAACAAATTATCGATTATTTTCAATGTCTTGATTTACAAAATGTTTGCATACAATTATCAGCTGTTCCAAATGAGAGAAATAATCGATAATTTGTTGACATTTGCGGCCGAGGGAGGCGATCTCCCCCAAAATGCGCACTTTTGAATTTTTTAAACAAGTTTAAAAAAAACGCAACATGAAAAAATGCGCCTAATATTCTAAATTTCGCGCTTTTTAAAAAGAGCGGAAACTATAGAGAAAGGCGCAAAATTTGCAAAAAATCATAAAATCGCAAATTTTCTACCTCTACCGAAGGGCGAAAAATAAAGAAAAAGGCGCAAAATATTCAAAAAAGCATAAAATTGTAAATGCGCCTTATTTACAAAATTTTTGCGCCTCTATAGAAGGGCACAAAATATAAAGAATGGCGCAAAATTTGCAAAAAAACATAAAATTGCAAATTTTCCACCTCTACAGAAGGGCGCAAAATATAGAGAAAGGCGCAAAATTTTCAAAAAAGCATAATATTGCAAATGCGCCTAATTTACAAAATTTTTGCGCCTCTATAGAAGGGCGCAAAATATAGAAAAAGGCGCAAAATGTTCAAAAAAGCATAAAATTGCAAATGCGCCTCTATAGAAGGGCGCAAAAATAAAGAGAAAGGCGCAAAATGTTCAAAAAAGCATAAAATTGCAAATGCGCCTAATTTACAAAATTTTTGCGCCTCTATAGAAGGGCGCAAAATATAGAAAAAGGCGCAACATTTTCAAAAAAGCATAATATTGCAAATGCGTCTAATTTACAAAATTTTTGCGCCTTTATAGAAGGGCGCAAAATATAAAAAAAGGCGCAAAATGTTCAAAATAGCATACAATTGCAAATGCGCCTTATTTACAAAATTTTTGCGCCTCTATAGAAGGGTGCAAAATATGGAGAAAGCCGCAAAATGTTCAAAAAAGCATAAAATTGCAAATGCGCCTAATTTACAAAATGTTGGCGCCTCTACAGAAGGGCGCAAAACATAGAAAATGGCGCAACATTTTCAAAAAAGCATAAAATTGCAAACGCGCCTAATATTCAGAATTTTTAGGCCTTTTTAAAAGACCGAAAACGCGCTAAATTTTCAAAAAAATAAACGCAAAATGGAAAAAGCGCTGAAAATGCAGAATGTTTGCGGCTTTTGAAAAGATCGCATAATATAGAAAAAGGCGCCAAATTATCAAAAAAAAAAACACAATTCATTTACAGAGTAAATATGAGTCATTTTCATTTTGTGTTTGTTTTGATAATTTTGCGCTTGTAAAGACGATAAAATTCTGTAAGTTATGCGCTGTTTTAAATTTGATTGTTATTTGAATAGTTTACGTCTTTTTGAGCTTTTCTCTCTACATAGCGCCTTTGTGTACAAATTACTAACTATCTCCAGATTACTAATATTCTGTAAATTACCTTTTTAATTGTTCGCTTTTTTAAATTTTGCGACTTAAAAAAAACTTTTTGACATTATAATCTTGGCCGGAAATATTACTGAAAAATAACATACATTTTGTCTCGGGGTATCAATATTAAATCGAATTTAAACATTATAGGCGCATAACCATAGACAATTTTAGACAACTTTAATAATTCGACTTAAAACGAGTTGGGAAAGTTAGGTCACATGGGTAAGTTCGGTCACATGGGGCGGACTTTTATAGTCGGTCGGGCCCGACTATGGAATACCCTACACCGTTGGTGGAGATATTAATGTGGAATATTTAATTGCATACCTTAATTTTGAAGTTTTTAATTATGCTGAACCTCCGCACCCTCAGAATATTATTCACATATCCCAAATTTACATATATCCCCATAATTTTAAAAATTGATATAAAAGTATAAAAAACTAATAAAAAAAATAGAAAAATATAATTGGGCGGACCACGCCTATATTCAACATTTTATAAGGCTAATATTTCATAGATTTGATTTTAATAATTTACGGTTCAATTTTCCATTATGAAAACCCGGGAAATAATGAAAAAAAAATGTGGGCGGTTCACGCCCAGTTTTAGACCACATATTTTAAGATAAATTACAACAATATGTTTTAAATTTTATAACTATATCTTGTATACTTTTCGAGTTATTAGTTCCTAAAGAGTTATATAAAAGTGAATTGTATGGGAGGTGGGCGTGTCCGTTGACGGATTTGGCTCATTTTCAAACTCAGTTCCTATATTTTGGCTAAAATATATTCAGACTAAATTTCATCGCATTCTGATTAGTATTTCTCAAGTTTTTCTGTATTCGGACAGCAAGACGGACAGACAGACAGACGGACATTGCTAAACGGACTCGGGTAGTGATGCTGATCAAGAATATATATACTTTTCCATACCGGACACGCCTCCTAAGGGGCGTTACAATATCTGCACAAACTTAATATACCCTGTACCTCATAGGTGTAGGGTATAAAAAAATCGACTTTTTAGAATTTTTGTATGGAATAAATTGTCAAATAGATGATTTTTAATTTAAATTTGACTTTAAATTGTCTATACTAAAGCGCCATAGTTTTTAAAAAATATACATATTATTTTGTATATCTTCGTTGTACAACTATAAGTCCAAATACCGTTTTTGAAAGTTCGATAAAAGTTCGACAATTCATAGTACAATTGGTACAAATGTTATACTTAAAAAAAAATCATATTCAAATATTTTTGGTTTTCGAAATATGCTGACTTGTTAAGTGAAAATAATCATTAAAAATACATTGTGTATATCTGAAGTAGTTTTCCAACGAGATGTCGGTATGTAGGTGCACCGAATATCGATTTTTCTAGGGTACCACATATCCGACCGCACCCTTTTTTGTTTTTTAAGCAAATAAAATGGTTGATTTAAAGAAAAAAAGTTGTTTAAAGAAGTACAGTTGTGTATAATTCATTATTCACTGTATTTGATGAGAAAATATAAAAAAGGGCGCAAAAAAAATTTTTGGGGCGCGTTTTAGAAAAAAATGGAAAAAAGGCGCAAAAAAATCAATCGCCCCCCCAAATCATACTTCTGGATCCGCCCCTGCACATATACCGCGACAGCTACACGACCACAACTAGTACTTCTCGACAAATGAAGTAGTGTTGTGAGCTATTTGATTACATTCAACGCGACAACGGCAATCTTTTTCTCATTACATTTTTATACCCTACACTAAGAGTGAAAGGGTATATTCAGTTTGGTACGCCGTTTGTAACATCCAGAAGGAAGCATCTCCGGTATGGAAAAGTATATATATTCTTGATCAGCATGACCTCCTGAGTCGATTTAGCAATGTCCGTCTGTCCGTCTGTTTGTCCGTCTGTCTGTCTGTTGAAATCCCTACTACTTTTAAAATTGTAGAGCTAGATAAGTGAAACTTATAATTTAGATTACTAATATACCTACGCTGTATGTGCGAAAAAATTGGCGGTCCATTGTGACCTATGATCCGACCACTTATGTTCAAATACCTCATATAAAATGTACATATAAAGATCAATTTTTATGTATACGTGCTTAGGTAAACTTTTTTGGTCAAATATATATTGACATCATGCTCAAATACATGATAATAATGTTTTCCGGCGAAAAGACTTGTGGTTCACAAAAAAAAATCGAAATTCGGTAAACCTACCCATTTGTAAAAATTGGTATCAAATGAATGGAAATTCTTCAGCGATTAAATGTTTGTAGTTATTTTCAGGATTCGTATACCCTGGTGAACTATATATCACTTTGAATGGTAACCACACATATGTGTAGGGTATTTATAGTCGGCTTAGATCGACTATAATTTTGATAATCCTAACTATCATTACACCTACTTTAAACATTCCCATGTGATCTAACCTTCCCAACTGGTTAAATGTTATATTGATTAAACACCATCGATTATATAAATGTATTCTTAAATTTATTCATTTTAATTATTTGTCACCATAAATAACACAAAAAATTTACAAACAGTTCCCAAAACTAATACAACATCGATTGTCGCCTGTCAAATAAGAATTAAATCTATATTGGCGACAGTGACAATTGTCGTCATGTAGTCGTGCCGTTGTCAAAATAGTCGTATCCATATAACTTCATGTTTTATTTAATTTTGACAAGTGTAGCAATGTCGTTGTCGCTTCGAATGTGTTTAAAACATATCTCTAAATACAAAAATAAAAAATTCAAAAATTCAAAAAATATTTAAAACAAAAAATTTAAAAATATATGATGCTTCAAAATTTTAATATTGTTATATATGTACTTCCTGTATTAACAAAATAAACTCAATCCACAAATGTGTAAATACTACGAACATAAAATGCTCTAGACTCTAGAGGGCGATATAGTTTGTAATTGTGAGACAATTACATTTCATTTGAGTACCAACCTGTATGTAGGTGTACCGGTTTTCATTTTTCAAGGTCACCAGAATGCTCCATTTGATGACATAGTTCATTACATTTTTTTTATATTTTCAATTGAAAAATTAAAAATCAACCAACTTAGTTTGTTTTGATCTATTTATAATTTGCAACTGAATGTGTTTTAAGGTGTCATTGAAATCGTTACTGAGACCGATATCCGATTTAAATGTATATGCGTTTTGTTATTGTACGACGTGCATATGGGCATTTCCTGGGATTTCGGACGGGTCATTCGCACACTTGAATATCTCGAAGTAAAATTAATGAATTTACCTGATTTTTTGTGCATGTAGTATTTAAATATGACTTAACATCTGCAAAAAATTATAGAATTCTATAAGATACATCAAAAGACATAAATAAAATAGTGTGCGTTCCGGACGGGACACACACAGAAGTAAATATCGAGGTTCATATGGATGTTCGAAAGAATCGAATTTTGAGTACAAATGATTTTTCCGAAATATAAAAAAAAAAATGTTGAAATATCGTGCACTTTATCTGAGACAATTTACTTTATTTTTGTATATAAGCACTTTGTTCCGAAAGCTTACAGTTATATCATAATAAATCACAGAATAATTCTTTGCGTCCTGTGTAGAAATTTGCACTACGATTTTTTTCCTTAAATAATTGTGTATATGACAATATCAATAATCATTTTTATGAAATGAAAAGTGTTGTATTCCAGTTTCCAGATGTTTTTAAGTTTTTATTTTACTTTTTTGATTTTTTTTTTTTTTGATAAATTTTATACTGTAGTTTTACACTTTTGGTACTCAAAGTTCCGGACGGGACAGATAACAATTAGTTGTCAAAAATTTTCTAGAATTACTTGGAAAATTATGTTTACATTTTTGGAAATTCCGACGAAATTCTGCTTGGAAACAGTGGATTCAAATCTTCAAAAAAACTTTTCAGTTTACTATGGTAATAAATCTTTTTGGTAATAAATCTTATTGGTTTCGGACGGGACAACAAAAACCCTTATACAAAAATCAAAATTTTGTCGTTATTTTAATTTGTATCATTATTTTTAAGTTTTAGGAATAATTATTACTGTTACCAAAAAAAAAAACAGAAAATAATATTTTTAATTTGTATGTCTTTAAAGTTAATTAATTTGATTACTCAAAATACAAGAAAAAATTGGTATATTCACATATTTCATAGTAACGTAACTTTATGAGTATTTTTTTTCGTTAACGGAATAGATTTTTTTTCAGATATATAGATTCAGACATTTAAGATTCCAAATCCATCGGTCCAATTTTCGGTCGTGGTTGACGTTTTTCTGGAAATGCCCATCTGTATGTGGCGAATGAGTACGGCACTGATTAGGCTGTGCAATGTATACAATTTAATAGTTTTTTTATAAAACTATCGATAATACAAAAAAGTTTGATAATATTTAAATTAGTTTTTATTAGAATTTTTTTTTTTTATAAAAAAAATTGTATAATTTATTTGTTCGTTGAACTGCAAAATAAATTTGACAAGAAATTTACGTTGCCAACTTTGGGAGATAAATCTCAAATAGTGATTTTTTATATATTATATCTATTTGTTTTTACTACATTGACGCATTGAATACCGGACAAATTCCTGCGCTTCGTCTTTAACCATTATGTGTGCGACGTAAAAAATATCTTAATCAGTGCGGCGAGGTACCCGTATACCTAAATTCAAATTCTTTTAGGAAAAGTCCATTAATCTGCTAAAGTATTTTGAATATCCGCATCTATACAATTATTCACTCTTTTCTGACTTGTATTTTTATACATCCTTAAAGTTATTCATGTTTGCAAACTTTTTTAAGTTTATATCACTCGGAATTGCCTGGTGCGATATATTTGAGTTTCTCGATGGCAATATGAAGAAAAATATATGTTTGTGGCGAAAATCTGATCGTTTGTGTTTAAATATCTATTCAAACTGACATTCAAGATGTTCTCGAAAACTTCCAATGTCCACAAAGTAAGGTTTATATAAAATTAGAAAACATAATAAAAACCAAATCAATTATATATATATATATATATATATATATATATATATATATATATATATATAAATATATATATATATATATATATATATATATATATATATATATATATATATATATATATATATATATATAATACGCTAAAGTATTTTGTATTTCCGCATCTATACAATTATTCACTCTTTTCTTTGTCTGGTGCGATATATTTGAGTTTCTCGATGGCAATATGAAGAAAAATATATGTTTGTGGCGAAAATCTTATCGTTTGTGTTTAAATATCTATTGAAACTGACATTCAATATGTTCTCGAAAACTTCCAATGTCCACAAAATAATGTTTATATAAATAAAATTAGGAAACATAATAAAAACCAATTCCGTATATATCCGTATATATATATATATATATATATATATATATATATATATATATATATATATATATATATATATATATAGATATATACACATCCAGTACGTTCGCAATGTCCTCCTATGTTGTATTGATTCGTCTTACCGCAACTCCTGATGGCTGTTCTTTTTGCGGATGCACATTGCTTACATCTGTGAATCCAGTAGGCGGCTGACTTCTGATATCCGACCCAATAGAATTGCTTCCTGACTTCTTCAATCGTTTTAGTAACGCTCAAGTGACATCCATTGGTTCCACAATGGCATTTCAGTACTATGGCTTTTATTTTTGACTTGGGAACAACAATCAAATTTCGTGCAGATCTGCCATTTTCACTATCCCACACACGGTACAAACAACCATTTTGTAGCTTCAGGCTTTGCCACTGCGCCCAGTAAGTCCTGCTTATTGGACTGTTGGATGCTAACTCTTTCCATAATGGTTTTCTTTGTTGTTCCTTGAACGTCCTAATTTTTGCGATGTCGGGGTCCATCTTTTGATCATTTCGTATTTGCTCTAGACTCCATTGATCATCTGGCACGACACCCAATGAACGAATGTGAATTATATTCGTCTTTTCTTCATCCGTCGAGCATTCTCTGGATTCCATTTTACACACACGTGCCGACACAGTGCCCGAATTACCAATGGCGTTATTTTGGCCATCCACAGGTCTCTTTTCTGGTCGGTATCCTTTAAGTGGTTGCAGATTTACACATTTACGTCTTTCACGACAGTCGCGTGCCATATGCCCATATTTTCCACAGTTGTAGCATTTACCTTTCAATTGGGTGTTTCTGTTGGCAGCATAATGTCCGGATTTAACGCTGGCTTTGGACGCTCTACTTACTCCTTGACATAAATTTTCTCTCTCCTCATCTAGTACACGTTCTCCATCGCTGGTCAGCACAATGTAGACGCTATCTCCTGCGTAAGCGCTGTGGTGACCGTTTCCATAAATGTCACCTTTGGGTTAGTCATTGTTGCCCGTTTTGTCTCAGGATCCCGTATGCCATAAACGAATGCATTTATCTTGCACATTTCCAAGAAATCACAGGCTGAATCGGAATTCGCCAAATATACAAGTCTCTCCACTTCCGCAGCTTATTCCTGCAACGATTCGCAATTATTTTGCCTTCGGAACTTCAGCTGTATTCTGTAAATAGGTGCCATGTGGTCACTGCCGTATTTTCGTTGCAATGCACCCATGACCGCTGAATAACTGTTTATGTCACTTTTTTGGAACTGTCTGCAATACTTCGGCTGCGCCTCCTTTTAGCGCCACGATAAGTGCGGCTACGCTGTCCTCATTATTCCATCGATTACTTACAGCCGTGGTCTCAAATTGCAGCTTAAAAATGTTGAACGCTGTGGTTCCATCGTAAATCGGCGATTTTAGCCTCGTACCAGTAACAGCATGCTGTGTAGGTCTACTTGTCTGTAGTAAACTGACATCTTCTTGTATTTTCTGTAGCTTTTTGTAGAAACCATTTTCCAACTTTTCAAATTTGTCAACAATGTCCACTACAATGTCATTTACATGTGCCTCAAGTTCGTTTACTTTGCCATGGAGTGTATTAGAAACTTCCAGAAGCTGCTTCGAATGTTCTTGAAGCTGTTCGGTATTTTCCTGAAGTTTCTGTTCTATTCTGGTCGAATTTTCTTCGAGCTGTTTTGAATTTTCTAGAAATTTCTGTTCCATCCTGTCGAATTTTCTTGGAGCTGTTTTGAATTTTCTAGAAGTTTCTGTTCCATTTTGTTGGCATTTTCTTGAAATTGTTTTGAATTTTCTAGAAATTTTTGATCTAATTGGTTGGAATTTTCTTGAATCTGTTGTTGTATTGCTCCGAGCAACTGGCTCATATCAAAACTTTGCGACTGTACTTTTTGCTCCGTGTCCACACTTTTCGATGACGCTGTTGCAGCTTCCACTTCAAACTTGTGCTCTGCGAGGTCAATGCCTTGATTCTCTAATTCTTCCATTAGACGCTTTTGTAGCTCTACTTTCGTACCTACAGTTGGAAGATTATGAATCGCCAGCTCCTTCTTTAGTAGGTCGACTTTAAGTTGTTTGAATTTAACCATTTTGCATCACAATCCCACTTCTGACACCAATGTTACGAAAATTCAGTCTACGGAAAACTGTTCTACGAGTTCGTATCGCTGGATTGTGTACAAAATAAAAACACTCTTATGTTTGGTGTAAATTATAACAATTTACTTTATTAATTCACTTTAATAAACAACTTTACTAATAACAAATTCTAACAACTGCCGCACGTCCACAATTTAACTTGACATTTATCACACGAGCTGCACTCGACCACTTTACAATCACTACTGAAGTGAAGTACCTCAGATGCGGCTCCCTTATATACTGCATGCATCAGTTCGACACGTTTCGACAAGCTTCGACTTGTTTCGAGAACCTTCTACTCGTTTCGTAAATGACGCATGCTATTGGCATCTCATTCGCACTCATGTGTTTTAATGCGCTGATCTTCCATCTCTTTCTCGCGCACTGCCTCAGTGCGCTGAATGATCATCCGTCTCTTCCTAACACATGCTTAGTGCGCTGAATTGTCTCATTTATTATTGCTGAATGCTTGCACTGTGGGGCAAATTACCTCTTTTCGTAACAATATATATATATATATATATATATATATATATATATATATATATATATATATATATATATATATATCTATATATATATATATATATATATATATATATATATATATATATATATATATATATATAAATATATATATATATATATATATATACATTTTGAATATGTTTGAAGTTAACTAAAAAGAAATACGGAATTACCATACATGTATTAGGAATGAAGTGTAATTAAATTATAATCGAAATTGAATTTTTTTTTTCTTCACGTTTAAACATTGTTATATTTTCCAGCAGAATCTGTCAAATTTACCATAAATATGTTACAATACCAACATAAAATATTAATTGCATTTGAATAAACTATTTCTTGGCAAGTAAATTTACTTGGTTAAAACTATGTTTCGACACACAGAAAATGCCAATCAAATCTAAATACAACGTACGTTCGCGACGCTCGTCTTAATTTGATAATTTATCGACTGACGAAGTTGACAACGTTGTGCAGTATATTCTACCGACGCCATCGTTTGAACATATTGATGTTTTCAAACAAACAAAAAAGAAATTGGATTTAAATAAGTGTGTTCTTGTAACATTCTTCTTGTATACGAAGTTGGCACTCGTTAAGCAGAATTTTCTACCTACGAGTGTCAACTCGGTGATCGGCATTTTCTGCGTACGTGTCTTTTGTTGTTCGTTGAGAAAACGTGTTCGCGTCGGTAATAATTGTGTTTTTTGTAAATTAAATAAATATATAAATTGTGTTGCAAAAAGTACAAGTAGTAACGGAGTACAATATAGTGCAGTATATAATTTCTGAAACTAAATTGAAAAAACCGCAAATAAAATCTGTGTTTCGATTTTCAAACACAATTTGGCATATTTTTTTACAAAAGCCTCCGGGAATTCCTTGGCTATGCTATGTGCTGTACTGAGATCAACTGTAACTGTACCAAATATAAAGCGAGGTCGTTCAAAATCATGTTTTAATTTGAACATATGTATGTTTCGGTTCAAATATTATTTTTATTTTGATGTAGTAATTATTATGGTAATATATATATATATATATATATATATATATATATATATATATATATATATATATATATATATATATATATATATACATTTTGAATATGTTTGAAGTTAATTAAAAAGAAATACGGAATTACCATACATGTATTAGGAATGAAGTGTAATTAAATTATAATCGAAATTGAATTTTTTTTTTCTTCACGTTTAAAGATTATTATATTTTCCAGCAGAATCTGTCAAATTTACCATAAATATGTTACAATACCAACATAAAATATTAATTGCATTTGAATAAACTATTTCTTGGCAAGTAAATTTACTTGGTTAAAACTATGTTTCGACACACAGAATATATATATATACACATATATATATATATATATATATATATATATATATATATATATATATATATATATATATATATATATATATATATATATATATATATTGTTACGAAAAGAGGTAATTTGCCCCACAGTGTTTTAATTTGAACATATTTATGTTTCGGTTCAAATATTATTTTTATTTGGATGTAGTAATTATTATGGTAATTCAATGGGCCAATAAAACTAAAAACTACTCTAAAATAATATAAACACTCGTATATTAACAGCCAGATATTGTATCTCGATGTGACTGAGTCCTCTCACATGTGAGTACTCTCACATCGTCTGAAAAGTTGTATTTCATATCTTCACACATTCCGCCCGTTGGCTCTTACGTTGACTTTGTTCCCTCTTACGTTCTATGAAACCGCTGTAAACATCCAAACATTTAGCGTTACCAACAATCAAACTTGATCCAAAATAAATAAAAATTCAGTCGAAATTTCCAAATTTTTGAATCTGGCATTACTAAAATCTATATTATTTTAGCAAATACGCAAACCATTCATATTTTTGCTATGATTTGGGTTTGGAAAATAGAAAAACATAGCTTTTCAGTAAACAAAAAACTGCTGTACTGGGAAAAATGTCAAATATTTGTTTGTGTGATTTTCTTCATTTTTGCATTTTTTTCTAATTTGCTTTGTAAACTTATTTTTTGGATGAAAAGAAATGTGTAGTGTATTCAAAAATTATTTGAAATTGTTCTGTATCCTTTTTAGGTGCAATTAGTGTTTTTTTTTTGTGAAAATTTTAGAAAACGGAGCCAAAAAAGCTGCCGTCTAATTTGACACAATATTCGTGCGGTTGAGTTTTATGAAATACAAATTATTTCTTTACGTCGGCGCTTACCGTGTGACGTCAGACGTTTTGGGCTTTACAAAATACAAAAAGTCAGTCACACGGGCGTGCGTGACTACTTTCGTCAATTATCGAGATACAATATCTGGATGTAATTCTCATAAAATGTTAGCGTCCTAGCTTTTTTGAAACATATACAAATTTAACTTCAAAACTGCAAAAGGTACACGGGAACCTCGTCAAATATTATTTTTATTTGGATGTAGTAATTGTTATGGTAATTCAATGGTCCAATAAAACTAAAAACTACTCTAAAATAATATAAACACTCGTATATTAATTCTCATAAAATGTTAGCGCCCTAGCTTTTTTGGAGCATATACAAATTTAACTTCAAAACTGCAAAAGGTACACGGGAACCTCGTCGCACACATAACGGTTGAGTGTTTTAATTTGGTATTTAATTTTGATCTTTTTCCATACGAAGATCTTCTAAAACTACTAAAATTGAAGTCTCTTGGCTAACGGATATAACCCAGCAAGACATGTCTTACCGAAACTGAAACACAAAGACAAAACTATATTTTCTCACTCATACATAACTAATTGAAATAAATCCCTGCAGGACCAATGATGGATAAATGCCCCATAATTTTACTAGTAATAAAAACTCATATTTTTGCCCGTTGGTTTGCCAACAGCCGCTACAGTGGAAGGTGATAAAAAGTTTTGGCTTAAATTATTGATAAACATTGAAATAAAGTGTATTGAATAATATTGCTTATTTATCTATTTATATTATAAATGTCATCAAAATGGAAGGGTCGTCTGCATTAAACAAATGCATCGAGCGAAGCAAAACAAGGGCAAACAAACGGCGTTTTAAATATTATATTACATTTAACGCAATAAAAATGAAAACTATGGAATTTTCGTTTTTTGGTTTTATTTGGTATAATTTTGATTAGTTTATTAGTTATTTAACCGTCACTAACCTCAAAGTTATAAAAGTTTATGTTATTTATTTCGTTAATTTACCAGTAATTTAATTGTCACTTATTACCAAAAGAACAGTGACAAACTTATTGTATCTCATTGTAGGTGAGTGAGAAAGAGATAAAATTTGAATCCTGACGCTCTTAACAACGTTATAGAAACTTTTACTGAAACTCTAAGTTTTGCTACTTTTAATATTACTGCTCATATGACCGGTAGTGTTCTTACTGGGAACTTACATACATTAATTAATAATATATTAACCAGAGCTTCCTACTATATTACTTTCAGCCACAATCATAGAGTAGAAAGGGGAATACTCTATTTTGTCTACCATATAGTACAATTAATTATTTAGACAACAACTGCAAACAGTAGGGGTGACCGGGGTAAAGTCAACTTTTGCTTGAAAATGCGAATAGGATGTCAGATCAACTTCAAATTGATACTGTACACGTAACATTAGGTGCCACTGTTACCAAAGAAGAGAAATCCACTTTGTTGCTTGAACTTCAGTTTGTATCTGTGGCAACCAGAAAATTACTACTCCTAAAATTATGTTACTCGACAAACAATGTTAACACTTTTTTATGAACTCTATTCACTTGATGCAACACTGACTATTTTGATGCATCACTTTTTTCTTTTGACGATAAGTCAGTTTTTTACTTTCAATAAATTTTAATTATAAAATTAGTTTGCGACTTTTATTTAAATATCCAGCAATTTAACGTATTCCATATTGGTGACCTAAACGTGCGAAACGCAATGCCGGATAATCAGCCGCCAGGCAACGACACTAACAATTCAGGTTCGCCAAGCGCCAACGAAGACGCAGTTCTCGTCAATAGAGTGTCGGTCAAAGTACCGCCTTTCTGGGCAGAGCGGCCGGAAATCTGGTTCGTGCAAGTGGAAGCACAATTCTCGATTGCTGGTATTACAGGCGACATTTCGAAATTCAAGACTGTAGTCGCTGCAATTGAATCAAACGTGCTAGCTCAGATCACGGACGCAATTTTGCAGCCACCAGCAAGCGGCAAATTTCATAACCTAAAACAAATGCATTATTGAGCGCTTCTGTGTTAGCGAACAGAAGAAGATGCAAAACCTACCAGGCTTAGCGAAGTTGGCAGATAAAGTATTGGAAGTGGGGGACTACAGACAGGTCGCTGGCACCACTTCTACAGTTATTCCGTCATCTGATGTTCAAGAGGTCAGTTTAAGAATAGAACACATGAAACGTCGATTCGAGGAACTGTTACGAAGTGATTCACAACAAAACCGACATTCACAACGATCTCTAAGCAAGGGTTGTCGTTTATCAACACCGGCGCGCAATGGTTCGCATTTTTGTTGGTATCACGCGAAATATTCTGGTAACGCACATAAATGTCGTGATCCGTGCGACTTTAACAAAGCATTAAAAAACTAACAAATCCGTCTGATTTGTCAGGCGGCCACAACAACTATGCACATCGATATATTGCCCGTCTGCTACTTAATGATAAAAACACAAAATTATAATTTTTAATCAATACGGGGGCAGATGTCTCCGTACTTCCTCCTCGCTTCACCGATAATCACAACAACACATTTGCTATCAAATTATTCGCTGCAAGCGGAATACCCATTAAAACGTACAGAGAACGTCTTGTAAAAGTTTCGTTGAGATTGCGAAGATGTTTTGAATGGATTTTTGTCATTGCCAATGTTACTACGCCGACTATTGGAGCTGATTTTTTGAAAAAATTTTACTTACTCGTTGACATGAAACGCAGTGTCCTCATCGACGGAAAAACTCTTTTAGAGTCAAAATGTTCCGCTACCAAAACAGACAACGCACGTATTTATTCGTATGATGTTTCTAATAGTTTCGCTCATATACTTCGTGAGTATAACGAACTCACGGTACTCAATACTAATCGTGTACCGCTAGAAACCAAGTTAACTCATCATATAACGACAAAAGAAGCTCCAGTATTCGCTCGTCCTCGTAAACTCGCACGTGATCAGCTTGAAGCAGCAAGAAAAGAATTTTAATACCTTATTGGTTGTCTGAGACAGTGAACGCTTTCCATGCCTGCAAAGAGGAGTTGCCAACGGCAACGCTGCTTTGCTATCAAGCTGCAAATGCACAGCTAATGCTTAGTGGCGACGCTGTGGGTGCAGTACTTCATCAAATAGTAGACAGACAAGACCAACCGCTTGGATTTTATTCGAAGAAGTTATCCGACGCTAAAATGAAATACAGCACTTACGATAGGGAGCTCGTTGCGATTTATCAGGGACTGCAGTAATTTCGTCACACTTTCGAAGGCAGAAACTTTATTATTTTAACTGAGCACAAACAAAGTAACGACATCGCTGATTGGTTGTCGCGTATAAATGCTGTGCGCTTCGAGGCTGTTGATATGGAAGCGCTATCGTCGATCCAAAACGATGACAAGGAATTAAAGTTGCTTCTTAATGCCGACAAGCAATCTTTACTAGAATTAAAATAAATAAAATTGGCTGGAAGCACCATGTTCTTGTATTGCGATGAATTGAACATGAAACTACGACCATACGTGCCGATACAATTTCGAGAACAAATCATGAACATTTTGCACAGCCTGTGGCATCATGGCACTAAGGCAACACAGAAGCTGATTGCAGAACGATACGTATGGCATTCAATGCGTACAGATATATCTCAGTCACACAAAATCAGCACTAGGTGTTTATCCTACCGTCGACAAACGCTTCGAACACAAAAATAGAGATTTGATTGGGCCGTTACATCGTACTTTAAAAGCTTTCATTAAATGCTATTCAACGGATGATTGGAGCACCGTTTTACCTTTGATTCTGCTTGGCCTAAGGTCAACGATAAAAGAGGACATCGGAGCGTCTCCTTCTGAGATGATATATGGCACTTCATTACGTATTCCGGGTGAGTATTTCGAGGAGGGTGTGCACGATAGCACCGAGTCAGAGTTCGATAAACAACTTCGAAGGTTTATGAGAGATCTAAAATCGACAACAATGTCACGCCAATGCATCGATAAACCGTTTGTTCAGTCGGAACTTAAAACATGCAAATACGTATTTGTAAATGAAAAATATTTTTTACTTAAATTGGAACTACGGGTAGTCAATATATCGAGACACGCAATGATAGATTTCGACCACATCAACATTTGAAGCCACGGAAAGAACACACCGAAATAGAATCTACCAGTAAGCCATATAGTATCCCAGTACAACTAACGCGTTCAGGAAGGCGTGTACATTTTCCAATGAGATTTCGTTAGCTTCATCACTAGCGAGGGAGCAATGTGGCAACCAGAAAATTACTACTCCTAAAATTATGTTACTCGACAACAATGTTAACACTTTTTTGTGAACTCTATTCACTTGATGCAACACTGAATATTTTGACCCATCACTTTTTTTTTGACGATAAATCATGTTTTTTTTTACTTTCAATAAATTTTAATTATAAAATTAGTTTGCGACTTTTATTTAAATATCGAGCAATTTAACGTATTCCATACATCTAATAAAATGTGTTTTTTGACTCCAAAAGTGAGATATTGATAACGCAGTAAACTTGTACTTGCCACTAAAGTTTTGTTTATTTTGTTGTGAGTTTTATGTAGTAAGGGGTTCACTTATCATGTCGTGTTGATTTTCATTTTATTTTTCCATTCAATTCGCATTTTAATGCACATAATAATATTATACTAAGTCTCGTGGGGTAAAGTCGTCATAAAAGCATTTGGTGAAAGTAAATTCCGTGAAAATACAATTGATGAAATTTTTTGTTCTATAGGTTTTACAAATAGTCCATTCTAACAATATAAGGAGAGTTGTCAATCATTTGACAATGATTTAAGAAGATATTGAAAAAACGCTAAAATGTGAATAATATGAGTAATGGTCAAACAATTTCGCGGAACCGGAATAAAATAGCACGAACAGTTTTATCTTGGAATATATAATTCAATCAAATTGAAAGATATCAGCAAAAATGTGCATTCGCGGAAAGTGTTGACTTTACCCCATCCTATTTGCAGAGGAAGGTTTGAGGTTGCGTCGCATTGGTATTTGTTTCATGGAAACAACAGCTTACGGAACATTTTTAGTTGGATAGATTAATTCAATTGTTATTTTTGTCCTATGTCATTGGTATGGTGGCCAAAATTAGCATTTAACCAGTTGGGAAGGTTAGATCACATGGGAAATTTTAAAGTAGGTGTTATTATGATAGTTAGGATTATCAAAATTATAGTCGGTCTAAGCCGACTATAAATACCCTACACATATGTGTGGTTACCATTCAAAGTGGTATATAGATCACCAGGGTATTCGAATCCTGAAAATAACTACAAACTTTCCATCCCTGAAGAAATTTCTTTCATTTGATACCCATATTTACAAATGGGTAGGTGTACCGAATTTCGATTTTTTTTTTGGGAACCACAAGTCATTTCGTGGGAAAACATTTTTTCATTTATTTGAGCATAATGTCAATATATATTTGACCAAAAAATTTTACCTAAGCACGTATACAGTAAAATTGATTCGTAGATGTAAGATGTAAGACAGCTTAGATATATAAGTAATCTAAATCTAAAGTTTCATTGCTCTAGCTCTTCAACTTTTCTATAATCGTGATTTCAACAGACAGACAGAAGGACAGACAGATAGACGGACAGACTGACATCGCTAAATCGACACAGGAGGTCATGCTCAAGAATATATATACTTTTCCAAACCGGAGATGCTTTTTTCAGGGTGTTACAAACGGCGTACCAAACTGAATATACCCTTTCACTCTCTGTGTAGGGTATAAAAAAAAAAAGTGTCGACTTAACACCGGTCTCCCCTATATAAACTGTATTAGCTAAAACTCGGTTATTTATGCTTTTGTATAAAGTAATTTTTCGTCGTTTTTTGGTTCATTTTAAGGGTAATTTTTAACGTATTTTTAGGTCATCACAATCCGAGTCCTGATTATATACAATAAAATGCAAAATTTTTCAAATATATATATGTAATTTCTGTATATGGCATCCTGTATTATAAAAAAAATGAACTTAACCCACAAATACTACGAATAGTGAAGTAAATGTATCGAGTAAGTGGATAAGTGAGTATTGTTTTAAAATAGGTATTTGATGAGTATTTGAAAGTACTCGTTACTTTACAATTGGGAAATATGAAAAAGACAGTTTCTTTTATTCTTTTTCTTTTGTATTTTTTTATACCCTACACCTATGAAGTACAGGATAAAATAACTTTGTGCATATATTGTAACGCCCCTTAGGAGGCGTGTCCGGTATGTAAAAGTATATATATTCTTGATCAGCATCACCCCCCCAGTCCGTTTAGCCATGTCCGTCTGTATGTATGTCTGTCTGTCTGACTTGATGTCTTGTCTTGCCGTCTGACTTGCTAGTCATAAATTATTAAAAATTATCTCACCAAATTATACCACTTATATATCCACCCAGAGTGAAGGGTATTCCATAGTCAGGCCCGACCGACTATAAAAGTCCGCCCCATGTGACCGAACTTACCCAAGTTACCTAACTTTCACAACTCGTTTTTAATTTCATATTGTGCTGTCGAGCCTTTCGCGATAAAGTTGCAAAATTTACTTAACGATGCACATTGGGATATTTGAATAAAAAACCTGGCCAATAGTCAATTTCGTAAACTTCATCTCAGCCCAAAAAATTTTACAGCTTGAGATACCTTAAATGATAGCGGATATTAAGCATATAATTATTTTTATTTTAAAGGAAGCCAAATTGTGGTATTCTTACTCCAAAGTTAGAGATTTTAAATAAGTTTTTTTTTTGTTAATCTCTATTTTGAATTAGTTATGTATAAAACTATTATTTTATATATGTATATTTTTTTTCAAATAAATATAAGTAATATTATATTATAATATGACGTCTTAAAAATATTGATTAAAAAAAAATAAAACTAATTTTAATGCAATATTTAAAAATTGTTTTTATTTTAGAGTATAGATAAACATCCTTCCAAATTTAGTATTAATTAAAAGACAAATGCATTATGTTTTAAATAGAAATGAGAATGATTCCGCCATCGTCCTCCATTTTAATTTAATCGAGTTTTTATGAAGGTGTTTTATTTGCATATTTTTAGCGATAACTCAAAAAGTACTGAATCGATTTGAATGAAATTTGGTAGAAATGTTTTTTAGACCATATGTAAGAAAGACCTCTTTAATGGGATATACACTGTAGTAGGTAGGATATGTATGTTCTGGCGAACGTAGCAGCGCAGTCGACAGAGCAGTCGCATGCCTGTTGTGGTTTGGCGCGTGCGATGTGTGGTTGTGTGCGTGTGGTTTTGACGCGTGCGTCGTGTGATTTTGTGGTTTTTCGTTGGAAAATAGTGGTTTTGGCAAGTGCGTCGTGTGATTTGAAAATAATGGATTTAACGCGTGCGTCGTGCGATTTTGTGGTTTTTCGTGGGAAAATAATGGTTTTGGAGCATGCGTCGTGCGATTTTGTGGTTTTTTCGTGGGAAAATAATGGTTTTGGAGCGTGCGTCGTGTGATTTTGTGGTTTTTCGTGGGAAAATAATGGTTTTGGCGCGTGCGTCGTGCGGTTTTTTGTGGGAAAAAATTTTTGCGATTTTGTGATTTGTCGCGTTTGTCGTAGTTGACGACATTTTGTTGACTTATCTCCGTCCCCTCAACCCTCCACCCATCAGTGCACTCCTCAATCTCTCTGTCCGTCCGTTCGTTATTTTTTTGTGATTTTGACTTATCTCTGTCATTGTTTAAAAATGTTTTGTTTTTCAATGCTTGGGAAAAAACTAAATAATCTGCTGCGGTTTTTAAAATAAAATATTAAAAAATCATGAATGTCAATTTCTATTATCAAAATCTACACATAAAGGTGCAGTAAGTTAAAAAATGACCACAAACTTGATAACAACACAAACTTTACTTATATAAATAGTTTCATCATTTTAGAAAAAATTATTAGTAACAAATCAAAAGTCACCTTACTTACTTACTTATCCAAAAAAAAAAATAATAATAAAATGAATAAGGATGTATTTTGGGATGCTGATAAGAATATGAATTTTTTGAATGATCTTCAGACATATTATGAAAATTTGGATAAAGTGTTAGAGGACACACAAAATAATATTAGTAGGAATGAAGAAGAGCAACAAGATCATCAACTTCAACCCCAACAACAGCAAAATGAACATTATTTCAGGAGTGACTTCAACGAAGAAGAGAAACAAGATCATCAACAACCCATAACCCCACAACAACAGCAAAATGAACATTATTTCAGGAGTGACTTCAACAAAATGTTTAAGGAAACTCATGATAATATCAAGTAACCTGTATTGAAAAAACTAAGAAACAAAAACAACAAGAACAGCAAAAGGATGTCCAACCTGCTAGTTGTAGTAAATGCAATAAACATGAAGATTTAAATGTTTTGAATTTATTTAAAACTGATAAATTTACAATTGATACACAAGGTTATATGAAAAAACCAACTTTTGAAATAAATTTTAGAAATAATGCAGAAGTGTGTAGATTGAAAAAAATAATTCAAGAATGGTGTAATGCTGAAACTTTGGACTTGATGCACGTTGCTCCCTCTAAAATGGATATTGAAACCGATATCGAATGGTTTTCTGAAGACAAATTCCTAAAGCAACTAATGGGGATTATCTATAAATATGAGAAAGTCAGCACTCTGAAAAATGTTATATGTATTAAAAAACCAATTTTTGGATTTGTTCGATTTATTGATAATCAATTTCACATTTATAATTATACTAATATTTTACATTTGAAATATAAAAACATATAAAATTTATTAAAATTATTTTTTTATTTTATTTTATTGGTTTTCATCAATGTTATAAAACAAGACAATATTTTGCGACTACTAATCTAAGAAAAATATACGCGCATCACATTGGTGAAAGGTTTCCGACACAGCGGACACTTGGTCGCCGCCGCAGCTAAAGCACTTGACACGATCGCCCATACCCGTATAGAAGAAACCCGCCTCGCTTAGCATTTCTAGTGTCTGTCTCATGTGGCGTGGCCACTCGGCATACGAGCGCAGACGTGCCGACTCAATTGTATACTCAGGAAAATAGTTTGCGACAACACTTGATACTGGTGTATTATTGATGCTCGAACTGCTGGGCGGTATGTCCTCTCACATACTCAACATAGCTAATCGGACACTCTTCGATTGAATTATTGGCACCGCATAAATCGTAGCTAATGGGTGGCAGAATGACATCCAATGCATCAAAATCAATAGGCACATTATTGGTGGTGCGTCGTCGCAACAATGGGCAATTGGGCGACCAACGCAAATGTTCCAGCACTGGCTAAACCTCTTCCTCCCAACGTCCGATCTTCACCTCACAGAAATAACATTTCACCTTGTCTACCTCGCCAGTGAAAAACATGACGGTGCGTGCGAGTATCTTCTTGCCCAGCCATACATGGGGCCACTGAGCGAAGGTCTTGATGCGCTCGTCCTCGCGATGGAAGTGATCGTTCATAGTGTAGATGCGTTTGCAGATGAGCGGTTGCTTCATTGATGATTATAGAAAATGTTTGTTTAATAAGAAAATTTATTATGATAAAATGTTAACTTATCTATGATCTATTCGTTTCTCAATTATATGACAAAATGTTTTGATTTTTCTAAAAATATTGATTTATATAAGAATTTTTATTAAATAGTGTATAATATAAAATAAATTCAGATTTTAAAGCGCAGCGTATTTGACGTGAATAAAGTATGTGACGTTTTTTTGTTTTATTAAAGGTGTTGTTGTTGTTGTGATATTTTTGATCATACTTATTTATATTATTTTTTTTATATCGTTTGTGAGCTGTACATGTTCAAACATTTTATCATGAACGAGCATACAATAAGCAGATGTATTAGGTTGAACATTTGAATGAAATTTTAATTCAATTCGAATGTCTATAGGTCCTCCTTTAACAGATTCATTCTGATGGGTCACATCTAAAACAATTATTGGTGCAATTTTAACCAAATTTCCCGGTGATAATAGTGGTTGTGGAGTACGTCCATAGTAGCTTTGATTACTTGTATTGAAAATTATTTTCATTGCGTTTGTAACATTTTCTCCAGTTATATTTTTCAAAGCTTCCGTCCAGTCTTTTTTGGAAAATGTGTCAATAACAGTTAGAAGATAGCGAAAACCATTATTAACACTAGCATATTGCATCATTTCCACCAAATCAGCTTGCCACAAGTCGTCAATACCTTTCATAATTACATGTCTTCTTTCGAAATTTTTCCGTGCTTGCTTATGCAATTCTTCAACTATTCCTCGTTTATTATTCATTATTATGAATATATTATTTTATCTACAGTTTTATTTTTGGATATTTTATTTTTAATGTTTTCACATCATCATCGTTGGGTTGCTTTTTTGCTACTACATTAGTTAAGAAATAGTTTTCTATAACCCTTAAGTAATCATAAATTTCCGCCAAACTTTCTCTATATATAGAATTTATTCGTTCATTAATAGCACTTTCAATTAATTCTACATACTATCTTGAAGCATTCCATTTATTTCTCGAATCCTTGTTTCTAATTTGTTTTGTACCCTGTTTAGGTTTGTGAATACAAAACCTTTTGTAATGACATCATTATCATCTTTAGGTAAACATACATTCATAATTCTTTTCATTTGTAAACTGAGGTTTTTATTTTCATCTAAATTCAAACAAAGAGTATTTCTTAAGACTAACTTCATATTTTTCGCATCATTTTCATCATTCGATAATGAACAATGACCAAAATTATTAATATTTGTATACATTTTTTTTTTATATAATTATGTGAGCTTCTTTTAGCTCCTCAATAATGGATATTATTTCATTATTATGATTATGTCCAGCAGTTGATGAAGCTATAAGTAATCGTAATCGTATAACTAATTCATTTGGATCATCCCAATACACATAATCTGGTTTGTTATTAATAGATTTTACAACCTTAAGACCACTTCCATGTATTAATGCGTTTGGTAGATTCAATATCTTTCTTATTATACGTTGATATTTATAAGATTTGGTACCCTTAATTTGATCATTTGAGATATAATTACGTCTATGAACATTTGTAGATATTAGAATATCTTTATAATTTTCCAAATCCCGTTTAGTGAAATGAAGGGGGTTTGCGTGAAAAACTAATTCAAATAAACCAGGTGTCATCTGCCATTTATATTTTCCAACAGAAAATGTATTTTTATTAGGGATTTTTAAGTGTTCTTTTCCATGTGAACCAATGAATCAATATTAAATCCATATACTTTATCCATTTTTTTTTTAATATCCGTAAGTATTTGTATGTTTTGTTGTAGAGCATTTTGTTTATTTCGGTTATTTTGTATTTGTTTAGGGAGTTTATAATGTGTGTAGTTGATCCTTAGCCTTACGCTTAAAATTTTTCTATGTCGTCCATAGTTCTCGATCATTTTCAATGTCTCTTTTTACTCTGTTTTCTATCCAATTGTAAATTTCCTCATTATGAATATTATTGCTTTTATTTTTTTGTAAATTAAAATGTTGTTGTTCATTTTGAGAGTAGAAAACTTCTTTTGATATAACAGGACGATAAATTTCATTTTGAGAGTTGAATACTTCTTTTGATATAACTTCTTTTGACGATGAATTTCATTTTGAGAGTGGAAATCTTCTTTTGATATAATAGGACGATAAATTTTTAAAAATTTATTTATTAATTGTTTTTTTAAATTTTAAATGTTTTTTTATTTTTTCATACATAACAGGTACTAAATTTCATCATACATTTCCAATATTATGAATGTTGACATTAGTTTTCTACTTAGAGAAATTATTAGCATATTTCTCTTGTTGCAACAAACGTTTCTTTTTATTGTGAAGATCTCTTGATCGCTGTCTAAAATATGTTAGCAACCTTTTTTTTTTGTTTTGTTATAATTTGTTTTTTAACCTTTGGTTTTGTTTCATTTTCAAAGTCAGATTCAGTATCTGTATTATAATTTATTTTGTTTTTGTATTCGGAGACATTATTTAACATATTTTCATTATCAAAGACAGATTCTGGCTTCATATTATAATTGGCATAGTCTTTGTTTCCTACATCAGCATCTACATTCTCATTTTTTAAGTCTTTAATAAATTCAACTGTTTGAGTGTTAGGTTGTATGGTGTTTGAACGTTGATAATATTTTAAAGTCCTTTCTAATTTATTTTCAATGTTGGGTTTTTTCTTGCTTGTATGCTGGTATGGTTTTTTATTCCCTTGCTTATTTTTGTTTAATAGACTACTTTTTTTTTAAATTGTCTTATCATGCATTGTTGTATCAAGTATTGATAAATAGTGTGGTTCAACATTTAAATGTAAATTTTGAGTGGATTGTTGTTGTTGTAGGTCACCATCATCATCAATAACATCCGAAAACATTTCATAATCATCATTAATAACATCCGAAAACATTTCATAATTATTTTCTTTTTTGTTTTTAACAAGATTGTTAGTATGTTTTTTTTCTTTGTTATATTCATTATATTCATCTTTATTAAGCTTTCCAATTATTTCATTCAATTGTTTTGAAATGGGTTGAAATGTATTTTCAAGCAAATTAACTTGATTTATTTCACCTAACTTTATTTCCTTTTATTTGTTCTTTAAGATTTTCCGAGTGTGAGCAAGGTTTGCTAAAACATTCAGATTTATATTTTTCATCATTTTGTTTCTATGATCTGTCTAATATCTGATACTTATCTGATGTGTATCTGTTACTGATCTGGTACTTATCTGATATGTATCTGTTACTGATCTGATATATATATATATATATATATATATATATATATATATATATATATATATATATATATATATATATATATATATATATATATATATATATCTGATATTGATCTGTGTTGTAGCAGGTGGTGATGTGATATTATATGTGGATGAAACTGTCAAAACCTTTTAGATATCGACCCTTGTTTATAGGAACATCTTTATTTATCCCAACAAAACCATACTTGTCCTTCCAACATTCATTGCAAATCTTTATAAACATTCTGAAATCCATGTCTCCAATAATATGGTCGTTAAAAATATGTTTTAAATTCTTTTGAATATAATAATCATGTTTGCATTATCGCGTATTAAATGTTTAGGAATTTTTGTATATGTTTGACACAAATAAAAACAATCAATTTGTTTATGACGACTCATACAAAAATATTCTCGAATAGTGTTTTGTTTACCACAAATAATATCATCAAATATGAAAATTGAATTTGGTTTAGCTTTATCTAGGTCTATAACATCTTCGTTTTTTGAGAACGTTTAATTCCTTTTATCGGTTCAATGAGTTTCTTCAAATACTCATATATTGGTTGATATAAGGATTTTGAATATATGTATATGTTTTTAAACTTTAAGCCATTTGGATTTACAATTATGCTAATCTTAACGTTAGTTTTAAGTAAAGCGCGTATTGAATTAGGTAAAAGTGGACTGTGAGCAATTTTGTTTATTTTATCGTTATCATTAAATAAGTCAGCATTGATCCATTGGATACAGCTTGTAAAGAGCATGATATTGCATATTCACAATCAAAAGATATAAACACCCGACATCAGGCTGATACATTTTTATCTGAGAAAGCTTGACAAAGAGTTACGTCCAAAGGTAGTGATTTGAAAGAACGTGCAAACGCTTGGTTCGTAACAAATGCAATAAAAGCAAAAGTAAGGTTTGGAAAGGGTATTAAGAAAAATAAAGAGAAAAGTCAATCGTAAAGAAGGAAAACCAAACGTAAAAAGTATAAAAAACCTAAAGAAACTCTTTCCGTTAGCAGTTAAAAAGGGTGTAAACATGTTGATAAAGAAGAAACCAAATTCATTCAACGATGCATATAAAATAGCTCATAAAGCTGTTCAATCAAGTTTTAAACGGAAAAAATCACAAGTAAACATACTACGTGTAATCCCAGTTCCAAAAATTGGTGGAGTCTTTCCTCTAATACACATTTTAACAGCATTTTAAATGCACTGGGGGTATAGCTTCTGGAGGATAAGCCGTTGCAAAAGTTTTAAATGAAATAAAAAATGGAAAGGAACAATTAGCTGAAGCTTCTCGCCACAATAGATATATGGAGTCAATTGCTCCATATATATATTTCTTAAACCAATATATGGTTATGGATTGTTTTTATGACCTCAGTCAAAAAACTATTAAGAAATCTACCTGGGAGACCGCTAACCGATGTTGATTTAAGAAAACACTGTAAAAATCTTAAATATTTTAGAGGCGTTTTTATGCGAGATTGTTTACCAAAGAAACCATATTCTCAAGAATGGGGTGTTCTCAATTTGGATGATGCTGATGGTCCCGGTACTCATTGGGTAGCTTATTATAAAAATAAAAACTATAAAGAATATTTTGATAGCTTTGGCAATTTGCACCCCCCAATTAGAACTCATTAATTATTTAAAGCTACCAATATATTACAATTATGAAAAAAAACAAAAATACAACTCAATTATTTGTGGACAATTATGTTTACAATTTTTATTTGAAAAATATAATATCACATAATATGTTCACTTATACTTATGTTTATATAAAAATAAAAACTCATTTTAAAATTGTTTTGTGTTTTATTTTATTAGCTTTCAATCTTTTAATATATTTTTATTTAATAATCTATAATAGCCCCATGCAAGGGTATTAACACCATTTTCTAATATATGACGTTTAACGTCAGAATAACTTAACACAATTTTGTCTATTTATTGTGTATATATCTTATGAATCTTAGATCTAAAAGTTAACATTTTATCATAATAAATTTTCTAATTAAATAAACATTTCCTATAATCATCAATGCTAAGGGACATCAAAGATGCTTTTTTTATCCCTTTAGCTTTTTTAATATCATTATCACCCGTGTAGCCGCGGTAGCTCAGTGGTTAGTGCGTTGAACTGCGAGCCGAAAGGTCCCCGGTTCAAGCCTGGACTGGGGCTAACAACATCTTTTCATAGAAACATTTTTAATATAACACGCACAGCTCAAAATGGCGAGAGAGCTCGGCCTAAGTTCTTATAGGACTGTAGTGCCAAACTATTATTGTTATTATTATTATCAACCGTAACACTAATAGAATACATTTTTGACCTCAAACCAATGAATTCTCTCATTATTTTTCCACTATTTTCATCTTTCATGAAACCTAAAACCTTTTATTTTGTCGTTCTATCTCATAAGGATTGTTAGGTTTGTAGTCAGGTGTGTCAAATTTTAAATAAAAGTCAGGTTTAATGTCGTTATAAAAGTCTTCAGTCTTAATTGAATAGATGAAAGAGTCAGTGTCCATATAGCATAAACTTAAGTTCTCTCTAAATTTTGCAAGAATATAATCATAGTGAAAATCATACATTTTACATTTTGAGAGTTCAAGAACTACAAACCCTAACCATATTTTCGGTAAATTTTGTAGCGCTATGAAAATTGGGTTCAGCAATTAAGCTTCTAGCTCCCAAGCTTTTTCCTCTACTTTCCCATTCGGAAACAATTTTAATATATTTCCTCTTATCTACATTCTCCATAGTTTTACCATAGACAGCATTATTTAATAACTTGAAAAAGTTCTTTTCAAAATCATTTTTAGCTTGCGTTCTATGTAATGTATTTAAATCAATATATTTTTTAACCATGGTGATTGTTTAAATTTCAAAATTCTATAAATTTTTTAAAGTTTATTTACATACTTTTCTAAAATTTTCTAAAACATCAGTAAGAAGTAAAACATCTGTTTTAAAGTAAAGTTCTAAGTAATCATGTAGTGTTAAACCATTAAAAGTTGTCCATACCTTTTGAGCATGTTCATAATCAGCAACACTACATTCTTCATTGATTAATTTATTAAAGAACTTTTCCCTCGGAGGTAAACATTCCTCTTGAAGACGTTCCATTGTATCAAAATAGTCATAAGGAAATATACCTTTTTGCTTCAAGAGTTTGAATTCAAGATCATCGTTAAACATAAATCGTAAAATATAAAAATCTCTGTTAGGTAAATTATTGGCTAAGCTTGATAGACTAGAAGCCATAAATCTAAAGGAATCTAAAAACCTTAGTTCAACGCTATCACCATCATCGAAATGTATATGTTTTGAGACTGCAACATATATTTCCTTATTTATTGGTACTACGTTTATTCTACCACAAATCGTTGAAAGTTCTTTAATAAATAAATGGCAATCGTAGGAAGTAAGATTATGGAAAAAGATTGGCATGAATTTAGCAATTTTAAAATTTAAATTACAATCATTATGTGCTGGTCCTCGAAATTTTCCAGTTAAATGACAATGATCTGCTACTCTATACTCATCATCTCCAAAAGGTTTTTCACAAATATGACAGTTAGTGCTTTTATCTAACTCTAATGGTGTGAGGAAATTTATTGGTTTAATTTTACTTAAGTAATTATTATAAATTTCCTTAGCATCGCTAACTAAGGTTGTAAAAAAATTAATAGGTGCATCTTCACCTGTGCTTACGCGCAACGAAAACCCTTGTGTAGTGATCACCGCCTGCCTTGCCTCTGATGTTTGCCGCTGCAGGCAAGGAGCGCGCTGCAGTCGACAGGCGATCGTTTTTTCGTTCGGCTAGAACAACGTTCTAGCAAGACGAACTTATTAGTTTTTCGAACATACACTCGGACGAACATAAAAAGTTTTTCCCTACCAAACCCAATACAAAAAAATCATAAAACTCACCCAATTTAATTAACGCGAATAAACAATAATACAAGAAACAGTGTGCTGAAACAATTCGACATCTACCAACAATACAACATCAACAAACAAGAGAATTCTGCGAACCACGAAACCAACACGATTACAACAAGCAACGTTGGACTCAGCACACGATCCTACAGCAAGTCAAAAAAACAGCAGACAATCCAAGGTACATTTCACAATTTACTATATATTTATACATATTTACCCGCGCCCTTTCACATCGCCGTATTACGAACCCACCCAAACATTTGGTCCATCGAACCGTCGAATATTCAACGACGTGGAAAAATACGGCAGGAAAGTGGAGAGACCCACACAATTTTTAAAAATACCGCATTCAAATTTTCGAAGAAAAAATTGTGAAATAAATTGTGCCGAAAAATTGTTGCTGTAACTCAGAAGAGCAAAAAGAACGAGTGGACATCGACCCCTGCAGCTAAAGCAGTAAAAACTAAAATATATAAAAAAACCCAAGTGACGAGTCAAACATTAATTTTGAATTCGCAATGATACCCGACCCAATACACAGAATTATAGAAATTGAAATACAATTTTTATTATTAATAATATACATTTATATATTTATTATATTTATAATTGTATTTGCGAATTGCAAATAAATTCATAAACTGACCCAAAGCTGACCCATTTTTTTTTTTCTAATTCCTTTTGTGTGGTCGCTGTATATAAGCAATTGCTCGTTGCTTTGGCTGCCGCCAAAACAGTGATTATATACACACGCACACACGATCGCTCGTCACTTACACAAATTGCCTTGAGCGTTGCCAGATTGAGCAACGGCAATTGTGAGACCATATTGATCGTGAGATTGACCCGGGATAAAAAAAATCTCCCTTTCCCAAAAATTTTTTTTGCTCTCTTTGTTCGTATTTTACCAACTGTGTTAATGTTAACCCTATTGTGACCGAAAAAAATTGATTTAACCCATTTAAACAAATTAAGAAATTAAAAAAAAAAAAAATTTTTGTTAAAAAGAAAAAATAGAAAAAAAAATTTTATAATTAAATAAAAATAAAATTTGGTGGATAGTTTAACCCACACTATCCCCGTTAACCCATTTCGACCCGTTAAATTTTTTTAAAAATTGTTTTTGTTAAAAAATTTCAAAATCCACATTAACCCATTTCGACCGTACAATTTAAAAAAAAAAAAAAAATTTATAATTAAATAAAAATTAAATTTGGTGAATAGTTTAACCCACACTATTCACATTAACCAATTTCGACCCGTACAATTTTTTACAAAAAAAATATTTTTCTTAAAAATTTAATAACATTTTATTTTTATAATTAAATAAAAATTAAATTTGGTGGATAGTTAAACCCATATTATTCACATTAACCCATTTCGACCCGTACAATTTAAAAAAAAAAAATATTTTTGTTAAAAAATTTAAAAAAAAATAATTTTTATAATTAAACAAAATTTAATTTGGTGGATAGTTTAACCCACACTATTCACATTAACCCATTTCGACACGTACTATTAAAAAAAAATGATTTTTGTTAAAAAATTAAAAAAAAATATATTTTTATAATTAGATAAAAATTAAATTTGTTGGATATCCACATTGCCTCATTTCGACATATACAATTTTCTCAAATTTTTATTTGTCAAAATTTTACCCGTTGAGAACGTTCAAAATATTGATTTATTTTAATATTGAATACTTAATCCACAAATCCAACAGATTAACCCACCCGGACCCAAAAATGAAGTTTGAAAATTAAAGAAAAAAAATTTTATAATTTATTTTTTTAATTTTTGAACAAATTTTAAAAATTTCACGTGTGGTTTGTGGATAGTTAACCCATACTTTTTAATAACCCCCTGCAACCGTGTCCCAAAGGATTTGAGCGTATTAACCTCAGTTACCAAGTATCGTTGAGTAAGCAAAATGTCTCTCACGAGTTTTGTGCATTTTGCCAACGACGTTATGGAATTTGAACAAATTCATATCGAGACCCAGGCAAAAGACCTTACACAGCCAATTCTAGAAATACAGCTGAAGCAACTGCTGTACCTATGGGACAAAACCCAAGCTGCTTACGAGGCAACAAGGGAAATTCCCGATGACCTTGAGAAGGCTGAGAAGACAAATATAGAAGGACATACCAAGCGTACGTCAGATGTTTGTCGTCCATTAGGGAGCATTGGGACTCATTGAAGAGTACCGTGGCCCTAAACTCAGCTGGAGGCGCAACCCACCACTGTACCGGAATTCAGCCCCAGCATAAAAGTGCCCCCATTTTTTTTTTTTTTTAATGTGGGATAAAAAAAATAGAGCCACAGCACTCAGACAGGGTTATATCCATTGTGCTGTGACCCAGTTCCCTGGTTTTTAATGATACTTCTTAGATTCATTATTGAATCTAAGAATCTAAGCTATTGTGTGATAGAGAGTGAAGCTGATCCTCTCTCATCACGTGTGTGCCAAAGATCTGCCTTCTAATTCTAGAAAATACTGGACAGTCACAGAGATAGTGCTCTGTGGTGCCAGTTTCTTCGTAGCAGGCAGAACATAAGGCGCTTTCGGCCAGGCCGATTGCGTTCATGTGTTTTTCAAATGCGTTGTGTCCCGTTAGAAGTCCCGTCAGTTTTCTGCACTCCTTTCTACTTAAGGAAAGTAGAAACGAGGCCGATCTTTTGGTTATCGTCGGTGTCATGAGCTTGGAGAATCTGCATTTCGTCTCATTCAGCCATCTGCTCTTGTGTGCGGAGGCGACCCAAGAGCTGATGACGAATTTTCCCGTAGATGCAGGTAGTCCAAGCACAGGTTCTGGTCCAAATGGATTATCCTCAGATCCAGCACGTGCTAGTTCGTCAGATGTTTCATTGTCCGAAACTCCTTTATGGCCCGGCACCCAAATCAGTTTCAGTGTATTGTATTTACCAACACAATTGAGACGTGATCTGCATTGACGTACAATTTTGGATGTGATGACCTGGTTGTTCAAAGCCATAAGTGCAGCCTGACTATCGCTGCAAACTGATATAGCCCTGTTCTGCCATCTATTATCCGCAATGTAGTCCATAGCCATAAGTATAGCATATACTTCGGCATGAAATACCGAGGCATTGTCACCTAAGGCGAAGTGAAGTCTGCGGTCATCCGGTTCCACAAACACAAACACTCCTGATCGGTTCTGGAGCCGTCTGTGAAAATGCGGTGTGACCCTCTACCTGGCTCACAGTCAGGCGTTAGCCAGTCTTGAATGTCAGGTTGGCAGACCTCAAAATTTCGTCTTGGTAATATTTCTGTTATCATAGCATCAGAGATATTCCAGGGAACATTAAACCAGAAACCACCTCGTTTTAGTCTCCAGCAGCCTTTCATGGCTTCGCCTCTGATGAAGATGTCAAGTGGTGGTAGGTTTAAGATTGCATTCAGTGCTGGACCAGGTGTAGTGGGAAAGGCACCCGTAACACCCAGACACACGGTTCTCTGAATCTTGGCAAGACTAGTTGTCACGCATTTTCGCGACAGCTTGTTCCACCAGACTACCGATGCATATGATATCATCGGTCTTATCATTGCCGTGTAAATCTATAAGGTTTTGCTCGGCGATAGTCCCCATGTCTTCCCAAAAATTCCTCTGCATTGCCAGAAGGCATTCAATGCTCGCGAAATTTTATTTTCAACATGTTTTGTCCAAAGTAGTTTACTATCTAGAGTTAAGCCCAGATATTTTACTTCGTTAGACAGAGGAATAGTGACACCCTTAAGTACTGGTAGAGATAATCCTGTCATTATTCTTTTCCTGTTTTGTGAGGGTTGACGGAAAGTCCGTTTGCAGTACACCAGCTGTCAATTCGGTTCAATGAGTTTTGTGTTTTAACACAGACCTCATTGAGGGAAAAGCCTGTGGCAAGAATGGCAACATCATCTGCATAGGCCTGGAAATAGACACCTGGTCCATCGAGATCGTTGACTAGAGAGTCGACCAGCATACACCAGAGCAGGGGGGAGAGAACGCCTCCTTGAGGACAACCTCTATTCACCCCTGCAATAATATACTGACCGCACTCCGCCTCAGAGGTGATGGTCCTAAACATTAGCATTGACCTTAGCCATTTGACCAATGTTTCATCTATTCCATGCCTTCTAGCTGCGTCACACATTCCATCAAAAGTCGCATTATCAAAAGCACCCTCAATGTCAACAAATATGCCCATCACATACATCATCTTCTGAAAAGCATGCTCGATCCAGCCAACCAGATTTTGCAATGCTGTTTCACAGGATTTTCCACGTTGGTAGGCATGTTGTCTTGATGATAGTGGGTACCTTGACAGCGATGTTTTTCTGATGTGCAGCTCAACTAGTCTTTCTAGACACTTTAGTATGAAGAACATCATACTAATGGGTCTGAAGCTCTTGGCTATGGAATAGTCTTCTCTTCCAACTTTAGGAATGAAGGCTACTTTAATTAAACGCTAGGATGTCGGAATGTATGCCCATGCGAGACTTGCTCTAAAGATCTTCTTTAGGCATGGTAGCAATTGGGTTATACCTTCCTGTAGCATGACTGGGTAGATGCCATCCGGTCCAGGTGACTTGAAGCCATCAAAAGAGGCCACTGCGTATTGGATAGCTTCATCGTACACAACCAATCTGGCAACATGCCAGTCATGTTTTGTCACATTAGAGTTGTTATTGCAGTCCCCAGTGCTGGGATTACAAAGTGGCCCTATGTGGATTTGATTTCCCGGAATGTGAGTCTCAACTAGGACACTGAGTGCCTCAGTCTTAGACTCAGTATACGAGCCATCAGGTCTCCGCAGTGAGTCCAGTCGAGCAGTTCGGTCTCTTTTAAGAAACTTGACCAATCTGCTAGTCTCACTGCAGGATTCGATGCTACTGCAGAATTCTTTATAGAAAACACTTTTCGATTTACGAATTCGTTTCTTATACTCTTTCTGATTAGCTCGATAAAGAAACCAGTCAGAGTCTAAGTTGCTCCTTAGTGCCCTATTTAGAAGCTTTCTGGAATCCTTGCGCAAGGTTTCAAGACAATCGTTCCACCAAGGAACGGGAGGTCTAGATAACGTTTTTCGTACCGGACATGTTCGTATAAAACTAGAATTTATGACATCGTTTATAACTTGAACGGACGTCTCAATACTTTCTTTGATACGAATTCTGACAGGAATATTGAGGGAATTCTTAAGTTCATGTCTGAAGCGTGCCCAGTTCGTTTTTCTAGGATTTCTTACCGTCATAGAGGGCAGCACCTCTCTGTCAGTATGAAACTCGATATACCTGTGGTCCGATAAAGAATCTTCTTTAAGAACCTTCCAGTTAAAGATTGACTCTCTCAGTCTACAGTTAGACAAAGTAAGGTCAATCACTTCCTGTCTTCTAGCAGTCACAAAAGTGGGATTATTACCAGTGTTGTGAATGTTCAGGTTGGAGGTCATGATAAAGTCAAGGAGTCTGGTACCTCGTGCGTTGCATTTACTGCTGCCCCACACAGTGTGTTGAGCATTAGCGTCACAGCAAATAATAAGGCCGGTCTCCTTAAGATCACAGTACTCTATGAGCTCAACAATTGCCTTTGGCGGAGGAGGCAGTAGTGAGTCAAAGGGGAAGTAGCCTGAGGCGACAATCAGATGTTTCCATCCACTATCGCTTTCATAGCTCACTGTGGCTGCCACCAGGTCTTGCCCACAGAATTGGGTTAAGTTGGTGACAGCAAAGTGTTTCGATACTATAAGACAGCTTCTAGGCCTTGCGGATTTCTCATCGTATAGTATGGTTTCACCACGTAGTTCACTAAGACCACAAATGCGTTTGTTATACACCCATGGTTCTTGAATAGCTGTGATGTGAGGTAATGTATGCAACATGGAGAGCCGCTTACCTAGTAAAGCGGTAGCAACTTTAGAATGTTGCAGATTGATCTGAGTAAATATCATGACAGGATAATTAACTCGTTTCTCATCATATGCCTATTCATTTGGAATTGATTCGGAATTTGATCCGTCCAAAGAATAAGTTTAGATGGTTGTCGTACTTAGATAGCATGACATCTAACGACTTCTGGTCTAAGCCAACAACCAGGGTTGAGCCCTCCTTGTCCTCCGGACCTCGCTCTGGTTTATGGCTATAGATTTTCCATACGTTCGTTTCGATGCCCTGGTTCTGAGCACGTAGGCAGGCAAACACTTCCGCTGTTTTCCTGATAGGACCAGGTATCCAGCATATTGCTCGCCTGCGTTTGGGTTCGTCTCCGCTGAAAACAGCGAAGCGCGATTTGCCCAAGGGGGGGATTTTAGCAACGGCTGTGGCAATCCAATCGAAATTGGCTTGAGACGAGCATAGCACCTTCATGATGCCATCCCTCGTCTCATAGCCTTTTGCGTTTGCACTGACACCGCCGCCAAAGATGATCGGTGCAGTGTTTTACTTCTGCATCATTCATCTTTTGCTCCTTCACCAATTTGCCAATAATCGCAACCGGAAGAGCTTTGCGAGCAGCATCATGATATGATACTGCTAGCCTACCTATGCCAGTGGATGTTGAAGGCAGTTCATCCGCAGCCGATCCGGAACATGAAGCACCAGTGCTCTTGCTTGTGGAAGCAATATCACTGGAAACTGTCGAGTTCTGGGAGATACGGGGTTTCGCAGTAGCAGTGAAGGTTTTAAACTTCTTGCCATTGCGCTTCTCAGGTGCATTGGCAGCCACAACAGCAGCAGCGGATGGTCCGGCTTCAGTCGGAGTAACCTCCACCGATCTATCGCGTTTTGCTGTGGTAGCTGGGGAAGAGAAAGCTCCAGCGTCGCCTTTAGCCTTTTCAGCCTCTTTGCGATCTTTCGCTTTATTCTTCCTTCTCCTACTCACCTGGGCATCGGACAACCTGACCTCTGTATTCAGAGATCCGGGTCCGGTCTCCAATGGAAGTTTAGCTTCTAGTTGGGCGTCGGTCTCTCTAGAATTAGATGCTGGTAAGACACCACTTTCCTTCGATCGACCCATGTTTCCAAATACGTGACAGAAAGGAGCCCTGAGAGGAAACAACACTGTCGAGCAGCCATACAGTGGAGGATTAGTCGTAGGCATAGCCGAACCGACACTTTCCTCTACTTGTATGGGAACCGCTGCGTTGTCGTTATCCTCCTCTAGATTCCTAGCTGTCTCATAAATTTGGGAGATGGAGGGGCACGATGAACCCCCTGCTACAGGAGCAGAGAGGTTCATCGTATCAGGGTTAATTGCGTGGATTGAGGCCTCCATAATCCTTGCCTCAGCCGCCGAAGCGGGTGGATTGCCACTTTTGTGGGTACCACCTGGAGTAGTAAAATCTTTATGTTGACCCATCGCGGTGGTATAGGGGTTTCTTTAGAGTCTGCCACCCCACCAATAAAAAAGACTATGGTAGTATTTAGTTCATTACTCATCACAAGCCTGTCTGACAAGGGTGACCCTACCAGAAACTTTAAAAAAAAAAAGTTTCCGTCAGCTTAGCCTTATTGAGTCATTGTAACTTAAGCCCCCACACCACGTCAAGGTAACCACCACGTGGGGCCCCCATGCGTTTTTTATGGAGACTATGTCTCCTGGCCAACTTTTAGAAACATGTTCTCGGCCATATATATAAACAACCCAAGGTTAAGCAATGTAGAAAAACTTTTCCACCTTAACCAAAAGACCCGCGGCGAGGCTAAGGACATTGTAAAAAATGCTCTTCTCGTCAATGATGGCTTTTTCATGGCTTGGACAAATTTACAAGATCAGTATGAACATAAAAGACCCTGTTTAGTTTGAGTCCAGTTATTGTTGAGTCACGTAGCTCGATAAAGAAACTGCAACGGACTATCAATAACTGCATAATGACCCTTCAAACGCTGGAGATAGATACAGACAACTGGGGCCCAATCCTGGTATATCTATGCTCGACCCGACTCCCCAAAAATACCCTAGAGGACTTTGAAAAATCTCTAAAGGACAATTCAGTCGTTCCATCATGGAAAACTTTAGATGCCTTTTTGACCCGCACTTTCAAGACCCTCGAATCTATTGGCGATATAAAGGCTTCTAATATGAAGCCCAACCAACAAAAAAAATCCGGTAACTCCGGTCCCAGTCCATGGGGAGAGAAACGGGTGCATTCTTTTCATACGAAGGTGGCGCCAAAGCCAGCGCAATCTGCATCGGTACCTCAAAGGTACGAATCTAAACCCTCTCAGTCCAAGCCATCTCGATGGGAAAGCGATGGTGGCATTTGCAAAATATGCAACGCCAACCACACAATTCGAGCGTGCCCGAGATTTATAGCCATGAAAGTTGAAGAAAGGCAAAAAATTATAATGCGAATTGATTGCAGTTTTAATTGTCTAGCAGTTTCTCATGGCTATAAAAAATGTAAGAGCAAATATTTGTGTCGATTATGTGACAAAAAACATAACGCTCGTGGTGATATTAACCACAAAATTGTAGGGAATAGATTTCACAGTACAATGGATATAGTCTGTCTGAGTTCTGTGGATTTTAGTAGAAATTCCAAAAAAAAAAATAAAAGAGACAAATCGGACTGCCAACCCAAGTATTAGATGCACAAGTTACTGGCTTAAACCACTCAGTTGCTGCAACTCCGACCAGATCATGTGAGCTAACGTTGCGTTCTTCTACCAATCCTCACTTCAGGATACATACGCAGGCCTTAGTGTTGAAAATCCTCACAAATGATCTGCCCATATATCCTATTGCCCCTACCTTAAACAACAGTGTATGTGAACTGGTCTTAGCAGACGCTAAGTTCTTCCTGACACGACCCGTCGACATGATAATATGATGCGATTTATATCCGAAGATTATCAAGGAAGGCCTTCATCATAATGTGCTAGGTACCGTTCTAGCACAAGAGACAGAATTTGGTTGGATTCTGTCAGGCCCCATTCCCAAAACGTCAAGACCCCAGAATGTTGTCGCTCAATACAACAAAATGACCCTTGATCGATTGCTGACGAAGTTTTGGGAATTGGAAGAAATTCCTAAGCCTTCAGTACAGACTGAAGAAGACAAGTTTTGCGAAAGTAATTTCGAAAACACAACGCGCCGAGACCCTACAGGCCGTTATATTGTGACCCTCCTATTTAAACCCGTTGAGTGTAATAGTCTCGGCAATTCGAGACATATAGCCATGGCTCAATATTTGCGAAACGAAAAATCGCTATTGAAAAAACCCACTATAAAGGCTGAGTATGACCAGGTTATTTTAGAGTATCTAGATCTTGGTCATATGAAGAAAATCAACCAATCACCCTTTCGTGGCTATCAACCGACCCATTGTTATTTGCCACATCATGCTGTGTTTAAGCCAGAAAGCGTCTCGACAAAGTTAAGAGTTGTTTTTAACGCGTCGAATGTGACAGCTAACGGCCAAAGTCTAAACGACATATTGTACACAGGACCCATACTGCAACTCGATATGGTCTCATTAATTTCAAAATGGCGACTGTATAGGTTTGTGTTCAACGCTGATATACAGAAATTGTATCGTCAGATTCTCGTTGACGCAGATCACCGACCCTATCAAAGGATACTTTTCCGAAAATCAGTCAATGACCCTACCGAGGACTATGAGTTGCAGGCAGTGACTTTTGGTGTTAATCATGCACCGTAGGCGAAAAAGGCACGAGACGAGCTCGTGTCTGCCCTAGAGTCCACTGGTATGTCATTACGGAAATGGACTTCTAACTCCCAGAAAATTATCGAAGATCTGCCAACTAACCATTTGCTGGACGATGATTTGCTCAAATTGTCCGAAAACAATAGCGCCAAGACCCGTGGAATTCGCTGGAATGCTAAAAAGGGTTCGTTATTTTCCAGGTTCCACCAATTGAGCTTAACTCTGGCTACACGAAGCGCCAAGTTTTGTCGACTATTGCCAAATTGTTTGACCCTGCTGGATGGTTATCACCCGTCATGCAGCAAGTTTGGCTTGACAAAACGGATTGGGACGCAATAATTAAACCCTTGACCCTGAATAAATGGCAAAATTTCATTGTCGACTACTCAAGCCTCAATAAAATAGATATACCCAGATGGACCCAATTTTCACCCAAATTAAAAATCGAATTTCATGGCTTTTCTGATGCTTCAGAAAAAGCTTATGGAGCAGCGCTATATAAGCGTGTAATATTTGAAAACTGCCAGGCAGTCACAACCCTTTTGGTGGCGAAAACCCGAGTGGCCCCAGTTAAGACCGTTTCCCTTCCGCGGCTTAAACTCTGCGGAGCAGTCTTACTGGTAAACCTCGCAGAAACGATTTTACGACAATTTGATGTGGCTCACTATCGAGCGCATTATTGGACTGACTCTACGATAGTGCTGGCATGGCTACGTAAACCTCCATGTTCATGTACGACATTCGTTGCCAATCTAGTATCGACGATACTTGAGAAAGTAGGCAGCGAGAATTGGCATGACGTCGATTCCCAAGACAACCCAGCGGATGTAGCCAGTCGTGGATGCACAGCCTCAGATACAACGCACTGACCCTCAAGATCCCAATCTCACCCAAAAGTTCGATTTTGTCACTTAACCCTTTTCTAGACCCAAAGGGACTTATGCGGGCCAATGGACGATTAGCAAAATCACCCACGCTAACATACAACGAGCGATTCCCGCTGTTGTTGCCGTACCATAGCCAATTTGCTAAATTAATTACCCTTTTGACCCACAAGGTGACTTTGCATGGTGGAAATCAGTTAGTCCTTCGATTTCTGAGAACATAATTTTGGGTCCCAAAATTAAAAGTTCTTATTGGCTCCACCATACATAATAGTAAAATTTGTACACTATATCGCAAAATGCAACATACCCAAATCATGGCGGCGCTACCGTCTGAACGCACAACACTCACTCGCCCATTCAGTAACACTGGTGTAGATTTTGCTGGTCCGTTTGAGATCAAAAACTACACTGGTCGCGCTTGTTTGATAACCAAGGGCTACGTTTGCATGTTCATATGTTTTGCGACTAAGGCGATACATATCGAACCATTTAGAGACCTCTCGACCGAAGCGTTTTTAGCAGCCTTTTCTCGATTTTTTTCGAGGCGGGGATGTCCTGTCGCTCTTTACTCTGACAACGGCACCAATTTCGTTGGCGCATCAGTAATGTTGAAGAGAGATCGACAGGAATTCAAGAAAGCGCTACAGACCCAAGTACTATCTACGCATAGTCACCAGGACCTTAATTGGCATTTTATACCACCTGGAGCACCACATATGGGCGGTCTCTGGGAGGCGGGTGTGAAAAGTTTCAAGACCCACTTTAAAAAGATTGCATCAAATCAAAGATTCACCTTTGAAGAGTTTGCAACTCTGCTGACCCGAATTGAAGGGTGCTTAAACTCCAGACCCATAAGTCCTTCTAGTGAGAACTCACAAGATTTGTCTTCTTTAACCCCAGGACATTTCTTAATTGGTACGCCATTATTGATTCCAGCGGAGCCTGATCTAAGTGACTCCAGTTTGAGCACTATTAATAGATGGCAAAAGCTAAAGATAGTTCATCAGCAGTTTTGCAAACGCTGGAAAGATGAGTACCTTAAAGAGCTACACAAAAGATTCAAGTGGAAGTTCCCTCAACGAAACATCGAAGTCGATGGCCTAGTAGTCACTCGGCACGAAAATCTGCCCCCTCAAGATTGGAGTCTAGGTCGAGTCGTGAAAGTCTATTCAGGCTCGGACGCTAGAACTCGCGTAGCAGACATTCGAACTGCTAAGGGAACCACCACCAGACCCATTACCAAGCTTGTTGTGCTCCCCACAAACTAATGACCCACCCACATTTTGCCATGGTAACCTTCTTCAAAACCCACACCCTACTTTATTTCAGTTACCATGGCACCCAACAACTCTAGCGCTGTGAAAGAGAACGCCAGCGGCAAGCGTGGCCACTGAAGGGCCAGTTGGAAGAATGCCCGGCAAGGCAGAGACAGGAGCGGTCGAAACAAGCACCGCACCAACAACAACACCATTAAGCGCAAGAGTAACAAGACCCATACCCGACCCAACTCCTCCAATCATCGTGTCGCTCCAACAGGACGACACTCGAGACCCTCGCAAGTCACTCACCATGTGGCTTGTGGAATTTGCCGTCAGAACCATAGGCTGGCGACGTGCTTTAGGTTCCGCGAGAAGAACCTGAATGAGAAGTACGAAGTAGTGCTGAGGTATCACTACTGCGTGAATTGCTTGGCACGGTCACACCTCATTGACCGGTGCACTAGCAGAGAGAAGTGTGCCATCTGTCAGGCGAAGCCTGCACGGACACTCCCTACTACGCAAAACTGAGCAGGAGCAGAGCAATTCACGCCGCCCTCGACCCACAGAGGCTCGACCTGAGGAGACGAGACCTACTGAGACTCCCCTTGTGTTTGCAAGGCAGACTCTCATCCCCACTGCCACAGTCAAGGTGCATCACAACAACAAGTGGCACCTTGCACGCGCGCTTATAAATCCCACGAGGCATGTGACGATTATTGCGCAGGAGCTGGTCAACCAGGTCTGAGGACGACTAAGATGGACGACAAGACACTCTACAAGGTGGTAGTGGGGTACCGCTTTGATGAAGCATTCAAGTGCGAGATCAATGCACTAGTCTCCAAAGATCTACCTCGCAAGCCATACCCAGACGACGTCAATGAAGCTGTCCTGATCCGATTTGAGCACATGTTCCTCGCGGACCAGAAGTGCTGTTCATCGGCGCGGCTAGTATTGGAGTTGGGTGCTGATGTATACCCAAGGATATTGAAGACGGGTGTTAACGCAAGTGGCTCAGAGTACTGCATTCGGCTGGACGCTGTCTGACCCATGTGGACTCTGAGTCAATACCCACATAACACGAAGACGATGAAGATGATTTAGTTATAGTATCATGAATTATAGTACAAAATGAATTGACCCTTAGAATTAATATTTTTTTAGTTTTGCAGACTCTGCAAGGCGGACGGAATGTTTACGCGCAACGTAAACTCTTGCACCGCCTGCCTTGCCTCTGATGTTCGCCGCTGCAGGCAAGAGCGCGCTGCAGTCGACAGGCGGTCGTTTTTTCGTTCGGCTAGAACAACGTTCTAGCAAGACGAACTTATTAGTTTTTCGAACATACACTCGGACGAACATAAAAAGTTTTTCCCTACCAAACCCAATACAAAAACTCATAAAACCAACCCAATTTAATTAACGCAAATAAACAATAATACAAGAAACAGTGTGCTGAAACAATTCGACATCTACCAACAATACAACATCAACAAACAACAGAATTCTGTGTTGGACATTAAACCACGGAACCAACACGATTACAACAAGCAACGTTGGACTCAGCACACGATCCTACAGCAAGTCAAAAAAACAGCAGACAATCCAAGGTAATTTCACAATTTACTATATATTTATACATATTGACCCGCGCCCTTTACCATCGCCGTATTACGAACCCACCCAAACAACCTGTTTATATTCTAAACTTATCTATAGAATTATTAAAAATACACTTAATATAATAACTATATGCGCACGGAATGTGGCTCTGAACTGTTCTTATTGAATCCGAATTTTGAATGTTTTCTGGTATTAGAAAACATTCAAAATCCGCATATACTACAAAAGGAACGTCTAACTTATGCTTTAAATTTTTAAATGAAACCTTACCAGTTTCTACATCTGTTACATTCGTCTTTGTGCCGTTGTATCTTACAGTTGTAGTCAAAATTTTGTAAACTATTATTACATAATAACATTTCCTTTGTTAACTTTCTGAAAATAAAAAACAAAACAAATTATTTAAAATGCTCTCAACATTATAAATATGAATATAATATTTACCTAGAAATGTTCTTAATCCAAAGAGAAATTTATCACTTTCCTGAAGCAGAAGAAGATTTATATGAATACTCCTCTCCTCCTTTGTGAAATAGTATGACCCAACTATACTCTTAATGTCTTCAAGACATTGACGCTTATTTTCCTCAAAAATGTTTACATCTTTCACTTTCAACGGAAAGTTTAGTCCTTCAAAATTAAGAGTTTTGTCATTCTCCAAATGTATTATTGAGGAGTTTATATTCTCTACATTATAACTCGAACATCTGTATGGTTTAGTAATGACAGGATACAAGGCTGATAATATTGCCCATTTAAAACAATATTCATCAGAATTTTGTACATTTATACAAGCATGTTATTCAATAAATTTTTCGGTAATCGAATATATTGAGAACCTTTTATTGGCTTGTATTGATTAATATTAATCTCTAAATGTAAAATGCTAATGAGAGTCCAACCACTGCCACGTTCTTGAAACTCTGACATTTTTGTAATTAAATCATTACATTTTTCATCAAAAAATGGAGTTCAAATCTGTTGATTGTTGAATTAAAATCATTTTTGTTTGATGAGATTTTATATCAATTGTCATCTCATTGTCACACATTTTCACATATTCACAAAATAATTCTATATTGAATTTAATGTTTATGTGTTTCTGTAACATATCTTCGAGAGCTTGTGTGTTTTTAGATAACGCTAAAAAATGGTTATTTTTTAGCGTTATCTTAAAACACTTCGGCATTCAATAAATCCACATTGTTATTTTTGTATAGAAATGATTCTATACGCTCATTAAATACAGATGTAAGCCTTGTTAAATGCTCGTTTACTGTTTCACGGTTATTAATTTTATGAGCGTTTGTTCTGATGTGGTAAGCACAATTCTTTATAAATATCTTGCATGCGCTGCAATAGACATTTGGAATTTCATTTACCAAGATCGATTGAAGATTTAGAATATTATTTGATGCTGTTGATGTTGATCCAGTTACAGTTTTTGCAGTTAGTGTTGAAATAGCTGCTCTAGTAGACTCCATGGTTGATGTTGATTCAGATACAGCTGATACAGTTGGTATTGAGTAGATTCCGTGAATTATCACTTTTAATATGAAATTGTTTGGAACAAAAAATCGGGTTTTATACAATTTTTCGAATGTATAATTTCGTGATATGACGAATTATCAAAAACCGCAGAAGACAATTCATTATGTTCCCAAGCATTGAAAAAACAAATATTTTAAAAACAATTGTGTGATGACCACATCGAGACGATATATTATAAATATTTTATATTTGTATTTTATATTATAAAGAACAAAAAAAACCACAGAAGACAATTTGTTAAGAATTGAAAAAACAAAACATTTTTAAACAATGTTATGGTCACGATGGACGGATAGAGATAAGTCAAAACCACAAAAAATAACGAACGGACGGACGGATTGAGAGATTGAGGGGTGCACTGGTGGACGGAGGGATGAGGGGACGGAGGGACGGAGATAAGTCAACAAACTGTCGTCAACTACGACAAATCGCAAAATTATTTTCCCACAAAAAACCGTACAAATCGCAAAACCGCACGCGCCAAAACCATTATTTTGCCACGAAGAACCACAAAATCACACGACGCACAGTGTGCCCAAACGCTCTTAAATCGGGTGAAATTCAGTATTGTCAGAACCACTCAACCGACTCAAAAATTTAAAAAGTGTTGTACAGAGAGAACTTGAGAGAACTTAAGTTTTGAAATTAGAGTTTGTATCTTTAATAGTTATGGAGATAAAAATCAGTAAAGTTGAAAATTTTTTTCAAGAAAAATTTTTCAAAAATTGTAAAAAATCCAAAAGTTATCCGATTTTTAAAATTCTTTTGTTTATGGAAAGCTTACATTGAGATCTAAAGAAAATGTGGTTACATGGGAAAATATCTTGTTTAGTTTTAATGATATAGACTTGAACATGATTTGAATATGTGTAAGGGACTTTTATAAACAATTAACACATAAATCATAACCTGAAAACCGTTTTAAAATATCTCTAGTGGTTTAGTAAATATAAAATTGTAAAATCGATTTTTTTTTTTATTTTCGATTTTTTCTTTTTTTTTTTTTGGAAAATTTGACTTTTACTGAAATCTTTGTAAGTATTTTTATTTCTTCGGTAACATGTACTTTTGTTATATTTTTTAATAGATAACATTACTGAGAATCTCATAAATGATAAAACTTATCCATAATATATTTAACCAATATCCAGTTTCAAAGTTGAAAGTCAAATTTTAAGTAAGCTGTTTTAAGGACGAGTTATTTCTACGTATTTTTTACCCTTACTTATTTTTAGACCTGCGAAGTATATGTACAGGGCAGCATTTTTTCCAAAAACACTCATTTTTTGAAGGGACATAGATCAGAGATCGGAAATGCCCGTGTGCGTGCGCCCGCACATGCCCCTATCTTCATACACTGACGAGCAAATTTGATTTACGCAGACGCTGCACTCGGGCATCACATTTTATTTACAACACATCCCGTCGCAACGAGTGATGCTTTGCATTACTCTCGGTACCTGCCCTCGTGCGGGCTACGAAACTAAAAATTGCAGCCCGCGCAGACGTGGAATGAGAAAATAGAGAAGCATATCGCGCAAGTGCTATGGTATTTATTTCGCGGGGCAACTCCGTGCAACAGCGAAAACAGACTGCCCCTGGCAGCACACGCATTTTTCACAGCCAGTCAATTTTATTGGCACTGTTTTACTAGACTGCGCAATGTTTTAATAATTTTTATATAAAACTATTGATAATACAGACAAGTTTGGCAATACTCAAATACACTTTTAATCGCAGTTTTATTTTGGTTTATAAAAATTGTATCTTTTAATTATTCGTTGAACAAAAAAATAAATTTAACATGAAATCTTAATCAACATTTTTATTCAAATACAAAAATTATTATGTGCAAAAATCTATTTTAATAAAAAAGCTACATGATAGGCTTCGAAAAATAATGTATATCCTCATTTGTAAAAATTTACACTAATTTAAACTTGCACTGACAAATTAGTACTAAATTATACAATTTTTATAAACCAAATTAAAACTTCGATTAAAAGTGTATTTGAGTATTGCCAAACTTTTCTGTATTAACGATAGTTTTATTTAAAATTTATTAAAACATTGCGCCACATAAGAATGTCATACAAGAAAAAATTAACTGGCTGTGAAAAATGCGCGTGCTGTCCGGGGCAGTCGGTTTTCGCTGTTGCACGGAGTTGCCCCGCGAAATAAATACCATAGCAATTGCGCGATATGTTTCTTTATTTTCTCATTCCACGTCTGCGCGGGCTGCAGTTTTTAGTTTCGTAGCCCGCACGAGGGCAAGTACCGAGAATAGTGCAAAGCATCACTCGTTGCGACGGTATGTGTTGTAAAAAAAATGTGGTGCCCGAGTGCAGAGTATGCGTAAACAAATTTGCTTCTCATTTACTTAAGGGCGCGGGCGTGCGTGCAAATCCGAACTCTGACATAGATTAAAACCGGTATATCTCACTTTATAATATATATACGCCTAAAAATGTTTTAATAAGGCATAAGTACATAAAACTATTGTATATTAGGTAAAAGATTCATGATGATAAGGTTAATACTTATTTAGATATATTCAATCAAATTTTAACTTTTTTTTCCTAATTTTTTTTTATTTTTCTTCTTTTTCATAAAAAAAGTGTTCAGAAACTATAAACAGATTGTCTTTATATTAGCCACATAGATTCCTTGAAATCTTTTCTTTTCAATGATACCAAACACTTATTTCTGGAAATAAACATTTTTTTAAAAGGACTTGTCATAAAACCGTTATATCTACCTGTTAAATGTTTATATTACCAAATTATTTTTTATAAGTTAGATTCTGGTGTAGACAATTTTGTATTTCGTATGGGAAATTCTAAATATATAAACAATAGTTAACCCTATCATCATGAAACTTTTGCCGATTTAATATTAACTTTATATACTTCGAACATATAAAAAATAATTTGGTAATATAAACATTTAACATAAACCGTTATATCTAACGGTTTTATGACAAGTCCTTTTAAAAAATTTATATTTCCAGAAATAATGTTGCCCTGCACATATACTTCGACGGGCAAAAAATAAGTGAGTTTAAAAAATGTTTAGAACTAATTTATCTTTCAAATTGCGTACCTGAAAAGATACGAAATTTTGATAAATGTTAATTAATATGACATTTTGCACACATATGTAAGGTAAATATATAAATGTTTGGTATCAATGAAAAGAAAAAATTTCATGGGAATATTAAGACAATCTGTATATAGTTTCTGAACCCTTTTTTTTTGAAAAAGAAGAAAAATAAAAAAAAAATAGAAAATAAGTTAAAATTTGATTGAATATATCTAAATAAGTATTAACCTTATCATAATGATATTTTTACCTAATATACAACAGTTTTATGTACTTATGCTTTTTTAAAACATTTTTAGGAATATATTTATTATAAAGTGAGATATACCGGTTTAAATCTAAGTCCCTTCAAAAATTAAATATTTTTGGAAAAAATACTGTCTTGTACATATACTTCACCGGGCGAAAAATAAGTGAGGTAGAAATAACTCGTCCTTAAAACTGCTTACTTAAAATTTGACTTTCAACTTTGAAAACTTTTCTGCAGGGGGTCAAAGTAAAAAAATTTAAAAACTTGAACTTTGGCCAATGTTGCCATATTGGTTAAATATATTTTTAATAAGTTTTATCATTTAAATCTCAGTAATGTTATCTATCAAAAAAATATAACAAAAGTACATATTACCGAAGAAAAAAAATACTTACGGAGATTTCCGTAAAAGTCAAATTTTCCAAAAAAAAAAAAAAATGAAAAAATCGTAAATAAAAAAAATGTTCGAATTTACAATTTTATATTTACTAAACCACTAGAGATATTTTAAAACGGTTTTCAGTTCATGATTTATGTGTTTATAAAAGTCCCTTACACATATTTGATTTCATGATAAAATGCACAATCTATGTAAAAATATGTTAAGTAAAGTCTTCAAAAATTTAAAAAAAAATCATGTTCAAGTCTATATATTTAAAATTAAACAAGATATTTTCCCATGTAAGCAGATTTTTTTTTAGATCTCAATGTACGCTTTCCATAAACAAAAGAATTTTAAAAATCGGATAACTTTTGGATTTTTTACAATTTTTGAAAGATTTTTCATGAAAAATGTTAACTTTACTTATTTTTATCTCCATAACAATTAAAGATACAAACTCCAATTTCAAAAATTAAGTTCTCTCAAGTTCTCTCTGTACAACACATTTTAAATATTTAAAATCGGTTGAGTGGTTCCGTCAATACTGAATTTCACCCGATTTAAGAGCGTTTGGGCACACTGTGCGACGCACGTTCCAAAACCATTTTAAAAATCCCACGAAAAAACCGCAAAATCGCACGACGCACGCTCCAAACCATTATTTTCCCACGAAAAAAAACCACAAAATCGCACGCTCCAAAACCATTATTTTCCCACGAAAAAACCGAAAAATCGCACGACGCACGCGCCAAAACCACTATTTTCCTACGAAAAACCACAAAATCACACGACCGCACGCGTCAAAACCACACGCACACAACCACACAATGCAGGCGCCAAACCACAAACCACACCAGGCACGCGAATGCTCTGCCGACTGCGCTGCTACGTTGCGCCAGAACATACATATCCTACCTACTCACTGTCATCTCCTAAACAATAACAGATACAGATATCTCATAAATTCTCAAGTTAAATCCATAAAATTTAATAAATTTAAGTCAGATTTATGCATTATCATATGTTTTAAAATGGGAGTGACCATCCTATGTTTTTTGATCCTTTGAATGATATTCCATATTGCACTATGGATTAAATCCACTTTTTTCCATCCACTTTTTTTCGTATTCTAATAGAGTACGATAAAACTATTCATCCACATGAAATTATGAAATTTGGCCAACTTTTTGAATGGGGAATATATAAAATTTGAAAAGCTAGTATAACCTATAAAGGTTGATCAATTGGATTATTGGTTACTTTCTTTTCCTTTTTATATGCCATAAGGCATTTTAACGATAGGGCCAAAGATTTTACGGAGAATCTTTCTCTCGAACGCTCCCAGTACTCTCTCATCGGTGGTGGCCAGCGTCCATGTTTCTGCCCTATTCTGCCCTTTGGCCCTATCTGCTTTGCTAACGAGTATCGAATCAGGATGAACCACGAGCTGTATGAGTTATTCGACGACATTGACATAGTCAAGCGCATCAAGATCCAGCAGCTTCGCTGACTAGGTCATGTCGAACGAATGGATGAAAACACTCCAGCCAAGAAGGTGCTTGAATCGAAACTCGAAGGTGGACAGCGTAGAAGAGGGCGTCCAAATCTGCGTTGGAAAGACCAAGTTGAGGACAACCTGGCAACGCTTGGTATTTCTAACTGGCGTCAGCGCGCGCAAAGCAGATCCGACTGGCGCGGCTTCATCTCAGCGGCCAAAACCGACCCACGGTTGTAAAGGCCATTTAAGTAAGTAAGTAAGTAAGGCATTTTAACGATATCGAAACAATGTCGTTCGAACGAACATTATCACACAGAAAATATGTTGTTCATAAATGGAATGAACGCCATTAATTGAGCCACCGATCATAATATATATGTAAAAAATCATTCTATTTATGAACTATTCGTCGTATATACGAATCGCTCAATTGGAGCGAAATTAATGTAATAAACGCTTTCATAATTGTTATGAATTGAGTTCATTAAGGTATTCATATTAATTTTTTGACGCAAAACAGCGCTGCCTTCACATAAAGCATAAAGGCGATACTGAAAAATAAAACACCAGTCCACAAAACGAAGGATGGAAAATACAACACAAAGTAGGTAGGTAGGCATTTGAGTATTTCTGTATGTGTGCAACTGTAGCCATGTTGAGAATTCTATTAATAAATATTTTTATTTTGTTGACACGTCATTCCACATGATGGGCAGTGATTATTTGCACTACTCGTCGTTACGCGGCGATAGTCGATGATAGCAAATGCAATTCTTAGTTTGGATTATACGTATGTTATTTCATACAAATAGACCGAATCGTTACATTTGTTGTTTACAACTCCAAAGAAACGTGCTCCGCAGGTACTTAACATCGCTCAACAACAAACAACAGCATTAGGCAGCAACAGGTTTTAAATATCGATTTCGCAAGTTTTATCCGCGAATATACCCTGTTTGTACAATTGTGAGTCACATTTTTATGTTTTTATACCCTACACTAAGAGTGAAAGGGTATATTCAGTTTGGTCCGCCGTTTTTAACACCCAGAAGGAAGCATCTCCGGTATGGAAAAGTATATGTATTCTTGATCAGCATGACCTCCTGAGTCGATTTAGCGATGTCCGTCTGTCTGTCCGTCTATCTGTCTGTCTGTCTGTTGAAATTCCTACTACTTTTAAAATTGGAGAGCTAGATAAATGAAACGTATAACTTGGATTACTAATATACCTACGCTGTATGTGCCAAAAAATATCGGTCCATTGTGACCTATGATCCGACCACTTATGTTCAAATACCTCATATAAAATGTACATATAAAGATCAATTTTTATGTATAAGTGCTTAGGTAAACGTTTTTGGTCAAATATATATTGACATCATGCTTAAATACATGATAATAATGTTTTCCGGCGAAAAGACTTGTGGTTTACAAAAAAAAAAAAAAAAATTCGATACACCTACCCATTTGTAAATATGGGTATCAAATAAATGGAAATTCTTCAGCGATTGAATGTTTGTAGTTATTTTCATGATTCGTATACTCTGGTGACCTATATATCACTTTGAATGGTAACCACACATATGTGTAGGGTATTTATAGTCGGCTTAGACCGACTATAATTTTGATAATCCTAACTATCATAATTACACCTACTTTAAAATTTCCCATGTGATTTAACCTTCCCAACTGGTTAATATATATTATGGTCAAAAATGTTACTAAAAAAACATATGAATATTTCATTTTTAAATTATCAAAAACAAACACAGCCTATGACATATAAATGTGCACATAGGAAACATAAGTAAAGTGCATTAAAAATCAAATATTGGTAAATCCAAATCAAATCGACAGGATTTTAAATTTTTTTCTTCGATTTTCATGATATAGTTTATACCTTTCAATAGATAAAAAAATATATAAATTGATTTTTCTTCGAAATTCGAAAATTTCACAAAACTATGATTTTGAAAAAAATTTGAGCCAAATCAAAAGACCTTTTTTTGCCGAAATTCGAGTTCGAAACTTTTACAATAACATAATAATTATCAACCGAATTCGAAAAAAAAAATTGTAAACCAGAATCATAAACTACATTCAATTCTTCGAATTATAGACACCAAAAACATCCATTTTGCAACGGTATTGACCTAGATTATGGCTTTCGAAGTTAGCTCTATAAATAAAAGTTGTGATTTTTTTTTTGACATGCACACTTTTTCGACTTATTAATTTTTATTTATATTGGACGCAAATTTTACATGTAATATAATCGTTAAAAATTTTAAATCTGAAAATGTTGAAAGTACAATATATGTAACAACAATTCTAAATATGAATCCAGGTTAAACTCAATTTTTCCAAAATTTTGTATCCCAACGAAAAATTGTTTTTAAAAATCATTTTAAAAATTATCGTGTTTTTTTATAAGTGGTATAATTCTAGAATTACAAATTTTTGTCAATGTAGTGTTATTATATACATATACTAAAAGTATTAAAAGCAACGAGTAAAGTATCAAGTATTTAAAAATAAGTATCAGGTTAGAAAGCAGCGACATTTTACATCACTAACTACGAACATAATATGGTGCAGATGGCACTATAGTTGACCGATCTTAAAAATAATTACATATTTGTAATCGGGAGTTACAGAAAATTACCTTTTATTTGAGTACCCACATGACCCTGTAAGTAGGTGAACCGGTTTTTGATTTTTCAAGGTCAATAAGTTACAGGGCGTTTCTGTAACTTATTAACGACAAAAATCGATATCGTTAACTATTTTTAACGACAAATATCGTTAAAATTTATATTTTTTTCATTACGATCGCTTCTGCATGCCACAATTCTCGTTAGTTAACGATATCGATATTTGTCGTTAATAAGTTACAAAATCGCGCCTCAGGGGTCCGAGCGACTTTTTTTTTGTTGATGTTGCTTTTTTTCTAAATACAGAGGTGTCAATTTTTTTTTTTTTGATTCGGCCGGCAAAAATTGCTACGGAAAATAACGCGAACTCCGGTGCGAACGGTTAACGCTAATTTTCAAAGTAGTCAAAAAATGTAAGTATTTTGGATCAGTGAGAACATAGCATTTTCATTAAATACAAATTAAGAAATTGCGTTTTTATTAACATTATCATTATATAATTTATATAATATTCAATCATATCAAGTTCATTTGACCGATATGGCTTTTTACAAAAATTTAAATTATATTAAACTATCAGTATAAAATAAAGTCAAACAATTAAGTTTACGTAAATAAATCCACGTTCACAAATTGTTTTTTTTTTTTTCAAATTATTATCAATAAAAAATCACATTAAAAATTATATATTTTCAAAAATTTTAAATCTATCAAAAATAAATAAAAATTTGATTGTTTATTAAAATTTTCTATTATGTTTTTACAAAACATAATTTTATTATATACTGGGGGTTTATATGCAACTAATTTTGTATATTGGATACCATACCGAACCTCAAATCAGATGCAGTTGAATATATAAGTTATCTCTGAGAATTGAGCATTATAATTGTTTATTTTTCAAACAGAGATACGGTTATTTTATGCGTTCTTATTATTTTTTTAAATCCCGAAAGATATGGTTATCTTATTATATATTTAAATCCCGGGACTTATCCCGGGATTCAAACTTTTTAGTCCCGAAATTTCGGAATTCAAAAATGGTCCGGGGTTGTCATTCCTAGTTGTTCTTAGTGAAATAACTGCTACTGAATATGTTTTGTGCATCATTTAAAATTATTTAAAAGCTGTTGATTTTCGACCATGAGATATTGAAATTTGTACTCTATTTTCCAAAAAAGTATTTACACATGCAACACGTCCTGTAAAATGTACTACACATACATTGGCGTAATGTTAAAGTACTATATGGTATTTTACGCCTATATAAACATATTAACACTACCACAAGAGTATGTTTATTATTTTATTTTTGAATTTTAAAGTTTATTTCAAAGGCTTTTACTTAACAGTCATAACTTTTTTATTTTTTCATTTCATATTTTGTGGGTATTCACATGTTATTTCTTGTATTTAATAACTGTTTTGCTAGGGATCAATAGTTACCTGTTTTATTAATTTGTTGCCAACAACAGCAATTTACAAAATACAGATACTTGCTCACTGCGAAAATACACACACACTTTGGCTACATTATGAACCACGAATGCATACGAACGTACTAACGACATAACATTGAAAAATGAGGGTTAAACTACGATTTGTATCCTGCATAGAGCTGCCAACTGTACATTCAAATTAAACAGGGCTTGGGTGAAGTTCACAAAAGTACTACCCAACACGTTCTCATCCATTATTTAGAATAAAGTAAGTAAGTACTGTTGAAAAATAATTTTACAATTTATATATTTCCATACGTTTTTAATATAATTGGATCTAAACTCGTAAATTTTGGTATTATAACAATTTTTTTATGTATTTTTAGCATGATAAACAAAAATATTATTTACTGTAAAGTTACTGACGAAAAGTGTAGTAACAAAAATATTGTGTGAAATTTAAAACAAAAACTGTTTTTAATCGATACGAGGATTAATTTCGGTCATTTTTGAATTTTTTAAAATTTTATTTTCAGTGTTTTTTTTGTGTTGTTTTCATGGTTTTATTTTTAGTTTTGTGTTTTCTTTTGGTAAGTGTTTTTGAATTTATTGCTGGGTTTATCTTTTTTTTAGTGTGTTTTGGTTTATGCTTTTTTTACATATACATATGTTACCCTTTTGTATTTTCCAGTTTTTGTTTTACTATTCTTTTCACTATTATTATTGCGTTTTTCGTTTGTTTGTTTCTGTATTGGTTTTTGATTTTGTTTTTGAGATTGATTTTTGAATTTATGTTTTTACTTTTTATATATTATTTTTGTCTTCGCATTTTAGCTTTAGCTTTTGTTCTTAAATTTTTCCTTTTTGATTTGCTTGTTTTTGTTTTTTGTTTTTTTTTATTTCAATTTGAGATTTTGTTTCATGTTCGTAGCTGGCGTAAGTTTCGTTGTTTTATAAGTTGATGTTGTTTCAGAGGTGCCACACTCCTTTGTCCAACCACGGTCGTATATAGCCAACACGGATAGAGAAGATTTCTTTGAATATGTTTCAATGAAATTAAAAAATAATACGAAATTACCATACATGTATTACGAATGAAATCTAATTAAATTATAGTCGAAATTGAATGTATTTATGTTCAGATTGTAATTACATATTAGTATGTGAAACATATTATATATTCCGCAGCAGAATCTGTCAAATGTACCATAAATATGTTACAATACAAACATAAACTTTTAATTGCATTTGAATATACTATTTCTTGACAGTTTAATTGGTTATAATATAACTATGTTTCAAAACAAACGGAAAATGCTATTCAAATCTAATTATAACGTATCCTCGCAACGCTCATGCTCATTCGGTTAGTTATCGACAGAGGAAGTTGGCAACGTTTCGCATCATTTTCTATATAACAAACTGATGTTTGAGAACAAACAAAATTAGATGTAAATAAAAGTATTGTTGAAAGATTCTTCTTGTGCACGAAATTGGTATTCGGTGACCGCCATTTTCTGCCTATGTGTCTTCGTATTCGTATCGGTAATTTTTTTGTCATTTGTAAATTAAAAAATAAATAAATTTGTGTTATGAAAAGTACAAGTAATAACAAATCAGTATATAAATTAATAATGCAGTACATAATTTAATAGTGCAGTATATAATTTAATTGTTCATGAATGTTTTTTTTTAAGAATATTGTGAAAAGTCGACACGGATATTTCATAAAAAAAAAACACAACTAAAAAATCAGTACTTCTAGTTTCAAACAGAATTCGGCATATTTTTTACAACAGCCTCCGCGAATTCCTTGCCTACGCTATGTGCTGTACTAAGACTTGTACTTGCAGTTTTAAACTTTATTTATATTATTTTTATATTATTTTTTTGTACATGGATTTAAATATTATAAATTCCCACTGTGCATGTTTAATGATTCTTAATAAAAATTAATAAAAAAAAACATATTTATTTCTATTTAATTTTCAGGATTCCTTTCTAAAAAAATGTAGATATGTTTTTATGCAAACATACTACTTTTTGAACTGATACAACTGATATGTTTCTCTGGAAACATATTTATATTCAGGTCGTACCAAATCATGTTTTATTTTGTACTTATTTATGTTTCGGTTTAAATATTTATTTTGTTTTGATGTAGTAATTATTATGTTTATATTCGAACATACACCATTTTAAGGGGCAACACCAAAATGTTTCCGTGATATCATAATGTAAATCAGAGCAACACTGTTCAAGTCTCAATACAACCCTGTTTATAAATTATTTATCAGGCAATTATAAATTATGTTTACATAAAATTGCAAAAATACATTTTAATACCTGCAAAATTATGTTTGGGAAAGCCAGACGGACCAAAAAGTAACAAGCTCTATCATCTATGCTGTACGCGAATCCGGTATGGGCAGGCTCCACTAAGAAGCAAACATATACTGCAGGAATTCGGGCAACATATCGCCTGAGTGCAATAAGAGTGCATTCCGCGCGGTATATGATGATTTATTTTTCATTACCATGTAACATTATAAGCAATTAAAATGTTTAAAGACATTTTACTAAATGAGAGGTATTTTTATTTTTTTTTTAAATTAAGTTAAAATTGTCCTCGTTAAATTCTATATAAAAAAACATTTTTTGTTGAGTGGTCATTTGTGCACATCTATTGAAAACAATTTTTATACCCTACACTAAGAGTGAAAGGGTATATTCAGTTTGGTACGCCGTTTGTAAACGCCGTTGAAAAAAGCATCTCCGGTATGGAAAAGTATATATATTCTTGATCAGCATGACTTCCATTTAGCGTCCGTCTGTCTGTCTGCCCTTCTGTCTGTCTGTAGAAATCACGTCTGTAAATTAACTTACGTTAATTTACAGACTTATTGATCAGACAACTTCAAAGAATATATTTTTTGAAATTTAAAAAATCGTCAACAAACATTTTTTTTTCATCAGATAAGTGTACTTTACCATGGAAACAACACAAAAATGTCACCATAGTAAACTTTAATTTACTCAAGTTAAAGTCGGTACACGTGCATTATTAGGCATGGGACGAAAAGTTGTCGAGACGGAATTTTGAATTTCCTTCGGCATATAGGGTTTGGATAATTTGACAATTTTTATATGTGGCTCAAAATTGTGTCAGACTTGTGTCAATATTGGTATACCGAGGCCTGTGTGGAGTCTTAGAATGAAAATTTTGCCAGGCTTGTGTCCAACATAAACTAACAAGACGTGTTTGGAATCTGGGAATGACAAATGTGCCAGGCTTGTGTCAAGCTTGATATATCAAGGCTTGTGTGGAGTCTGTGACTAACGATTGTGCTAGCCTTGTGTCTGGCCCGATATACCAAGCGTTGGTAGTTAAGCTTGTAACAAGGCAGGCACTTTTGTTGCAGCCTGGAAATTCTACCTGGGATGATAAGGGGCTAAATAAACTTTTATATAAAATAGAAAATAATTTGTGTTTGTATTCAGTTTCGGTTTTATAAAAATTGAACGGTTCCGGTCCGGTTCCGGTTCCAACCGAGCCCTGATTTAAACAGACATCCTTCGATTTTTGTTTTCATCAGTTACGCCTGGCCAGAAACAAATTAATCTCAAAAGTAGATACCCATCTCAAATGTTTTTAACATTCCTTGCGATTATTTTAAGATGAAATAAAATTAATTATTAATTACTAAAAAAAAATAGTAAAAACTGCATCAAAAAATGCATTAATATCGCTATGTTTTAAAAACTCTACCATTTTTTTTTCATATTCAAAATAAATTTTAGATGGGAATCGAACATTTGAGTTTAAAATGTTTCAGGCTAGGCGTGACTGATGAAAATAAAAAACGAACGATGACTGTTAAAATAATCACTTTTTCTGTATTTTTTATTTATAGTTTGTTGAAAAGCTAATAAAAATTTCCAAGTGATGACTTACCCACTTTTTTAGTTTAATGTGTTTGAGAGACATAATTTCAATACAATTTTAAAATTGTCGATTTAGGTACGAAAACGCTTACTTTTAGGTCCCAGCGGGTACATTTCCCATATTCGGATGTCGCTGAAAATTCTTCACATCGATTTTCTCATCCAATAGAGCATTTCTATGGGGTTTGGGTTTCGAAATAGTAGTTTGAACAAAAAAATTGTTCTCATATAGATGTGTACAAATGACCACTCAACAAAAGAATGTTCTTTATAAAGAATTTAACGAGGAAAATTATAGTCTTACTTAAAAAAAAATAATGTTACGTCTCATTTAGTAAAATGTCCTTAAAGATTTTAATTGCTTTTAATAGTTACATGCTAATAAAATAAATAACTGTGTATAAGGTAATACAATACATAGATGCAAAGTTATATAATTTTTAAAAAAGATATATGCGTCATATTTTCATTTTTTAAACACCCTGTATTACACCCTGTATTGACAAAAAGTAAAAAAAAAACTATGGATGACCTCTTTTTCATAAGACAATCCACAAAAAAAAAATTGAAGCAAATCCAGAGTATCAAAATTATTACGCGTTCGATTTGAAAATGAATGCTTCATATATAGATAAATCGGTATTTGACAAAAAGTTACTATTTTAAATTTGAATCCAATTGATTCAGAGGTTACAGATTTGTAAAAGTTATCGTACCCTGGTGATGTAATTAGGAATTAATTGTTAGTATAAGTTAACTTAAAAGAGTCATAGTACAAAATTTCATCTGCGTTCTCTGGTGGTAAAATTTAGAACTAATTAACCGCTAAGATATATTGATATTTAACTCAGATTCACCATTTTAAATATGGTCCAAATCGGTTCCGATTTTATAGAGTTGCAAAAACCTCTGGTAGTGAAATTCGGAAATAATTTTTAGCATATTTTTACCAGTCTTCCACAAAGAGTCTATGTGTTAAATTTGGTTCTAATCGGATTTGTAGTTACTGAGGTTACGCATCCTAGGGGTGGAATCGCAAATTAAAATATAGCATATCATTCTTTCCAGAACCTACCTCATCTTTGGTAAAAATTTCAAGGAATCGAATCAACCGTTTAGACGGAGAAGCAAGAAAATCGTTCAAACCAAGGTTGAAAATGAGCGGACTCAAGCTCATCGTTCAACTCATCGCTGAAGTACGCTCAAATGAACTAGCTTAAATGAGCATGAGCGAAGGAGGTTGAGCGGACTCAACTGATGAGCGGACTCAACAAATGAGCGATTGACGGACCACTCAGAATGGTATCATTAGCCTTCCAATGATGTCCTCTATCGGTTTCTGAAGTAAAAAAAATTGATTTTGACCCCCTTTTGGTGGCCCTGGACCACCGACCATAGTACCATTTGATTTTATAGGGTGTCTGCTACCGATTTCTGCAATACAATTTTTGTCGGCCTTTTTTCACTTTCCGCCCACTTTTCCAAAAACATGTCAAATGGGTACTGACCAAATCCCAAAGAAACCATTTTGTCCAATTAAATGTCCAATGACGCAGTTAGGTTCTGGCCAAATCCCAAAGGAACCAATTTGTCCAAAAAATGTTCAAATACTCATTTATGTTCTTACCAAATCCCAAAGGAAACAATTTGTCCAATTAAATGTCCAATGACGCAGTTAGGTTCTGGTCAAATCCCAAAGTAAACAATTTGTCCAAAAAATGTTCAATGACGCAGTTAGGTTCTGAATAAATCTCGAAGGAACCAATTTGTCCAAAAAAATGTCCAATGACATAGTTAGGTTCTGGCCAAATCCTAAAGGAACCAATTTTTCCAAAAAAATGTTCAATGACGCAGTTAGGTACTGACCAAATCCTAAAGGAACCAATTTGTAGAAAAAATGTCCAATGACGCAGTTAGGTTCTGGCCAAATTCCAAAGAAACCAATTTGTCCAAAAAAAATGTCTACTGATGCGAATGGAAGCGTATCTCTTTCCGTTCAAAACACTTTCATTTAAAAACGTACATTCGTGAAGTTGCTGTTGAGTCCGCTCAACAGTTAAGCGCGCTCAACATTTGAGCGTTGGTCTATCGATCATATGTTGAGTCCGCTCATTAGTTGAGTTCGCTCAACATTTGAGCGATGGATCATCGCTCAACTTCCTTCGCTTAAGCTCATTTGAGCTAGCTGAGCGATTTGAGCTTTTTTACAATTTTGGTACAAACAAACGAGCAAAGAGTTTTTTTTTATTAATTGGATTCAAATTAATCAGAATTCATATAAATCAGTAAATTAAAAGTAACGTTAAAGTAAAATATAAGTAAAATTAAATGTAAAAGTAAAAATCTGATCTGTGGTTGCAGAGATATGGATTTTGTGCCTTTATACCATCTGGCAGTTGAATTTAGAACTACTTTAAAGATTTGATATTTTGTATTCAAGCTGCGAAACGGGATTTTTGCTCCTTTGCAGTTCATTTTCTACTATATACTAAAGAAAAAAGTGAAGTAAGAAAAATATTTTGTGAATAAAAAAAATGTATGCTGTTTTTAATTGACATGAGGCCCTGGTTTTGGGTTTTTTTTATACCCTACACTAAGAGAGATAGGGTATATTCAGTTTGATACGCCGTTTGTAACACCCTGAAGAAAGCATCTACGGTATGGAAAAGTATAGGTAAACTTTTTTGGTTTAATATATAATGACATCATGCTCAAATACATGAAAATAATGTTTTCCGGCGAAACTACTTGTGGTTCCTAAAAAAAAAATGGAAATTCGGTACACCTACCCATTTGTAAATATTTGCATGAAATGAATGGAATTTTTTCAGTCATGGAAAGTTTGTAGTTATTTTCCGGATTCGTATATCCTGGTGATCTATATACCACTTTGAATGATAACCATAAATATGTGTAGGGTATTTATAGTCGGCTTAGACCGACTATAAATTTGATAATCCTAACTATCATAATAACACCTACTTTAAAATTTCCCATGTGACCTAACCTTCCCAACTGGTTTTTTGATAAATTTCTTTATTTAATTTCATTTTTTCCATTGTTTTTATGTTTTTACTTTTATTTTATTATTTATTTTTGTTATTAACGGTATTGCTTATTTTGGTTTTGTTTTAGTGTTTCTTTTTGTTTTATTTATATTTTTTTCTTTTGTGTTTTTTTTATTTTTGATCTTGTGTTGCTTTTGTTTTAACTATTCTGTTGATTTTGTTTTTCTTTACTTTTTATACCCTACACTAAGAGTGAAAGGGTATATTCAGTTGGGAACGCCGTTTGTAACACCCTGAAAAAAGCATCTCCGGTATGGAAAAGTATATATATTCTTGATCAGCATGACCTCCTGAGTCGATTTAGCGATGTCCGTCTGTCCGTCTGCCCGTCTGTCTGTCCTTCTGTCTGTCTGTTGAAATCACGATTACAGAAAAATTTGATTATATTTAGATTATTTATATATCTAAGCTGTCTGAACAAGAAAATTGGCATGATCGGTCTATTGTGACCTGAGAACCGACCACTTATGTTTAAATACCTCATATAAAATTTACATCTACAAATCAATTTTACTGCATACGTGCTTAGGTAAATTTTTTTGGTCAAATATATATTGACATTATGCTCAAATACATGAAAATAATGTTTTTTCCACGAAACGACTTGTGGTTCCAAAAAAAAAAAAAAATGGAAATTCGGTACACCTACCAATTTGTAAATATGGGTATCAAATGAAAGAAAATTCTTCAGGGATGGAAAGTTTGTAGTTATTTTCAGGATTCGTATACCCTGGTGACCTATATACCACTTTGAATGGTAACCACACATATGTGTAGGGTATTTATAGTCGGCTTATACCGACTATAATTTTGATAATCCTAACTATCATAATAACACCTACTTTAAAATTTCCCATGTGATCTAACCTTCCCAACTGGTTTTGTTTCTTTTTAGTTTTGTTTTTGGGATTACCTTTGTGTTTATACCCTACACTAAGAGTGAAAGGGTATATTCAGTTTGGTACGCCGTTTGTAACACCCAGAAGGAAGCATCTCCGGTATGGAAAAGTACATATATTCTTGATCAGCATGACCTCCTGAGTCGATTTAGCGATGTCCGTCTGTCCGTCTGTCCGTCTGTCTGTCTGTCCGTCTGTCTGTCTGTCTGTCTGTCTGTCTGTTGAAATCCCTACTACTTTTAAAATTGAAGAGCTAGATAAATAAAACTTATAACTTAGATTACTAATATACCTACGCTGTATGTGCGAAAAAATTGGCGAGATCGGTCCATTGTGACCTATGATCCGACCACTTATGTTCAAATACCTCATATAAAATGTACATATAAAGATCAATTTTTATGTATACGTGCTTAGGTAAACTTTTTTGGTCAAATATATATTGATATCATGCTCAAATACATTATAATAATGTTTTCCGGCAAAAAGACTTGTGGTTCACAAAAAAAAAAAATCGAAATTCGGTACACCTACCCATTTGTAAATATGGGTATCAAATGAATGGAAATTCTTCAGCGATTGAATGTTTGTAGTTATTTTCAGGATTCGTATACCCTGGTGACCTATATATCACTTTGAATGGTAACCACACATATGTGTAGGGTATTTATAGTCGGCTTAGACCGTCTATAATTTTGATAATCCTAACTATCATAATTACACCTACTTTAAAATTTCCCATGTGATCTAACCTTCCCAACTGGTTTTGTTTTCACACTTTTTAATTTTTTATACCCTACACTAAGAGTGAAAGGGTATATTCAGTTTGGTACGCCGTTTGTAACACCCAGAAGGAAGCATCTCCGGTATGGAAAAGTACATATATTCTTGATCAGCATGACCTCCTGAGTCGATTTAGCGATGTCCGTCTGTCTGTCCGTCTGTCTGTCCGTCTGTCTGTCTGTTGAAATCCCTACTACTTTTAAAATTGAAGAGCTAGATAAATAAAACTTATAACTTAGATTACTAATATACCTACGCTGTATGTGCGAAAAAATTGGCGAGATCGGTCCATTGTGACCTATGATCCGACCACTTATGTTCAAATACCTCATATAAAATGTACATATAAAGATCAATTTTTATGTATACGTGCTTAGGTAAACTTTTTTGGTCAAATATATATTGATATCATGCTCAAATACATTATTATAATGTTTTCCGGCAAAAAGACTTGTGGTTCACAAAAAAAAAAAATCGAAATTCGGTACACCTACCCATTTGTAAATATGGGTATCAAATGAATGGAAATTCTTCAGCGATTGAATGTTTGTAGTTATTTTCAGGATTCGTATACCCTGGTGACCTATATATCACTTTGAATGGTAACCACACATATGTGTAGGGTATTTATAGTCGGCTTAGACCGTCTATAATTTTGATAATCCTAACTATCATAATTACACCTACTTTAAAATTTCCCATGTAATCTAACCTTCCCAACTGGTTTTTTGTTTGTTTATGTTCTTGCTTTGATGTTTGTGCATGCTTTTGTTTCTGTGTTTGTGATTGCTTCTGTTTTTGTTTTTGTTTTCGTTTTTGTTTTCGTTTTTGCATTTGTTTTGCTTATTTTATTTTTGCTCTTTTTTTTTTTGTGTTTGATTTCTTTTATCTATAAATTAGCTTTTGGTTTTGAGTTTTGAGTTTTGGCTTTTGTGTTTTGACTTTTCTTTTTTCTTTAATTACTTGCACAGTGTGCTCAAACGCTTTTAAATAGGGTAAAATTCATTATTTTCGGCACCACTCAACCGATATTAAAATTATAAAAAGTGTAGAAAATTCTTTAGAGAACTAATATTTTAAAATTGGAGTTTGTTTCTTGAATGGTTATGGAGATAAAAATCAGTAAAGTTGAGATTATTTTATTGAAATATCTATAAAGACGATTTTGTTTTTATGGAAAATTGGACTAATTTCCATAATTATTTTGGTTCTTCAATAACATGTACTTTTCTTATATTTTTTCATAGATAACATTACTGATAATCTTTTAAATGATAAAAATTTTATAAAGTTATAGTTTTTAATTTTTTTGATATGAACCCCTGCAGAAAAGTTTTTAAAGTCTAAAGAATTATTTGTACGCATATTTTACCCTTACTTATTTTTTGCCAAGCGAACTATATGTGCAGGCCACATTTTGTTTCCAAAAATATTGATTTTTTTAAGGAACTTAGATTAAAAGTTATCTTAAATTTAATATATAAATTTTAATTTTCCAAATGTAAATATAATGTTTAAAATTATTATTGAAATGATCATATTATCAGTTGTAGTGCAATATATTAAAAATGGCAGAATCCGATAAACATCAGCAGCATATACGAACAACTGTATAATAAATTATATGAAAAATGTGAATTTGTACATTTGTTTTAACTGACAAAAATAATAGATGTATACAATTTACCTCCTCCACATGTAAATCAATATTGGAATAAAAATATATTACATACAAAGTAATAAAATAATATATACTAATTGTGTTTCTCAATATTAGTAATTTGTATTATTACGAGACATGATTTTATAAATTTTAATCAGTCAATTTACAATCTTTATAGTGCCTACATTCCGATCGAACAATTTATATACCGCTGCAAACCGGATGTAGGCAGGCCACCCGACCCGAATTGAATGTGCCTTTGAGCACACAAAAAATCGAACATTTTGTCGATTTATTATTTTTTAGTTTATAAATAAACGATAATCTTACTGCTTAAACAAATAAAGCAATTAAAACCATTCAATTTTTGTTATAAACAATTATGTCCACGTTTAGTGATTTTCGTTCATATAAAAACCGGAGCGACGACATGATGCTAATGCATTTACTTACATTTTTAATCGTAAAAAACATTATATGCACTTTTGTGCATATTACAAGAAAATTAAATTGCAAATTGTAGACAAAAGCACCAAGTTTTCAACGCATTTTGTTTAGCGGAGAGCAACTTTGACGAAGTGCATCTGGACCTAAACATTCCAGTGCCAGCTTTCGTCAACAACCACTGGAAGACGGAGGCGGCGATGCCGAGCAACCCGCTACGAAGAGTACGCGCCCGGCACAAATGTCATGTGTCTGCCCACGGGTGCGGAGAGATCAAGATGGTGATACCCTATCTCCATCCAGGAGTTAGGGTCGAAATACAGACCGTGTAATCGGAGGCCGCGGCGTTCAACGACCTCGTGAGACAATGCAACAGGAGACAGTGACCTTGTCGTCAATAAACTAAAAATAATTTAAAATAATTGTCATTAATTAATAAAAAAAAGGAACAAGAAACTTACAAATTTCAGCAAATTTATATTTTTGCTTTGTTTACATCATCATATGTTACTTCTGTCACATATGATGATGTGACAGAAGTAGGTCGCAGTGTTGCATTGTTTAGCACTATTTGTAGTACTTTTTTCAATTAAAAATACGAAATACTACGAAAGTTTATAATTTTAAAATTGAACTATTTTAAATTTTTTAAACTCTAAGTTTTTGATAATTTATACAATTCTGTTAAATGACCTTAAAAAAATGTAATTTAAATTTCACATTTTAAACTCTAAGGGCCGTTTTCACAATGTTCGGTTACGTTAAAATTTATCTGTACGTTTGTTAACTGGCAGATAGCCTAACTTTCAGAATAAGGTTTCCGTTAAACATTTTCGTTTTCACCAACATAAATTATTTAACTTCGATTAGAATGATACTGTAATAGATTTTCTGTTATATCTGGCAACTTATTGACAGTGAAAGGGTATATTCAGTTTGGTATGCCGTTTGTAACACCCAGAAGGAAGCATCTTCGGTATGGAAAAGTATATATATTCTTGATCAGCATGACCTCCTGAGTCGATTTAGTGATGTCCGTCTGTCTGTCCGTCTGTCTGTCTGTCTGTCTGTCTGTTGAAATCCCTGCTACTTTTAAAATTGAAGAGCTAATTAAATGAAACTTATAACTTAGATTACTAATATACCTACGCTGTATGTGCTGGTTAAAATTGAATTTTTCAAATTTAAAATTTCATGAATTTGTGAGTTTGTTTTTCGTCATATTTGGATATAGCGACGAGAGATTTGCAATATCAATAAACTGTTTCGCTAATATTTCTATTGTCATTTATCTTACGACATTTTGTGACATTTGGTACTTCGGAAACATATTTCTGCACAAATTGCAGGGTCATTTTTTGAAAGGATTGTCAGGTTATAAATATAACTGAAACATGTTCTATCGGTTAAAGAAAATTTAAATGACAAACATATAACAATTGAATGTGAAATCGAATTTTGCGCAAACTGTCGGTTAAAGTGGAAGTTTTTATTTAACTAGATATTGTGAAAACGGCCTTAAGTTAATTTAAAACCAGTTGGAAAGGTTAGATCACATGGGAAATTTTAAAGTAGGTGTAATTATGATAGCTAGGATTATCAAAATTATAGTCGGTCTAAGCCGACTATAAATACCCTACACATATGTGTGGTTACCATTCAAAGTGATATATAGGTCACCAGGGTATACGAATCCTGAAAATAACTACAAACATTCAATCGCTGAAGAATTTCCATTCATTTGATACCCATATTTACAAATGGGTAGGTGTACCGAATTTCGATTTTTTTTGTGAACCACAAGTCTTTTCGCCGGAAAACTTTATTATCATGTATTTGAGCATGATGTCAATATATATTTGACCAAAAAAGTTTAACTAAGCACGTATACATAAAAATTGATCTTTATATGTACATTTTATATGAGGTATTTGAACATAAGTGGTCGGATCATAGGTCACAATGGACCGATCTCGCCATACAGCGAGATCGGTAGGTATATTAGTACTCTAAGTTATAAGTTTCATTTATTTAGCTCTTCAATTTTAAAAGTAGTAGGGATTTCAACAGACAGACAGACGGACAGACAGACAGACAGACGGACATCGCTAAATCGACTCAGGAGGTTATGCTGATCAAGAATATATATACTTTTCCATACCGGAGATGCTTCCTTCTGGGTGTTACAAACGGCGTACCAAACTGAATATACCCTTTCACTCTTAGTGTAGGGTATAAAAACAATACAAATAAAATTCTCAAAATGTTAAATTACGTACAATATCATTAAAAGTAGTTTCTCAAACTGCAGTAAACCCTGTTGCTGCAGTAACACAACAGAAAACAGCAAAAAAATTGTTTACATTTTGGAGAAAGTTTACTTCAATAAAAATGTTTTTGCGTGTAAAGGATCTAAAGATGATGAGGAGTGATTAAATAAGGTAAGTCGAGGTTACTAGATCCACACAAACTTGTACTAATATTCAATGCTTTACAGAGACATGTGCGATCAGATATTCAACATCATCAAACTGACGAGCAGAAATGTCGAATAGTCCCGTGGCGGCGGTTAAGCTGCAAAGGTCCACCGCATCGCAGGTGATGAACTAAAAAAACAATAAAAAAATGGAGGCGAAGGGCACCAATCGTTCCATGGACATTAAAATTAAAAACTACAAAACGATTTAAACTATTAAATTGATTTTTATTCTGTAGAGTGTTGCTGTCCTTCGGACGTCGCTATGGACTGGTCGGCCGCAATGGTCTGGGCAAAACGACGCTGTTGTGCATGATCTCCGAGCGACAGCTGGCTATAGCATCGCACAACTCGGTGTTGGCGATGACAACACAGCCGTCGACATTGTGCTCGAGTGTGAATTTGTGCGCAAACGTTTGATGTCGCGCGAAAAAGGAATATTGGCACAGTTCTAAAAAATCATTCTATTTATGAACTATTCATCGTATATACGAATCGCACAATTTGAGCGAAATTGATATAATAAACGCGTTAATAATTGGGTTGCGCCGATTGTAGTTGTTAAAAAACGTAATGCAAAAAAATGGCAAAGTAATGCTTTGTGCAGATTTTAAAGTAACCTTAAATTCGCAGATTGAGATTGATTGTTATCCAATCACGGTTGCCACTCTTGGTAACTTACAACCAAAATTGGTAACTTTTTGTCAGCTTGGTAACTTTATAATCATTTTGGTAACTTTTCGATATGACAATAATATATTAAAAAATTTTAAAACATATACATATGCTTAATTTTCGTATTCTTATTGAATCGAAAAATTAGAGAAATTTCTTTGTTAATATATGAAATGTATATAGAAATAGATAAATATATATAAATATATTTTGTAAATGAATGGCGCCACTATCATGCGAAGCAAACAAATTATTGTTATGGGTAGTACAATCATAAAATGTAAAAAAAACAACCTTATCCCCCTAATGTATCTTTTTACTCAACGTTTCGTTTGAGTACGTATGGGAAAAAATGAGCAAAAACGTTCGCATGGAAGGTTTTTAAATCTCACGACTACACTAATAAAAATATATCGGGAAATTAGAGATTCTTAAAGAGAATTCCTTGCGAAATCGAGTGGAATTCTCAGTTTTTTTTTATTACTGGTACCTGCTTCGATACTCTTAATTTTAAAAGTATATTCGTTCAATATTTTGTAAAATATTTATGATGCGTAGAAATTAAATAATATTTGCTCTTTTATTTTAATATAAACTTGGTCATCAGCTTTGTACATGTATAAAAAACATATAAGTTGACTTTTTTTTTTCGAAATTTCAAACTTATTAAAAATTGTTATGTTTTAAAAAACACACTTTTCCTTTTGATGTAATTTCGAAAGCGGTTAAATAGGCCAATAAAGTCTTAAAATTGTTGTTATCTATTGTCTACAGAATTTAACGTAGTATTTCATTCTGGTTTTTATTATTTTTTTCTACATCAGTTTACAATTATTAAATTATTATAAAGTTTTTGAACTCGAATTTTAGAGAAAACGACAATTTTCATTAGGCTCATTTTTTTCAAGATTAGTTCCATTTCTAAATACACTACTGGAATTTGTAGAGGTGTTCCTCCATATAAGAGAAACACTTTTTCTATAAAATTTTGTATCAATTATAAAGTTTTAAAGGTGGGATTAACAAAAGGACTTTTTGTGAGCGCTTTACATATAATTCAAAATTACGTTTGACTATTGTTCCAAATTTCTTTGCAGATTTATTATAGCAAATTTTTTTAGTAACATTTTAAAACTTACTTTTTCAATTTAAATCACTTTTAATTCAGTAACAAATAGCAGTGGTAGATTATTATCATAAAATGGCGTACCTGCTTCGATACTCTTTATTTTAAAAGTATATTCGTTCAATATTTTGTAAAATATTTATGATGCGTAGAAATTAAATAATATTTGCTCTTTTATTTTGATATAAACTTTGTCATTAGCTTTGTACATATATAAAAAACATATAAGTTGACTTTTTTTCGAAATTTCAAACTTTTTAAAAATTGTTATGTCGAAAGCCATTTGACCGAATGGACGTTTGACCGAAAGCCGTATGAACGAATGGACTTTTGACCGAAAGCTATTTGCTCGAATGGTAGATTGGCCGAATGGAGTCTAATGGTGCCATTTGGAGTGGTGCATGACACTCAAAAGGGGGTCAAAAACCGTTTTTTAACAACATTTTTTTTGCTTTAGAAGTCGAATGGTGCCATTTGGAGTGGTGCATGAACCCCAAAAGGGGATCAAAAATAGTTTGTTGACCACTTCTTTTATTGCGGAAATCGATAGTGAGCTTCTTTAGAAGTCTAATTGTGCCATTTGTGGTTGTCCATGAACCCCAAAAATGGGTAAAAAACCGAATCGATAGCGGGCCTTGAATGGCGGTATTTGTAGTGGTTCATAAACCCCAAATAATTTTTGGAAAAAACATGTAAACTTTTTCAGACAAAGTTGGAGCGCATTGCAAACAAATTCCTTTGCCGCAAACGTTTTGTAAACCTTTTGTCTTTGCATGTAATACAAAATAAATATGTGATGTTAACAATTTACTTTCACTTTCAGCACATTTATTTGTTTTTACTGCATATTGGAATTGTTGAAGCTGGTAGTTTTTTAGTTGAAGAAACACTCTCATAAACATTTTGTTTTCTTAATGTAGACATTTTAGGAGAGTCACGGGTGTATATCAAATTGGATTTAATTATGAGACATTTATAATTATTATTATTTATGAAAAAGTCTTAATTATTTATATTATACGAGTATTATAACAAAAATTTATTAAAAATATATATATTTTTTTTTAATTTTGTTCTGAAAGAACTTTCTTTGTCCAATTTTTATTTTTAATATTTTTTTTTTTTGAAATAAAATGTTTAAACCACTTATCATATATTATGAAAAAAAATCGTTTTTTATTCGGGTCATTACAACTTCAAATTGTACAATTAAACCGTAATAGGTTCCCACAATATAATTTATTTTTGGAAAAAATAAATCGATTGTTCAATCTCTTTTGAGATTTATGAACCACTCCAAATATTGTCATTCAAAATCTAAAGAGGCCCGCTATCGAATTCCGTTGGTCAAAAAATGAGGTCAAAAAATCGATTTTTGGTCTCCATTTGGGGTTCATCCACTCCAAATAGCACCATTCGACTTCTAAAGCAGCCCGTAATCGATTTCCGTAATAAACAATGTTGTTAAAAAACACTTTTTGGGTGTCATGCAACACTCCAAATGGCACCATTAGACTCCAATTAGGCAATCTACCATTCGGTCAAACGTCCATTAGGTCAAACGTACATTCGGTCAAATGGCTATCGGTCAAACGTCCATTTGTCCAAATGGCTTTCAGTAAAAACGTCCATTCGGGCAAATGTCCATTCGCGCAAAAGTCCATTCTGGCAAACGACCATTCGGTCAAATGGCTTTCGGTCAAACGTCCATTCGGTCAAATGGCTTTCGGTCAAACGTCCATTCGTCCAAAAGTCCATTCGGTCAAATGGCTTTCGGTCAAACGTACATTCGGTCAAATGGCTTTCGGTCAAACGTACATTCGTCTAAATGGCTTTCGGTCAAACTTCCATTCGGGCAAATGTCCATTCGCGCAAATGTCCATTCGGGCAAACGTCCATTCGGGCAAAAGGCCATTCGGGCAAACGTACAATTCGAGCAAACGGCTTTCGTTCAAATGTCTTTCGAGCAAATGTACATGGAATAATGCCCCCTATGTATATTATATATTTCTATGTACATTTATATTTGACATTAAACCGACATTTAGATGCAGCAAAGTTTATTACCATTGTTTTCACAAAGTATTCAGTAATTCACAAAACAAAAATTATCATTACTTGACGTGACTTATAAAAGTTGCATTCCACTGAACAAAAACGAAATATTTTATAATATTACAAAAAACCATATATTCAAATTCGCAGATCTATCGAAATGGATTTTTTTATTAATATGTAATATACTATTATGAAGATATGGATGTACCTTACGTGGTATAAATTTGGTTTCAGTTTAATTTGAAATATATATCGTTTATACACATTTTTGCACAACATCCGTTGTTTTAAATTTTTGATTATTTTCTGAAAAACACTCCTCTTTGGGCGGACACAGAATGGTAATAGTTATTTACATAAAAAAAATAAATTTTATCCCTCAACTTATCTACAATATGAAAACTAAAGAAAAAAAGGAATTCACGTAAGTTATGTGCGCATTTTTGTCGATTTTTTCCCAACGTGCGACTTTGAAATGAATTGTAACCGCTATAGTTGTCACCGTGAAATACCTGATCGGGGGTAAATCAATATATTGAAATATTTGTTAAAAACGTTTAAAATCTGTTTTTAAAACTCATTTTTTTAATTTAAAAAAAGCATAGTACATATCGACGCCTCTTACCAAAAACCGACACGTTTCAAATGTTTGTATGGAAATTGTCAAAACAATCGTCGTGTATACTTTTAGCTGTAAATACAATAACCTCAACTGACGTTTCGTTGAAATTTCGGTTTTGAAATTTCGGTTTTGAAATTCGTTTGAAATTATCGCATATTACTCTACAATCGTACACCAAAAATGTTAGTAGTACTGGAACTCAAAATTTTCGTACAAAACGCTAATTATCGTACGCCTGGCAACACTGTGCCTAAGTAACAGATTAAATAGAAATGTTTTTTGTATTCAATTTGTAAAATCAAGACTCACAGAAGTCAAACATATTTCAAGCCAAATTACAGAAACAGGATAATATTTATATACAGTGATGAAGGGGAAAGAGCGAAACAATCCAGAAAGTTTCGGACGGAAGGAACATTTATTAGTTAGATGACAGAGGTGGCAGATCATTTTGCGAATTTTTATTCATTCAATAAAAAATATATTTAAAAATAATGGTACTTTTTGGTAACTTTTTTGGGAAATTCTGGTAGACAAAGTTCATTCCGAGTGGCAACCATGTGTTCAACACTTTATAAGTTTTTAAAATCGATTGAGTGGTTCCGAAAATACTGAATTTCACCCGATTTAAGAGCGTTTGGGCACACTGTGCGTCGCACAGTGGTTCGTCTAGTACATGTAGGGAATACAATTTGGACCTGTTTTCGTAATCCCGGGATTTCGGGATTGAACACTTTTCAATCCCGGGATTAGTTAAAAATACAAATATTTTTGAAATATATTTGTTTTACTCCATACTCAAACCATAATTTGACTTGTTTAGTTATTTTTAAAGCATTTAAGATAAAGGTGGGATTAACAAAAGGACTTTTTGTGAGCGCTTTACATATAATTCAAAATTACGTTTGACTATTGTTCCAAATTTCTTTGCAGATTTATTATAGCAAATTTTTTTAGTAACATTTTAAAACTTACTTTTTCAATTTAAATCACTTTTAATTCAGTAACAAATAGCAGTGGTAGTTTATTATCATAAAATGGCGTACCTGCTTCGATACTCTTTATTTTAAAAGTATATTCGTTCAATATTTTGTAAAATATTTATGATGCGTAGAAATTAAATAATATTTGCTCTTTTATTTTGATATAAACTTTGTCATTAGCTTTGTACATATATAAAAAACATATGTTGACTTTTTTTCGAAATTTCAAACTTTTTAAAAATTGTTATGTCGAAAGCCATTTGACCGAATGGACGTTTGACCGAAAGCCGTATGAACGAATGGACTTTTGACCGAAAGCTATTTGCTCGAATGGTAGATTGGCCGAATGGAGTCTAATGGTGCCATTTGGAGTGGTGCATGACACTCAAAAGGGGGTCAAAAACCGTTTTTTAACAACATTTTTTTTGCTTTAGAAGTCGAATGGTGCCATTTGGAGTGGTGCATGAACCCCAAAAGGGGATCAAAAATAGTTTGTTGACCACTTCTTTTATTGCGGAAATCGATAGTGAGCTTCTTTAGAAGTCTAATTGTGCCATTTGTGGTTGTCCATGAACCCCAAAAATGGGTAAAAAACCGAATCGATAGCGGGCCTTGAATGGCGGTATTTGTAGTGGTTCATAAACCCCAAATAATTTTTGGAAAAAACATGTAAACTTTTTCAGACAAAGTTGGAGCGCATTGCAAACAAATTCCTTTGCCGCAAACGTTTTGTAAACCTTTTGTCTTTGCATGTAATACAAAATAAATATGTGATGTTAACAATTTACTTTCACTTTCAGCACATTTATTTGTTTTTACTGCATATTGGAATTGTTGAAGCTGGTAGTTTTTTAGTTGAAGAAACACTCTCATAAACATTTTGTTTTCTTAATGTAGACATTTTAGGAGAGTCACGGGTGTATATCAAATTGGATTTAATTATGAGACATTTATAATTATTATTATTTATGAAAAAGTCTTAATTATTTATATTATACGAGTATTATAACAAAAATTTATTAAAAATATATATATATTTTTTTAATTTTGTTCTGAAAGAACTTTCTTTGTCCAATTTTTATTTTTAATATTTTTTTTTTTGAAATAAAATGTTTAAACCACTTATCATATATTATGAAAAAAAATCGTTTTTTATTCGGGTCATTACAACTTCAAATTGTACAATTAAACCGTAATAGGTTCCCACAATATAATTTATTTTTGGAAAAAATAAATCGATTGTTCAATCTCTTTTGAGATTTATGAACCACTCCAAATATTGTCATTCAAAATCTAAAGAGGCCCGCTATCGAATTCCGTTGGTCAAAAAATGAGGTCAAAAATCGATTTTTGGTCTCCATTTGGGGTTCATCCACTCCAAATAGCACCATTCGACTTCTAAAGCAGCCCGTAATCGATTTCCGTAATAAACAATGTTGTTAAAAAACACTTTTTGGGTGTCATGCAACACTCCAAATGGCACCATTAGACTCCAATTAGGCAATCTACCATTCGGTCAAACGTCCATTAGGTCAAACGTACATTCGGTCAAATGGCTTTCGGTCAAACGTCCATTTGTCCAAATGGCTTTCAGTAAAAACGTCCATTCGGGCAAATGTCCATTCGCGCAAAAGTCCATTCTGGCAAACGACCATTCGGTCAAATGGCTTTCGGTCAAACGTCCATTCGGTCAAATGGCTTTCGGTCAAACGTCCATTCGTCCAAAAGTCCATTCGGTCAAATGGCTTTCGGTCAAACGTACATTCGGTCAAATGGCTTTCGGTCAAACGTACATTCGTCTAAATGGCTTTCGGTCAAACTTCCATTCGGGCAAATGTCCATTCGCGCAAATGTCCATTCGGGCAAACGTCCATTCGGGCAAAAGGCCATTCGGGCAAACGTACAATTCGAGCAAACGGCTTTCGTTCAAATGTCTTTCGAGCAAATGTACATGGAATAATGCCCCCTATGTATATTATATATTTCTATGTACATTTATATTTGACATTAAACCGACATTTAGATGCAGCAAAGTTTATTACCATTGTTTTCACAAAGTATTCAGTAATTCACAAAACAAAAATTATCATTACTTGACGTGACTTATAAAAGTTGCATTCCACTGAACAAAAACGAAATATTTTATAATATTACAAAAAACCATATATTCAAATTCGCAGATCTATCGAAATGGATTTTTTTATTAATATGTAATATACTATTATGAAGATATGGATGTACCTTACGTGGTATAAATTTGGTTTCAGTTTAATTTGAAATATATATCGTTTATACACATTTTTGCACAACATCCGTTGTTTTAAATTTTTGATTATTTTCTGAAAAACACTCCTCTTTGGGCGGACACAGAATGGTAATAGTTATTTACATAAAAAAAATAAATTTTATCCCTCAACTTATCTACAATATGAAAACTAAAGAAAAAAAGGAATTCACGTAAGTTATGTGCGCATTTTTGTCGATTTTTTCCCAACGTGCGACTTTGAAATGAATTGTAACCGCTATAGTTGTCACCGCGAAATACCTGATCGGGGGTAAATCAATATATTGAAATATTTGTTAAATACGTTTAAAATCTGTTTTTAAAACTCATTTTTTTAATTTAAAAAAAGCATAGTACATATCGACGCCTCTTACCAAAAACCGACACGTTTCAAATGTTTGTATGGAAATTGTCAAAACAATCGTCGTGTATACTTTTAGCTGTAAATACAATAACCTCAACTGACGTTTCGTTGAAATTTCGGTTTTGAAATTTCGGTTTTGAAATTCGTTTGAAATTATCGCATATTACTCTACAATCAAAGGGTCAAAAACCGTTTTTTAACAACATTTTTTTTGCTTTAGAAGTCGAATGGTGCCATTTGGAGTGGTGCATGAACCCCAAAAGGGGATCAAAAATAGTTTGTTGACCACTTCTTTTATTGCGGAAATCGATAGTGAGCTTCTTTAGAAGTCTAATTGTGCCATTTGTGGTTGTCCATGAACCCCAAAAATGGGTAAAAAACCGAATCGATAGCGGGCCTTGAATGGCGGTATTTGTAGTGGTTCATAAACCCCAAATAATTTTTGGAAAAAACATGTAAACTTTTTCAGACAAAGTTGGAGCGCATTGCAAACAAATTCCTTTGCCGCAAACGTTTTGTAAACCTTTTGTCTTTGCATGTAATACAAAATAAATATGTGATGTTAACAATTTACTTTCACTTTCAGCACATTTATTTGTTTTTACTGCATATTGGAATTGTTGAAGCTGGTAGTTTTTTAGTTGAAGAAACACTCTCATAAACATTTTGTTTTCTTAATGTAGACATTTTAGGAGAGTCACGGGTGTATATCAAATTGGATTTAATTATGAGACATTTATAATTATTATTATTTATGAAAAAGTCTTAATTATTTATATTATACGAGTATTATAACAAAAATTTATTAAAAATATATATATATTTTTTTAATTTTGTTCTGAAAGAACTTTCTTTGTCCAATTTTTATTTTTAATATTTTTTTTTTTGAAATAAAATGTTTAAACCACTTATCATATATTATGAAAAAAAATCGTTTTTTATTCGGGTCATTACAACTTCAAATTGTACAATTAAACCGTAATAGGTTCCCACAATATAATTTATTTTTGGAAAAAATAAATCGATTGTTCAATCTCTTTTGAGATTTATGAACCACTCCAAATATTGTCATTCAAAATCTAAAGAGGCCCGCTATCGAATTCCGTTGGTCAAAAAATGAGGTCAAAAATCGATTTTTGGTCTCCATTTGGGGTTCATCCACTCCAAATAGCACCATTCGACTTCTAAAGCAGCCCGTAATCGATTTCCGTAATAAACAATGTTGTTAAAAAACACTTTTTGGGTGTCATGCAACACTCCAAATGGCACCATTAGACTCCAATTAGGCAATCTACCATTCGGTCAAACGTCCATTAGGTCAAACGTACATTCGGTCAAATGGCTTTCGGTCAAACGTCCATTTGTCCAAATGGCTTTCAGTAAAAACGTCCATTCGGGCAAATGTCCATTCGCGCAAAAGTCCATTCTGGCAAACGACCATTCGGTCAAATGGCTTTCGGTCAAACGTCCATTCGGTCAAATGGCTTTCGGTCAAACGTCCATTCGTCCAAAAGTCCATTCGGTCAAATGGCTTTCGGTCAAACGTACATTCGGTCAAATGGCTTTCGGTCAAACGTACATTCGTCTAAATGGCTTTCGGTCAAACTTCCATTCGGGCAAATGTCCATTCGCGCAAATGTCCATTCGGGCAAACGTCCATTCGGGCAAAAGGCCATTCGGGCAAACGTACAATTCGAGCAAACGGCTTTCGTTCAAATGTCTTTCGAGCAAATGTACATGGAATAATGCCCCCTATGTATATTATATATTTCTATGTACATTTATATTTGACATTAAACCGACATTTAGATGCAGCAAAGTTTATTACCATTGTTTTCACAAAGTATTCAGTAATTCACAAAACAAAAATTATCATTACTTGACGTGACTTATAAAAGTTGCATTCCACTGAACAAAAACGAAATATTTTATAATATTACAAAAAACCATATATTCAAATTCGCAGATCTATCGAAATGGATTTTTTTATTAATATGTAATATACTATTATGAAGATATGGATGTACCTTACGTGGTATAAATTTGGTTTCAGTTTAATTTGAAATATATATCGTTTATACACATTTTTGCACAACATCCGTTGTTTTAAATTTTTGATTATTTTCTGAAAAACACTCCTCTTTGGGCGGACACAGAATGGTAATAGTTATTTACATAAAAAAAATAAATTTTATCCCTCAACTTATCTACAATATGAAAACTAAAGAAAAAAAGGAATTCACGTAAGTTATGTGCGCATTTTTGTCGATTTTTTCCCAACGTGCGACTTTGAAATGAATTGTAACCGCTATAGTTGTCACCGCGAAATACCTGATCGGGGGTAAATCAATATATTGAAATATTTGTTAAAAACGTTTAAAATCTGTTTTTAAAACTCATTTTTTTAATTTAAAAAAAGCATAGTACATATCGACGCCTCTTACCAAAAACCGACACGTTTCAAATGTTTGTATGGAAATTGTCAAAACAATCGTCGTGTATACTTTTAGCTGTAAATACAATAACCTCAACTGACGTTTCGTTGAAATTTCGGTTTTGAAATTTCGGTTTTGAAATTCGTTTGAAATTATCGCATATTACTCTACAATCGTACACCAAAAATGTTAGTAGTACTGGAACTCAAAATTTTCGTACAAAACGCTAATTATCGTACGCCTGGCAACACTGTGCCTAAGTAACAGATTAAATAGAAATGTTTTTTGTATTCAATTTGTAAAATCAAGACTCACAGAAGTCAAACATATTTCAAGCCAAATTACAGAAACAGGATAATATTTATATACAGTGATGAAGGGGAAAGAGCGAAACAATCCAGAAAGTTTCGGACGGAAGGAACATTTATTAGTTAGATGACAGAGGTGGCAGATCATTTTGCGAATTTTTATTCATTCAATAAAAAATATATTTAAAAATAATGGTACTTTTTGGTAACTTTTTTGGGAAATTCTGGTAGACAAAGTTCATTCCGAGTGGCAACCATGTGTTCAACACTTTATAAGTTTTTAAAATCGATTGAGTGGTTCCGAAAATACTGAATTTCACCCGATTTAAGAGCGTTTGGGCACACTGTGCACACAGTGGTTCGTCTAGTACATGTAGGGAATACAATTTGGACCTGTTTTCGTAATCCCGGGATTTCGGGATTGAACACTTTTCAATCCCGGGATTAGTTAAAAATACAAATATTTTTGAAATATATTTGTTTTACTCCATACTCAAACCATAATTTGACTTGTTTAGTTATTTTTAAAGCATTTAAGATATAATAGCAGTGCTCCTGTGACAGTAAAACCAGATCTATTTCACTGGAACGCCAACGGTTGTATTTTGAGAAAACTTCACAACATTCGATTGCACTGGATAGAACCAGCTTTTGAACTGGTTCTAATTGTTTATTGCTGTTTTGTAGAGAAAATAGAGCTATGGCTCTAGATCACACGCTACGGGAACACAGTTAATGATTACAGGAACATGGTTGTCTATAAAAATATAAAAATAACTAAACTTATGGTAGTTTTCTATATTTTTAAATTTATTATTTTAACCATTTTTCCTCGAAAAACAAAATAAATTACATTATCAGATTTCTTCTCAAAAAGTTACGAAAAAGAAACAATTAGTACTTATAAAAAAACAGAAAATGAATTAGGTAAAGGGACCGATTTTTTAAAAGTACAACCGATAAAAAAGTATGTTATTTTAGTTGTGAGTTTGACTACACAGAAAAAAAATGTACATCATATTGATGAATTCCGTTCTTCAAACCATGATTCATTGTATTGAAGAACCAATCATAATATTAATGACTAACGATATTATTGTAATGAATGCTATCATAAATATGAAGAATACTTGGTAACTGTCGAAAAAGTGTTCTTCAATATGATGAACTGTATGTGAAGAATACGTTTCATCATATTAATGAACCAAAATATAAAATACAACATCATATCATATTGAAGAACGCTCATTAAACCAAATTTCTATCAACATATTTTTATTCGTTCATTTTTTGCCGTACTTCTCAGTTCTCAAGTAGTTCCGGAGATACGCTGTATCTCCAGAAGATAAACAAAAAGAGAGAGCAATAAATCTTATGGGAAAATGTTCAGGTGTAAGCGACCAGATAGCTTGCAAAATTATAGGATAAGTGATACTGTGACTGTATCGCATTATAGGAGGCGATACAGAAAAGTGCAACATGTTGAACTTTTCTGTATCGCCGCATCGCTTCCTATAAAGTTTTGTAATAGATTGACATACAAAAAAATGTTGTCAAATATTGGCATGTTTATATATTTTGAAGTTTATAATTTAATTCAAACTAATAAACAAAACTGTATCTCCAGAAGATAAACAAAAAGAGAGAGCAATAAATCTTATGGGAAAATGTTCAGGTGTAAGCGACCAGATAGCTTGCAAAATTATAGGATAAGTGATACTGTGACTGTATCGCATTATAGGAGGCGATACAGAAAAGTGCAACATGTTGAACTTTTCTGTATCGCCGCATCGCTTCCTATAAAGTTTTGTAATAGATTGACATACAAAAAAATGTTGTCAAATATTGGCATGTTTATATATTTTGAAGTTTATAATTTAATTCAAACTAATAAACAAAACTCAAATAAAAAATAATGAAATTTAAATTAATCAAAGGTTTAATATTGAATTTAAGAACAAAATAAAATGGATATGCCTTCTCCAACACATTAAACGTGCCATTGTGCTGATTACGTTTAAAAAATTGTGGTTTTTATTTGACTGTTGCTCTACTGGGTGCGTTACAATTTAATCCGCTGTAGCAGTGTGGTTACGCATCGGGAAACGTAATCATCGACGGCTTGTAAAAAACTATTCTTCATATTAATTTATTAATTTAAAAAATAAATATATATTTTATTAAATTATATAATGATAAATTTTAAAACCACATAATGATTGTATTGGTTAATTTTTAGAGGGGCATTTGATCTGTGATTAGCTTCGTAAATGTAAGGCAATGTTTCTTCTTTTGTCAATTATAGTGCCATTCAGTTTTTATCCCAATCAGCACATCGCTATTTATCTTAAGTAATTGTGTTGATTGTACGGCAACATGATTGCGACGATAGGCCGCAAGTAAAGCATCAGTTGTGAGGTCAGTTACAAGCTCAAGGTGAAGAGCCTTTGTTGACATACATACAAATAGGCAAATATAGCAGCGACCATGTTCTGCATTTCGGGCGCGAGAGATACGTATACTCAGGGGACCAGCATAGTCAGTTCCCACCTTATTATCTGGAAAATCTTCATCGATGCGGGCACTCGGCAACTCACCCATAAGTTGCGAAAACAAGCGATGCATTCGTGTACTAACTTTCGAATCATATTGCGTGCACCAAAAACCCAGAACTCTTGTCGAACTAATGCGAACATCTCAGAAACTCCAGCATGAAGATATCGTTTATGAAGATAATGAAGAATGAGCCAAGTGACAGCATGTTGTTTAGGTAGAATAACAGGATGTTTGCTATTGTACGAAGCAGACGGTGCTGCGCTTAACCTTCCACCAACAAGTAATAGTCCGTGAGAATCAATAAAGGGGGAAACAGCAGCTAGTCGGGAGTTCCTAAGAATCTGATGTGATCTTTCCAAGCAGGAAATATCCTCAGAAAATTCCATCTGAGACCACCTTAAGCATAACCTTTTAGCATTGGTGTAATTTTCAAAGTAACTTACATGAGTGTTTCGACATTTCTGAATAAATTGAAGTACATATGCAGTTGAAGCAACTAGTTTAGTCCATGATGAGCTCCACACAGCTCTAGTCTGGGTAGAATCACTGGCTTGACTAGAGCTACACATGTCTTTGACGTAATAAGGCGTATTTCGTACTCACCAATTTCCGAAACGCATCTACAGTATATCGCAGCTGCATATGTCTGCTGCGATGCGTCGCAAAAACAATGTAGCTCGAAAGATGTGCAGCTCAAAGTGAATCTTCTTGGTATTGATATTTGTTCCAGAAAGGGCAACTGTTCACGATAACATAGCCACTTCGATAATATCGGCTCAGGAAGCAAATCATCCCATTTCAACGGAAGCAGCCACGTTTATTGGAACAGAAGTTTCACGATAATTGTAGAAGCAGCAACGAGTCCCAGCGGATCAAAAATTTTAGAACCATCTGACAAAAGGGTCCGTTTCGTTGCACCTATCGAGTTCGGAAATGAAATTTTATATGAAAATTTGTCAGATTTAGCATTCCAAACTAGACCAAGTATTTTCGCCCACGGCATTTCTCCAATATCAACAACGGCAGCATCGCAGACTTTTAGCGCGAAACAGTTTGATTTCCATTTACTTAATTCCAGTCCAGCACAGGCGAGGAGGTCAACTAATTGGTTTTTCAATTCAATTACTTCTGAAATACTGTCGACTCCAGATAAACAATCATCAACATAAAAATCATTAAGTAATGCCTTTGCCCCTAGAGTAAACTTTGTCTCGTAGTTCTCACCAAGCTGCTTCAGAACGCGTACAGAAAAAAACGGAGCCAATGATGTACCATATGTGACCGTCTTTAAGCGAAAGTGCTGCATCGGATCAGATGGCGACTCACGCCATACAATTCTTTGAAAATCTCGCTCTCTTTTGGATATCCAAATCTGCCTAAACATTTTAATAATATCGGCGGCGAAGACGTATTTATGTAGTCTAAAACGAATACAAATATTTAAAAGATCTCTCTGAATTGGCTCACCAATGTGTAATGTTTCATTCAAGCTCTTCCCGAAGCTATCCTTGTGCGAACCATCGAACACAACGCGAATTTTATTGGTAATAACCGCGTGATGCGGCAAGTAAAATATATTGCCAGAAGTCGTTGCGATTTCGTCAGGAGGAATCTGTTCCATGTGGCCAAGAGTTTCATACTCCCGCATAAACTGTACGTATGCATTCTTAAGTTCGGAATTTTTTGCGAAACGTTTCTCCATAGCAATCATGCGGGTTATAGCTCCTGGAAGAGTTTCGTCGAAAGAAACATTTTCCTCCTTAAACATTAATGGAACTTCGTATTTATTTTCATATCCACGACGAACTGACGAACAATTTCTGCAGGATCTGAAGTAGAATTATTAGCTAATTTCACTTCCTCTAGTTCCATGAATCCTTTTAATAACATATCGATATCTTCAATAGAATTGTGTAGTACTACTGCATGAGACTCAATTTTACTGCCAACCATTAACCACCCAAACGTAGATTTTTGTGCAATTGTAGCACCATCTAGGTCGATTTGACAGCCGGGCTCGAGAATTCCTCAAGCATAATTTGACCCTATCAATATGTCAATAGGACCCGGTGTAAAATAATTCGGATCAGCTAATTCAAAATGACTGAATTGATGATACTTGATATTTTCACAATGTTCGCTTGGAACAAGAGTGGTTATTTTATCTAATATATAAGCTGTTATATTTAGTTTTTCACTAGAGACTATTTAATATTTACTACTCCCATTGATACTCCAACATTAGCTGCTCCAATTCCAGAAATAGCCAACGCGGCTTTACGACGCCGCAAGTTTATTAGTCTAACAAGTCTGTCCGTTATAAATGATACTTGCGATCCCGTATCCAGTAATGCGCGAGAGTTATATTTATTTCCGTATTCATCTTTTATTAACGCTACAAATGTAGGTAAAAGTGCAGAATGCCGCGAAAGTTTTTGAGCGTGTGCGCTTACAGCCACTACTGGTTCTGTAGGATCTTCATCGGATGTTGAAATGTTACTAGTTACTACATGAGATAAACTTCCCGCATCGATATGTACCATAGTGTGGTATCGAGTAGCACATATTTTCACATTTTGGACACGATGTGTTTATCACTGTTGAAAAAGCTTTCTCTTTAGGTACATATTTTAACTTTAAATTTGAATGACCTTGACACCCTTCTAAAGCTTCACATCGTGCCTCCAAAAATTCTATTAGACTTTCTATAGATAGGTTGTTATTGTCAATGAATTCTGTTGCACAAGCTTGACGCGTTTCTGAGTCCATTTTACATAACAGAATATACACAACCCACGGATCGCGATCGTTAGAGTCGAGATCATTCAATGCGCGAATCACCTCATCTGCTTTATCTACAACTTTTCTAAGACAAGTATCAGAACTCACGTGAGGCAAATTCAAATAAGAATCAATATTTGAATTAACGATTTGAGTTTTACGATTATACCGCCGTTCCAACCGTTCCCATGCACTCATATAGTTCGCGTCACATATTGGAATATGCTCAATTATTTTAAGCGCTTCGTCACGTAAATACGATTTGAGAAAATAAAACTTTTGAGTATTTGTTAGTCCTCTCCGGCCGGAAGCTGCGCTAAGAAATAAGTCACGAAAAGAATTTCATTCTCTGTAATCTCCTGAAAATGAGTTTATTTCAATTTTTGGAAACAAACACTGCTGAGAGTCTTTCAAGTCAAACGCGCGAGCCGGACTGTCGTTTAACTGTTTCATAAACTCATTTTGTTGTCGCGTAATTGGAGTAATGACGTCATCATTTGCAAGCGCTGCTCTTTTGCGTGTTGCCGCGACCAACACACTTTTGCATTCCAGAAACAACCTTTCCACGATTTCCAGATCTCCATCTGGATCGACATATTCAGCATCACTCTCATGCTCATAGATTTGGTCATGATTTTGACAATATGATTTCCACGTGGTTTCGAGTCTTTCGAGTTTGGCTTCTTCTAAAGCAAATTCAGCATTTTCACTTAAACTTTCCGAATATTCATGTAGTCGACCGATTGCATTCGACATACATTTTTGTTTAAGCTTAAGCACCTTTAACATTTTGAAAAACAATATATATTTAATAACAAGTCCAATTTCTAAATTTGTGGATAATAATTCCGAAATCCGGCGAGACGAAGGACCAATGTTAACTCAGCGAGCGACTTGCTGTATTTAGTTTAATATATTATCCACGGAATAGAAAAATAATTTATAAGCACAAGGTTGATGAATTGCATAAACATAAAATGATTTATTAAGAAGATTAAATTAAACAAAGTGCGCACCGCACGACCGCTCTAGTTCAACCTTTTACTGTCACTAACTCGTTGCCAAACTCCCGAGATCTCCTTTGCTTTAATTTTACAGAAATTATAACAGGATAACAAGATCGGTCGTGTGTTGCGTAGTAACAAAATATATATATGAATACAAAACAATTTATCGATTACAAATAATAACAAAATAATACAAAAACAGGCTTAAAATAATTTTAATGTGTTTGGTTCCCAAACAGTGACTATTTATCATCAAATTTCACCCACACACTTACTAATTTTAATTTTATTTATATTATGATTTTTCTGTAATATTTTCTATGTCCATTTATGATGTTATTTAATAAAACAGATTTTATATTTTTTTTCTTTGTGATATTTTAGTCATTCATTGAAGAGTTCCAATTTTGAAATTGAAAAACACTCTCTACAAAATACAAAAAAAGTAATACTTGGACTCCACTGTCTTACCCTAGTGGAAATTTGCCCGATGCGCCATCAGGAAATGGTCGGATTTTTATCGGGTAAGCCCTATTAGAGCAAACATGGTCATTGCCAATTTTATTTATATTATGATTTTTCTGTAATATTTTCTATGTCCATTTATGATGTTATTTAATAAAACAGATTTTATATTTTTTTTCTTTGTGATATTTTAGTCATTCATTGAAGAGTTCCAATTTTGAAATTGAAAAACACTCTCTACAAAATACAAAAAAAGTAATACTTGGACTCCACTGTCTTACCCTAGTGGAAATTTGCCCGATGCGCCATCAGGAAATGGTCGGATTTTTATCGGGTAAGCCCTATTAGAGCAAACATGGTCATTGCCTTGTCATGACCTTATCATGTTCACCATACCAGGGTTTACATCGGGAGTTAATGAGGAAAACCCAAAACATTTTCTTATTGAACGAGAATCTACCAAAAATGTTTTACCATTATTATGACCATATTTAATGAAATCTTTGCATTTAAATGTCATTTTGCACCATATGTACATAAATTGATCACACTTGTACCTTTTATTTTCTTAACTTAAATTATAAAAATAAATTTTAATTTTCCAAATGTAAATTGAAATGATCATTTTATCAGTTGTAGTGCATTATATTAAAAATGGCATTTTCATAACACGGGGTCTACACCAGCCATCTCCCATGACCTAGCAAATGACAAGCTTGCATGATGACTCGTGGAGACTACAAATGACTAGTCATAATCTCTTACTAGCCATAGATGAAAAGATTTATGTCTTACTTTCTATGTCTGGCTAAATGTTTGCCATTAACTGTCATAGATTTTTTTTATATCTAGTGTGTTTTTGAAAAAAAAAAACATTGTGGTTCGTTCGGTTTTAAAATTTTAACCACATTTAAAATGGATTGAAAATTTTATTATTTGTATTTATTTCAAAATTTTTAAATTGTTTGGACGTTGTTGACATTTGTTGGCAAGACATACAATGCCCAACCAACAAGATTAAACATTCGTATGGCTAGCAGATTTTTAGTCTTGTCATAGTTATGTCTTAGAATTATGGCAGGTGTAGACACTGTGTAAAGCTTATTTAAATATTTGTAGAGAAACAATAAACATCAGCAGTATATACGAACAACTATTAAGAGATTATATGAAAAATGTGAGATGTATACAATTTACCTCCTCCACAGTCAAATTAATATTGGAATGAAAATATATTACATACAAAGTATTAAAATAATAAATAGTAATTGTATTTCTCAATATTAGTAATTTGTATTACTATACGAGGCAGGGTTTAATGAATTTTAATCTGTCGATTTACAATCTTTATAGTGCCTACATTCCGATCGAAAAACTTATTTACCGCTGCAAACCGGATGTAGGCAGGCCACCCGACCCGAATTGAATGTGCCTTTGTGCACACAAAAAATCAAAAATTTTGTCGATTTATTATTTTTTAGTTTATAAACGATAGTCTTACTGCTTAAACAAATAAAGCAATTAAAACCATTCAAGTTTTGTTATAAACAATTATGTCCACGTTTAGTGGTTTTCGTTCATATAACAAGAAAAATTGTTCATTTGTTTCCTATATTTTGAGTGATGATTGTAGTTTAATCGTGAATAGCAATACTTTTGAGCCAAATTGTTAAATTTATTTATTTTGGCATCTTACATTGTGATCCCTCATCGATAACTGCCATACCAAGATCAACTTTTCTTTCAACAACAACAGCGGCAACTCATCGCCCAGCAAACAACGCATTGGCTGCCCGTGTGAAAAAACTAAAACCACAGCGACGACTGATGCTAATGCATTTACTCACATTTTTAACCGTAAAAACATTATATGCACTTTTGTGCATATAATAATAAAAAATTAACTTTGTAGCAAAAGCACGAAGTTTTCAGCGCATTGTTTGAAACACGCTAACAAAACAGAAGGCGCACACAAAACGAAAGCCGTAAAATGCCAAATACTTCAACATCAGTTGCCGATGTTGAAGTATTTTTTAAATAGATTTTTTTTTTTTTGATCAAAAAGGCTTTCCCGAAAAAAATGTCTTGCGAAACGAGCTGCTCTCAACGACCATGTTCAGCGCATAGAAATTTTGACGAAGTGCATCAGGACCTAGACATTCCAGTGCCAGCTGTGGTTTTTGCAGGGGCGGATCCAGAAGTATGATTTGGGGGGGGGCGATTGATTTTTTTGCGCATTTTTTCCATTTTTTTCTAAAATGCGCCCCAAAAATTTATTTTGCGCCCTTTTTTATATTTTCTCATCAAATACAGTGAATAATGAATTATACACAACTGTACTTCTTTAAACCAACTTTTTTTCTTTAAATCAACCATTTTATTTGCTTAAAAAACAAAAAAAGGGTGCGGTCGGATCTGTGGTACCCTAGAAAAATCGATATCCGGTGTACCTAAATATTTGGTCATATAGGTACTCAAATGAAAGGCAATAATGGCGCATTTGTAATGATATGGAAGTATGGAAGTATGGAAGTTATATCGATGAAGCGCCCCAGGCGAAATTTTTTATAAAATATTCAATTTTTGATTTTTTAAAACATAAATACAAAAGTGTATAATAGACTTCGGATTTAATTTCTTTTCGTTTGGGAACCCACACTTGTATCTATATATTATTCGTGTATTAAATGAACTCAGTTGTTAAAACTAAAAAGGGTCCTGAGGTTTCTGTAGTTATCGAATCATGAACATAATAACATACTAATCGTGAAATCAATATCTTTCATTTCAGTACCTACATGTTCATATAGGTAGGTGTATAAGGTTTCGATTTATCTGGGGTATCACAAGTCCGACCACGCCCCAATTTAGTCTGGGACCCAAACAGAGGGGATAGTTTGAAGAAAAAATATTTCACTTCATCCGGTTATCTAAAGTTCACCCAATTCGTTTGTTTGTTTGGAGATTTTTTGGTAGGAGTAACGACTTTTTTTCCATATATATATCAAAAATAATAATTAAATGTGATTTTTATAAATATGTATCTAAAATAAAAATTATATTTGAATTTTGAAAGTATTTTCAAACATAATTATTTTTGATTATCATAATATTAATCAAACTTGTATTTATATTTCTCAAATATAATTATTAAAAAATATTTTAAAATTTAACAGTCCTTATATTATATTAACGGTGATCAATACCGACATCTCGTTGGAAAACTATTTCAGATATACACAATGTATTTTTAATGATTATTTTCACTTAACAAGTCAGCATATTTCGAAAACCAAAAATATTTGAATATTATGTCATTTGTACCAATTGTACCATTTGTACCAAACTTAAGTTTGATATTTAACCTAGTTTTTTGTACCATTTATTCAAGAATTAGAAGATAATAGTTACATCACCAATTATTAAATTAATTTACATTGGACATACTTAAAAACTATATTTTGTGAATATTTGATTTTTAATTATGAAAAATACACCAACACATCTAAAACTATGAATTGTCGAACTTTTATCGAACTTTCAAAAACGGTATTTGGACTTATAGTTGTACAACGAAGATATACAAAAAAATATGTATATTTTTTAAAAACTATGGCGCTTTAGTATAGAGAATTTAAAGTCAAATTTAAATTAAAAATCATATATTTGACAATTTATTCTATACAAAAATTCTAAAAAAGTCGATTTTTTTATACCCTACACCTATGAAGTACAGGGTATATGAAGTTTGAGCAGATATTGTAACGTCCCTTAGGTGGCGTGTCCGGTATGGAAGTGTATATATATTCTTGATCAGCATCACTACCCGAGTCCGTTTAGCCATGTCCGTCTGTCTGTCCGTCTTGCTGTCTTGCTGTCCGAATAGAGAAAAACTTGAGAAATACTGATCAGAATGCGATGAAATTTCGTCTCAATATATTTTAGCCAAAAGTAGGAACTGAGTTTGAAAATGAGCCAAATCCGTCAACGGACACGCCCACCTCCCATACAATTCACTTTTGTATAACTCTTTAGGAACAAATAACTCGAAAAGTATACAAGATATAGTTATAAAATTTAAAACATATTGTTGTAATTTACCTTAAAATATGTGGTCCAAAAATGGGCGTGAACCGCCCACATTTTTTTTTTCATTATTTCCCGGCTTTTCATAATGGAAAATTGAACCGTAAATTATTAAAATCAAATCTATGAAATATTAGCCTTATAAAATTTTGAATATAGGCGTGGTCCGCCCAATTATATTTTTTTTTTATTAGTTTTTTATACTTTTATATAAATTTTTAAAATTATGGGGATATATGACATAAATTTCGGTTATGTGAATAATATTCTGAGGGTGCGGAGGTTCAGCATAATTAAAAACTTCAAAATTAAGGTATGCAATTAAATATTCCACATTGAAATCTCCACATTAATATCTCCACCAAAGGTGTAGGGTATTCCATAGTCGGGCCCGACCGACTATAAAAGTCCGCCCCATGTGACCGAACTTACCCATGTGACCTAACTTTCCCAACTCGTTTTAAGTCGAATTATTAAAGTTGTCTAAAATTGTCTATGGTTATGCGCCTATAATGTTTAAATTCGATATAATATTGATACCCCGAGACAAAATGTATGTTATTGTCAAAAAGTTTTTTTTAAGTCGTAAAATTTAAAAAAGCGAACAATTAAAAAGGTAATTTACAGAATATTAGTAATCTGGAGATAGTTAGTAATTTGTACACAAAGGCGCTATGTAGAGAGAAAAGCTCAAAAAGGCGTAAACTATTCAAATAACAATCAAATTTAAAACTTACAGAATTTTATCATCTTTACAAGCGCAAAATTATCAAAACAAACACAAAATGAAAATGAAAATGACGCATATTTACTCTGTAAATGAATTGTGTTTTTTTTTGAAAATTTGGCGACTTTTTCTATATTTTGCGATATTTTTAAAAACCGCAAACATTCTGCATTTTAAGCGCTTTTTCCATTTTGTGTTTATTTTTTTGAAAATTTAGCGCCTTTCTCTGTAGTTACCGGTCTTTTAAAAAGGCCTAAAAATTCTGAATATTAGGAGCGTTTGCAATTTTATGCTTTTTTGAAAATGTTGCGCCATTTTCTATATTTGGCGCCCTTTTGTAGAGGCGCCAAAGTTTTGTAAAATATACGCATTTTCAATTTTATGCTTTTTTGAACATTTTGCGCCTTTCTCTATATTTTTGCGCCCTTCTATAGAGGAGCATTTGCAATTTTATGCTTTTTTAAACATTTTGCGCCTTTTTCTATATTTTGCGCCCTTCTATAAAGGCGCAAAAATATTGTAAATTAGACGCATTTGCAATATTATGCTTTTTTGAAAATTTTGCGCCTTTCTCTATATTTTGCGCCCTTCTATAGAGGCGCAAAAATTTTGTAAATTAGGCGCATTTGCAATTTTATGCTTTTTTGAACATTTTGCGCCTTTCTCTACATTTTGCGCCCTTCTATAGCGGCGCAAAAATTTTGTAAATTAGGCGCATTTGCAATTTTATGCTTTGTGAACATTTTGCGCCTTTCTCTATATTTTGCGCCCTTCTGCAGAGGTGGAAAATTTGCAATTTTATGATTTTTTGCAAATTTTGCGCCATTCTCCATATTTTGCGCCCTTCTATAGAGGCGCAAAAATTTTTTAAATAAGGCGCATTTACAATTTTATGCTTTTTTGAATATTTTGCGCCTTTTTCAATATTTTGCGCCCTTCGGTAGAGGTAGAAAATTTGCGATTTTATGATTTTTGCAAATTTTGCGCCTTTCTCTATAGTTTCCGCTCTTTTTAAAAAGCGCAAAAGTTTGAATATTAGGCGCATTTTTTTCATGTTGCGTTTTTTTTAAACTTGTTTGAAAAATTCAAAAGTGCGCCTTTTTTGGGGGAGATTTCCCCCCTCACCCCCTGGATCCGCGCTTGGGTTTTCGTCAACAACTACGAGGATATACTGGATGACGGAGGCGGCGATGCCGAGCAACCCGCTACGAAGAGTACGCTCCACGCACGAATACCATGTGTCTGCCCACGGGTGCGGAGAAGATGAAGATGGTGAAACCCTATCTCCATCCAGGAGATAGGCCGTGGAATCGGAGGCCGCGGCGTTCTACGACCTCGTGATACAATGCAACAGGAGACAGCGACTTTGTCGCCAATAAACTAAAAATAATTGTCATTAATTAACAAAAAAAAAAGAACAATAAATTTACAATTTTCAAACAATTTGTATTTTTGGTTTGTTTACATCATCATATGTTACTTCTGTCATTTTCAGTAGGTCGGAGTGTGGCATTGTTTAGCACTATTTGTAGTACTTTTTTCAATTAAAAATTCAACTATTTAAAATTTTTTAAACTCTAGGTTTTTGATAATTATGTTAAATGATCTTAAAAAAATGTAAGTTAAAATATGACATTTTAAACTCTAACAATGTTCGGTTACGTTAAAATGTATCTGTACGTTTGTTAACTGGCAGATAGCCTAACTTTCAGAATAAGGTTTCCGTTAAATAATTGTGTTTTCACCAACATAAATTATTTAACTTCCGATTAGAACGATACTGTAATAGATTTTCTGTCATATTTGGCAACTAATTGATATAAATAAATGAATTAAAATTGAATTTTTCAAATCCCCAAAATAAAAGAATGGATCTTAGTATTTGCAACAGAAAACTGAGACTTTTACCAAATAACTGGGAAAATATATGATGATTAGATATTGTTGAGAAAAATTCGAATGCAGAACGGTACAATAGAGAAAATATTATATATTGAAAATATATTAGTCAAAATATTTCAATAAGTAGTAAATAAAAATAAATTGAAAGTACACAGAGAAAACTGAACAACGGATATTACAATTATAAACGATTTAAATTTATACAATGTACATTGTTAAAAATATTAATGATAACAATACAAAATAATGATGAACATTGTAAACCTTAAAATGTGTCATTAACATTTATTAATGACAAAATGAAAAAAATAAAGAAAACAACACAGATCAAATCTCCAAAAAAATTCAATATTTTTAGCGGGTAAGCTCTCACTAATTCATGTATTTATAACAGTTAAAATTATTTAATTGGTATAATTGCAGATTACAACAATAGATGTTCATTTCATCCATCCCAATGGAACAATGCGTTTTGCGGAACATGTACATTCGCGGACGAGTATGTTGTCATTATTTAATATATTTTTATACCCTACACTAAGAGTGAAAGGGTATATTCAGTTTGGTACGCCGTTTGTAACACCCAGAAGGAAGCATCTCCGGTATGGAAAAGTATATATATTCTTGATCAGCAGGACCTCCTGAGTCGAATTAGCGATGTCCGTCTGTCCACCTGTCTGTCCGTCTGTCTGTCCGTCCGTCTGTCTGTCTGTTGAAATCCCTACTACTTTTAAAATTGAAGAGCTAGATAAATGAAACTTATAACTTAGATTACTAATATACCTACGCTGTATGTGCGAAAAAATTGGCGAGATCGGTCCATTGTGACCTATGATCCGACCACTTATGTTCAAATACCTCATATAAAATGTACATATAAAGATCAATTTTTATGTATACGTGCTTAGGTAAACTTTTTTGGTCAAATATATATTGATATCATGCTCAAATACATTATAATAATGTTTTCCGGCAAAAAGACTTGTGGTTCACAAAAAAAAAAAATCGAAATTCGGTACACCTACCCATTTGTAAATATGGGTATCAAATGAATGGAAATTCTTCAGCGGTTGAATGTTTGTAGTTATTTTCAGGATTCGTATACCCTGGTGACCTATATATCACTTTGAATGGTAACCACACATATGTGTAGGGTATTTATAGTCGGCTTAGACCGACTATAATTTTGATAATCCTAACTATCATAATTACACCTACTTTAAAATTTCCCATGTGATCTAACCTTCCCAACTGGTTTTTTATAAGTATTGTGTTTATGGATTGCAGTTTACGAGCGATGAAAACTTGCGACCATGCCTTTGGAACGCCATCGGAAAAATCTATACAAAAATTTTCGAAGTCTTGTAGTTGGCAAACGACGCCTTATTTCAGCACAAGAAAATCTTGCCCAAGAGCTTCTGCTCAGCAGCAAACTGGTCCGCAAGTTTTAATCATGAACCAAATAAATTAAATTACAATTTACATTTAATTTAAAAATTTAAATGAGAATGCAGTTATTATAAATTAAATTATTGTAGATGCACGTGTATTATATTTTAAACATTTCGTTGTTCGCAACAGAATTGTGTATTATTCAAAAAAAAAGTTAATTTCGCGTACAAAGGTAGTTAATGGTGGTGGCCGAATAAGTAATGGCTGCGAAAAATTACTCCAATGATTGGAGCATTTTTTAATTTTGTTAATATACAACAATCCGCGAAAAAAAAGCGAATTTAATTCGTAAGTGTCAGTTTGTATTATTCTGTTGTCATAAATATTCAATTGACAGAAAGCACACTTATGTAAAACTTAAGTGGGGGATATCGGTCACTTAACCTTTGTGCTGTGAAACGATTTTTCACACTTAAGTATAGTTTGAGGAAAAATCGACACTTAAGGGTGCAATGTGTAACCGAGCCTTAGTGTGTTTAATAATTAATTACTCATTTTATGATAATGTCCTAATTGTAATGTGTTTGAAGATTTTGTATTTGTGGCTTTGGGTTTGAGGGTTTTGTGTTTTGGGGCTTTTGTGTTTGGGGCTTTTGTGTTTTTGTGCTTTTGTGTTTAGGGTTTTTGTGTTTGGGGCTTTTGTGTTTAAGGATTTTGTGTTTGGGAATTTTGTGTTTGGAGATTTCAAGTCCAACCCAATTTATCTTACGATATTTTACGACAATTGGTATTTCGGAAACAAATTTGTGCACAAATTGCAGCATCATTTTTTTTAATGGATTGATGTATGTTTTATTGGTTAAAGTATCTGCCGGTTAAAGAAAAATTAAATGACAAACAGATATAACAATTGATTGTGAAAACTAATTTTGCGCAAACTTTCGGTTAAAGTGGATGTATTTTGTATTTAAATAAATATTGTGAAAACGGCACTAAATTAATTTAAAAAATCAATACAAATAAAATTCTTAAAATGTTAAATTACAATGTTATTAAAAACTACGTACAAAGTCTTTAAAAGTAGTCAGGGTTTACAGCATTAAACCCTTTTACTGCAGTAAACCCTGACACAACAGAAAACAGCTGTTTTTTAATTTCGTCACACAAATTGTTTACATTATGGTGAAAGTTTACTTTAATAAAATTGTTTTTGCGTGGTGTAAATGATCTAAAGATGATGTGGAGCGATGAAATTAGGTAAGTCGAGGTTACTAGATCCACACAAACTTGTACTAATGTTCAATGCTTTAAAGAGACATGAGATATTCAACATCATCAAACTAACGAGCAGAAATGTGGAATGCAAAGTGCTGAATGCGCCGGTAAATATCGTCTAAGTAAATATGCAGAATCAGGAGAAATGTCAGCACATTGTCAATGGAACTAAAAAAACAATAAAAAATGGAGGCGAAGGGCACCAATCGTTCGATGGACATTAAAATTAAAAAATACAAAACGATTTAAACTATTAAATAGATTTTTATTTTGTAGAGTGCTGCTGAAAAATGTCAACGTGTTCGTGTCCTTCGGACGTCGCTATGGACTGGTCGGCCGCAATTGTCTGGGCAAAACGACCCTGTTGCGCATGATCTCCGAGCGACAGCTGGCTATAGCATCGCACAACTCGGTGTTGCACGTTGAAAAGGAGGTAGTTGGCGATGACAACACAGCCGTCGACATTGCGCTCGAGTGTGACTTTGAGCGCAGACGTTTGATGTCGCGCAAAAAAGAGATATTGGAACAATTTTAATAACAGCGTGCACGATCCACCGATGACCGATGTTTATGCATTTGGTGTAGGCGCACGCGCTCTTCTCCCTTCTGATGTTGCTATATGAATCGACAAACATGTTGGACATTAAAGCTGTTGTTTTTCACGATCGCAACTTTCTCGATACGGTGCCGACGGATATTATTCAATTATATTCCCAGCTGTTGGAGGCATACAAGTGAGGTGGATATAACTATCGGCTGAATTGTTTTCTTAATATATGATTTACTTGCAGAGGCAAAAATGAGCAATTTGAGAAGACGAAGAACGGGATGCACAAGGCACAGCGTCGCGGATACGAGGCTCAAATGGCGCATGGCTCGCACGTGCTGGAGTTCATCGATCGCTTCCTCTACAATGGAAATCATGCGTCGTCGGTGCAGTCAAAGATTAAGATGCCGTCGAGCTACAGCTCTCTGACAGCTTGGTCAGATTGTGACGCAATCATTATGCTTGCTTTTCACTATGTCATTTTGTGTCAGATTCAGGTTAGAAAATTTCACAAATTTGTTGTTTTTAGTCAAAGGCAAAGTTTCAAAATTGCTAAAATGTTTTAAATTTGATTTCGTTTGACATGGTTAATGAACATTTTCATATTGGATTGTTTCTGCGGCATAATAATGTAAATAGAACATTATTTTAAATATGACACAAAATGACAGTGATAACCAAGTTTATTTTTGATATGATTTTGTAATTTTTATATGTAAATCGTAAAATGAATCATTTATTTGTTTTTATTGATATATTCTTATATGTATAACATTTTAATATATTTAAATATGTAATATTTTTAAAATTCTTTGTGTATATTTTATTAAATACACTGTATTACATTTAATACTGCATTTTATTTCATAGGATATTTGTAGGGTTTTAATAATGAAAACACTTTTATGCTTAGGCTCTGATAAGGCAATGGTGGGGTAAATATTAAAATAGTGAATTTCCCGATCAGTACATGATCATCGGTGAGTACATGATCAGGGCACTGCGTAAAATTAATAATTTATTACACAATAATAATTTAAAAATTTATTTGTTAACCTTTGTCTTATGAATTTTTATTTTATTTAGTTTTTTACTATTATTATATTCAAATAGCTTATATTTAGAGTATGACACTGAAGATGTTATGGAGATTAGTTTTATCTTTGAATATTGTGAATTAAATTTAGTAATTTATAAAAATTGTATATTTTATTTTTACAATGAAAATGTAAGGTTTTTGTTAAACTATATAAATAGAAATATAAATGGAATTTAACCATTAAAAAATAAAGTTAGCAGCTTTTTTTTGTCCATCATATTTCATTAATTGGGGAATTTTCCCAGTTATATCATTAACAGTGATACGCCTCTTTTTGGCTTCAATTAACAGAATAAGGGTAAAATTACCTAAGATTAGGTCGAAACTAATTGCAATATATCGCTTCATATTCAAGGTAGATTAAAATTCAATACTTTTTGAATGCAAATCAAATGTTATAATTAACTACAACCCTATTTTGATCAGTTTAATATACCTTGATTTCATTCGTGGTATAGACCTCCCAATAAAATTAAAATAAAAATTACAGAAGTTAATGATCAGACTAGTAAGTTTGAATAGTTAATAATTAATACTATAGGAAGGATCAAAGCAATTTCTACATCAAAGATTAAAAAAATAATTGTGATTAAAAAAAATCGTAGTGAAAAAGGCAATCGAGAAGATGATTTTGGGTCAAACCCGCACTCAAATGGAGAACTTTTTTCTCGGTCAATTAGGGATTTCTTTGATAAAATAGATGCCAGTAGTATTACTACCGAAGAAAGAAGCAAGATAATAGTTCTAATTCTTAAGATTGAAAAAATTATTTATACTATTTTATTAATAGACCTTATGATTGGAAGTCATATATACTTTATACTATATAAATAAAAGGTTATCCACCTCATCAGTAAATTGATACATAAAGGAATAATCAGACAATATCAACAAAATGTCAGTATCATGCAGCAGCTTCAAATCCGAAATGATGGGTCTTTGAAAAGTGATTATTTAGGTGTCGAATTAAACATACTAGTAAAAAAGTAGTTCCAATTAACACATGAACTTCATGAAACCCCGTTGCCATATAGAAGGTAGATCCGTAAACAGAATCTGCAATTGTAAAAGGAGCTTCAATATATTCATATGCTTGAAGAATAGTAAAGTATACCCCTAATAGTACTGTAAAAAATAAACCTTGTGTTGTTTGAGAATGATTCCCCTCTATTAGACTATGGTGGGCTCATGTAACTGTTACTCCAGATGCTAATAAAATAGACCTTCCGGCTGGAGGTCATATAGCCCCTAATTCAATAGCTGGAGAAAGTCTTCTATGAAAAAAAGCTCAAAAGAAAGAAACAAAAAATAATACTTCAGATAAAATAAATAGAATTATTCCTCATCGTAATCCAATTGTTACAGCATGAGTATGTAGTCCTTGAAAAGTACCTTCTCGAGATACATCTCGTCATCATTGATATACTGTTAGAATTGTAATAATATTCCCTAAAGTAAATAAAGAGATATCATATTGGTGGAATCATTTAACTATACCAGAAACAGTAGTTATAGCCCCGATTGCTCCTGTAAGAGGTCATGGACTGTAGTCTACTAAGTGGAATGGGTGATTTGAATGTGTTGACATTAATTTACTTCTCTAGAATAAAGAGTTCTTAAAACTGCAAATACATACGATTGAATAATAGCTACAGCAGATTCAAGTACTAAAAGTGCAATTTGAGCTATTAGTAATAGTGACGCAATTATATAAGATAGGGAAGGACCTGTATTACCCAACAGAGTTAGTAATAGGTGTCCAGCAATTATATTAGCTGCTAATCGTACTGTCAGTGTTCCTGGTCGAATGATATTTCTAATTGTTTCAATACATACTATAAAAGGTATTAGAACAGCTGGAGTTCCTTGGGGAACTAAATGAGCAAATATATGTTGTGTATGGTTAAGTCATCCATAGATTATAAAACATAATCATAAAGGAAGAGCGAGAGTTAATGTTAAAGTTAAGTGACTAGTTCTAGTGAAAATGTAGGGGAATAATCCTATAAAATTATTAAATAAAATTATTGAAAATAATGATACAAAAATAAAAGTTCTTCCATTATGCCCAGTTGGACCTAGTAGTGTTTTAAATTCATTGTGTACAGTCAATATAATTTTATTTCAAAAAATGTGGTATCGAGAAGGTATAAATCAGTATATTGAAGGAATTATTAAAATTCCAATAAAAGTACTTATTCAATTAAGAGATAAATTAAAAATACTTGAAGAAGGGTCGAATACAGAAAATAAATTTGTTATCATTTTCAATTTATTGAATTTAATAGAACTAAGACTATGAGATTTAGGTGAAGATGGCAAAACAGAATAATAATTTATTATATTAAATAAGACAAAAGTAATAGAAAAAATAATAAATATGCTTAATCAACCAATAGGAGCTATTTGTGGAATCAAAAAATATCAATAGTTTGATAATTTTAGTTTGACATACTAATGTTATATATTTAACTAATTTTTTATTTCATTAGAAGTAAGCGCTAATTTACTATTGAGTGGTTTAAGAGACCAGTACTTGCATTCAGTCATCTAATGAAGAATTTATATTTCTTGAAATTCATTTAATAAAATAATTTACTGGAACTCTTTCGATTACAATAGGTATAAATCTGTGATTTGCTCCGCAAATTTCTGAACATTGTCCATAAAACAAACCTGGTCGGTTAATTAAAAAGTTAGTTTGGTTAAGTCGTCCTGGAGTTCCGTCAATTTTTACACCTAATGCAGGTACTGTTCATGAATGAATAACATCTGCAGCAGTAACTAGAATACGAATTTGGGAGTTCATAGGTAGTACAACTCGGTTATCTACGTCTAATAATCGGAATCCATTAATTGGTAACTCATTTGTAGGGATTATGTATGAATCAAATTCTACATTTAAAAAATCTGAATATTCATAGCTTCAGTATCATTGATGTCCAATTGACTTTAAAGTAATAGATGGCTCATTAATTTCATCTAATAAATAAAGTAAACGAAGAGAAATAATAATACAATTGCTGGTAAAATAGTTCAGATTACTTCAATTGTTTGTCCATGCAATAAGAATCGGTTAGTATATTTATTAAAAAATAACATAAATATTAAGTATCCTACTAAGATTGTAATCTACTATATATTTGCGAATGTAAGTATGTATGTCTGTATGTTCCGAATAGGCGTCAAAACGGCTGAACCGAATTGAATCAAATTTTGACACAACATGTATGTTGGGTCTGGGCAGAGTATAGGCTATATCTCGGTGAGATTGGTGGACTGGGCGTGGCACCTCCCATATAACCCAAAAATTAAAAACACATTATGTCAGCAATTAGCATAGCAAATTTAATGAAATTCTGGTCAGCGTTATATATAACCATTCTAAACGGTCTCGCGGAATGTGGGCGGTATTAGACCACTGGGCGTGGCACCCCCCATAGAAGGTACATTTTCCAGATGGTGTATTTCAACAGATGTTATAGTGATCTTATGATATTTCACACCTGGGTATACCAACCATCCCAAATTCTTTAAACTCACCACACCGAAATTCACCAAACTAAAACTCACCAAACTATAACTCACCACTCTAAAATTCACCACACTCAAACTCACCACACTAAAACACACCACACTAAAACTCACCACTCTAAAATTCACCACAACGAAACTTACCACACCAAAACTCACCACACTAAAATTCATCACTCTAAAAACCACCACACTAAAACTCGCCACACTAAAACTTCTACTGGGGAAAACTCTACGGGGGAGAATTCTACGGGAAAGAATTCTACCCGAAGAATTTTACGGGAAAGCGTTCTACAGGGAAGAATTTTACGGGGAAGATATGAATAATAAATATGTTCTTTATATTAATAAAATCACTCCATATCCTTGCATTCACTAAATCTTGGCACGAGTCGTGCACGGGTCCAGCTAGTTATTACTAAAATCAATAAAGCGTGGTCATGAATGAAAGTAAGCTGTTCTATTAGAGGAGAAGCTCTATCTTGTAGTCCTAAATTTGATCATGTTGACATTGGTTCTAACAAAAGTAAAATACTTTATAAATGGAGCTTAAATCCATTGCACTAATCTGCCATATTAGAAATTAGTTAATAGAGGTAGCTCAGAATAACTGTGTTCAGCTGGTGGCGTATTTTGGTATCATTATTCAATTGAAGAATTTAATTGTATTGGGTAGATTACTTGTCGTTGAGTAACTAAGCTTTCTCAGATAATAAATAAGAAAAATAAAATTCCTAAGAGGGAAATTGATGAACCAATAGTTGATACAACATTTCAAGTAGTATATGCATCTGGATAATCTGAGTAACGTCGTGGTATTCCGGCAAGCCCTAAGAAATGTTGAGGGAAAAATGTTAAGTTTACTCCAATAAATATGATTACGAACTGACTCTTTAATCACTTAGTATTTAATGAAAGTCCTGTAAATAAAGGGAATCAGTGGATGAATCCTGCCATGATTGCAAAGACTGCTCCTATTGATAGTACATAGTGGAAATGGGCAACTACATAGTAAGTATCATGAAGAATAATGTCAAGAGATGAATTAGCTAAAACAACTCCGGTTAATTCACCTACTGTGAATAAGAATACAAATCCTATGGATCATAAAATAGCAGGTGAGTAGTTTAACTGAGTCCCATGAAGAGTAGCCAATCAACTGAAAATTTTAATTCCGGTAGGAACAGCAATAATTATTGTAGCTGAAGTAAAGTATGCTCGTGTGTCTACGTCTATTCCAACTGTAAATATATGATGTGCTCATACAATGAATCCAAGTAATCCAATAGCTAGTATAGCATAAATCATTCCTAAAGAACCAAAGGTTTCCTTTTTTCCTAATTCTTGACTAATAATATGAGAGATTATTCCAAACCCTGGAAGAATTAAAATATATACTTCTGGGTGTCCAAAAAATCAAAATAAATGTTGGTATAAAATTGGGTCACCCCCTCCTGCTGGGTCAAAAAAGGATGTATTTAAATTTCGGTCTGTTAATAATATAGTAATAGCTCCGGCAAGAACAGGTAGTGAGAGAAGTAATAATAAAGCAGTAATTACTACTGATCACACAAATAATGGTATTCGGTCAAATGTAATTCCAGTAGATCGTATATTAATTACAGTAGTAATGAAGTTTACTGCTCCTAGAATTGATGAGATTCCAGCTAGGTGTAATCTAAAAATAGCTAAATCTATTGAGGCCCCACCGTGAGCAATTCCTGAAGAAAGCGGAGGGTAAACGGTTCACCCTGTACCAGCTCCATTTTCTACTATACTACTGACTAATAATAGTGTCAGTGAAGGAGGTAACAATCAAAATCTTATATTATTTATTCGTGGGAAAGCTATATCAGGTGCCCCTAATATTAGGGGTACTAATCAGTTTCCAAATCCACCAATTATAATGGGTATAACTATGAAAAAAATTATTACAAATGCATGAGCAGTTACAATAGCATTATAAATTTGGTCATCACCAATTAGGGCTCCGGGATGTCCTAATTCAGCACGAATTAGAATTCTTAAAGAGGTTCCTACTATTCCGGCTCAATCTCCGAAAATAAAATAAAGGGTTCCAATATCTTTATGATTTGTTGAAAATAACCATTGTCGCGATTAAATGGCTGAAGTTTAGGCAGTAGACTGTAAATTTACTTATAAGAAATAATTCTTTTTAATCAGGCTTTATAGTCAATAATGATATTAGACTGCAATTCTAAAGGAGTAAAGTTTTACTAAGGCTTAAAAGATTGATACTTATAATTATAGCTTTGAAGGCTATTAGTTTTTTAACTTAAAGCCTTAAAGTATAAAGTAAAGAATTCTTACTAGGAATAACCCAAAGGGAGAAATAAACGAAAGTAATAAATAAAAATTTATTGAAAAATTTCTAAAATTTACTTCTGTTATTCAGTTTGGTTCGTAATAGTTTAGTATAAATGCAGAATAACATAACCGTAAGTAAAAATATAAAGTTACTAAAGTTATTACCGTTAATACCGTTATTACAAATATTTGGTTGTTAATTGATAGTGTTTGAATTACAAGTCACTTAGGAAGAAATCCTAAAAATGGAGGTAATCCACCTAAGGAAAGTAGGTTTAAAAATATTGGAAATTTGAATGTTTTTGAGGTTATAAACAATGAGAATAACTGATTAATATGAGAAATTTTAAAGATATTAAATAGAAAAATTAAATTGAAAGATAAAAATGAATAAAATATAAAATATCTAATTCAAATTTTTTCTCTTGAGTAAATTGTAATTAATATTCACCCTAAATGGTTAATTGATGAATAAGCTATTAATTTTCGTAGGGATGTTTGGTTTAGACCTCCTAGAGAACCAATAATCCCAGATAATAGTATACTTACTATAATAAATGAATTTATTGATAGATATGACATAAGTATTAGAGGAGCTAATTTTTGTCAGGTTATTAAAACTAACGAGTTTATTCATGATAGCCCTTCCATCACATTAGGAAATCAGAAATGGAAAGGAGCCGCACCTCTTTTTATAAGGAGAGACGAGATAATTATCATTCTTGTAATTCTGTTTCTATTAGTATTGATAGAATTATTTTCTAGCATAAATAAAATAATAGCAAACAATAATACTGATGAAGCTAATGCTTGGGTTAGGAAGTACTTTAGTGAAGCTTCAGAAGATATTAAGTTATTATTGCCTCTTATTAGGGGGATAAAAGATAATAAATTAATTTCTAAGCCTATTCAAGCTCCTAGCCAAGAATTAGCTGAAACAGTAATTATTGTTCCTACTATTAAAATTACTATAAATATAATTTTAGAAGAATTATTAAAAATTAAAAAGAAAAGGATTAAAACCTTTATAAATGGGGTATGAACCCATTAGCTTGATTAGCTTATCTTTTTATGTTTTAGTGTACGATGCACAAAAGTTTTTGATACTTTTAGAAACAGTTTAATTCTGTTAAATATAATTTTATTTTTATCATAATTTAGTAAGGTATGGTCTAAATAGCACATTCACAAATTTATTACTGTTAGATTGAGGATTACGCTCATATTTTTTTTATAAAATTAGATATAAATTTTTTTTTTATTTGTCTAAATTAATATAATAATGAATGTAGCTATAACTACATAATCTACTCTATCAAAGTAGCCCTTTTGTCAGGCAATTCATTTCCGTCAGTAATCTGAAATTAATTTTTTTTTTTAGTTTATACAGTCATTTTTTAAGATTTAGAAAAATATTTGGATAAGTTATATTAATATAAATAATAAATTATAGTTTTATTTATAAAAATTGTGTTTATTTATTTATAGTAACTTTTTATGGCATATATAGTACTATATTTTATGTAAATATTTACTATATAGATTAAATAGGTAAATAAAATTAATTTCTACTTAATCTATTGAATTATAGAAATGAAAAAAGAATATGTATTAATTTATATATATATAAATGTTTAATGAAGCATGCATTCATCTTTAAATTGAAAAAAAAAAAGAAAAGGGTTGAGTTACAATATTTTTAGATCATCTATATATATATAAATGATTTATTAATACATAAATATCTATTAAAGCAGGTATATAGCTAAGTTGAAATTTCCATAAAAGGTAAAACGGTAAGTAATTTTTTGTAAATGAAAAAGCAATTGATTAAATTATTAAAAAAAAAAAAAATTAAAATATTTTTATACATGGATGTTTATCAGAATTTTTTAATTTAAGACAGCTTTTTATTGTCATCAGAATTTTATAAAAATTATGAATAAATATTGAAATGATTTTCATTATAAATATTAAATGAATTTCTAATTGAATAATTTTTAATACTTAGTTTTATTACTAAAAAGATAATTATAAGAGTATAACATTTAATTTTTTTAAAAATAAAAATTATATAAAGTATAAGTTACGTCTAATTGGCTTTTCATGTACTTTTTTACAATGAAAACTTATTAATTTGTTGTTTAGTTTAGGGGAACTAGACTTCTTAGAGATACTTTTTCATTTTAATCGAATGTAAATTGATTTGTCTATCAGATGCTCTAAGTAGGTGAGAATTGATAAGTTCGGTTTTGTGAGAAGGTAATATCATCAGACCTAGTTCGTACAGAATTCATTCTGTTTAAATCGATAGGTTAGTTTGCATTTGGTTAAACGCTATGAGAGGAGATACAAATAAAGACAATTAATATAGTAATTTATTTATTTATTTCATTTTGTTAATTAATATTATTTTAATGAGATCAATAAATATTTTTTTTTACTTGATTTTTATTAATTATTAAACAAATCTATAAAAATCAAGTATATTTTTAGTTATTAATTAATAATTTTATTTTTTATAATTACTTAGTTAACATTAATTAATAATAATAATAGTTTGGCGCTACAGTCCTGTATAGAACTTCGGCCGAGCTCTCTCACCATTTTGAGCTGTGCGTGTTATATTTGTACTCAAAGTGGTGGGACCTACAGTTTATTGCCGAATCCGAACGGCGGGTGAGAGCTTTTTCATAGGCAATGTTTTACTCTCGTAGGTTTGCCATTTACTGCCGAGAGGTGGCGCGGTATAGAAAAATGTTTCTATGAAAAGATGTTGTTAGCCCCAGTCCAGGCTTGAACCGGGGACCTTTCGGCTCGCAGTCCTACGCACTAACCACTGAGCTACCGCGGCTACAGTTAACATTAATTATTTATATTAAATAAATTTAGAAATAATTGTTAAAAAATTTTGAGTTTTTGCAAAATTTTTCAATTTTTGCATTTTTTGCAATTTTTGCAAGTTAAAAATTTAAGTTTGAATGACAATTTACTTTAAATTTGTATTTAAAAAAAAAAAAAATTTTAGTGAAAAAAAAAAAAATTTAAGTTTTATAAAATTTATTATTATTAATAATCTATAATTTTTAATTATTAAAAGTTATTTTTTTTGTAGGTCAATTTATTTATTTAATTATCTAAATTTAATTATTTATCAATAAGTTTTAAGAAATATTTTAAAGTTAGTTATTAAAATATTATTATTTAAAGCATTATTTTGGCTTTGTGATTCGTTATTAATTTGTTTTATATGTAAATTTTTGTGGGAGATGCTATTTATTTAAATAATAAATAACATAAATAAGTCGCAGTAATTAATATTATTGATTAAGGAAACTTAGAAATAGAAATATTAGTTAACATTGGCTAATTTCGTGCCAGCAGCCGCGGTTACACGAATGATGTAAATGAATTTCATCAGTAAAAGTTAAATAGTTATTTTAAAAATAAAAATAAAAATAAATTTATTAGGTGAAATTTTAAATTTATAAATTTTTATACATTATTTATTGACGCTTAAAAATTTTAGTAATAAACTAGGATTAGATACCCTATTATTTAAAATGTAAACTTATTGCTAGAGTAGTAGTAGTTATGTTCTTGAAACTTAAAAAATTTGGCGGTATTTTAGTCTATTCAGAGGAACCTGTTCTGTAATCGATATTCCACGATGGACCTTTCTTGAGCTTGTATTTCAGTTTATATACCGTCGTTATCAGAATATTTTATAAGAAAAATAATTTTCTATAATTTTTATAAAAATTTATATCAGATCAAGGTGTAGCTTATGCTTAAGTAGAAATGGGTTACAATAAAATTATTTATATGGATACAAATATGAAAAATTTGTTCAAAGTGGATTTGATAGTAAAATTATAAAGATTAATAATTTGATTTTAGCTCTAAAATATGTACACATCGCCCGTCGCTCTTATTACTAAGGTAAGATAAGTCGTAACATAGTAGATGTACCGGAAGGTGTATCTAGAATGACAATTTAAAGCTTATTAAGTAAAGCATTTCATTTACATTGAAAAGATTTTTGTGCAAATCAATATAAATTGTATAGATTTTATTTATTAATAATTTTATTTATTTATAATTTTATATTAAAAATAATTGTATAATTGATTGTTTTAGTATTGTATAAAGAAAAAATAATTTTAATAATAGTTTAGTAGTATTGTGAAAGAATATTGAAATAATTTGAAAAATTTTTGTTTTAAAAGAAAATTTAATTTATTGTACCTTGTGTATCAGGGTTTATTAAATAAAAAATAATTATTTATTTTTCTCGATTTTAAAAGAGTTAATAAGATACTTAAGTTAATGTGACAAAATTATTTATAATATCTTATTAGAAATGAAATGTTATTCGTTTTTAAAGGTTTCTAGTTCTTTTAGAAATAAATTTAATTTAGGAAATTAAAATGTATTTATTTAGTTAGATTAATTAAATAATTTTTAATTTCTAATATTTTATGGGATAAGCTGTAAAATAAATATTTAAAAGTAATAAATAATGATTTAAAAATATATGCTTAGAATTAGCAATTATTAAAAAATATGTTGTAATTTATTTAATAAATTATATTATTTATTAAACTTTAATTATTTATAAAAGTATTTACTTTAATGTTAAAAGTAAAGTAATAATGATAAAATTAGTATATTTTTATGTAAAAGTAATTTTAAATGAAAAGTTTATGTAAAGAATTCGGCAAAAATAATATTCGCCTGTTTAACAAAAACATGTCTTTTTGAAATTAATTTAAAGTCTAGCCTGCCCACTGATATTTATTAAATGGCCGCAGTATACTAACTGTGCAAAGGTAGCATAATCATTAGTCTTTTAATTGAAGGCTGGTATGAATGGTTGGACGAAATATTAACTGTTTCATTTAAATTTATTATAGAATTTTATTTTTTAGTCAAAAAGCTAAAATTTTTTTAAAAGACGAGAAGACCCTATAAATCTTTATATTTTGTTTATTTTAATTGTGAAGATTAATTTTGTTATTATAAATTAATATATTTTATTGGGGTGATATTAAAATTTAATAAACTTTTAATTTTTAAAATCATTAATTTATGAATAATTGATCCGTTAATAACGATTAAAAATTTAAGTTACTTTAGGGATAACAACGTAATTTTTTTGGAGAGTTAATATCGATAAAAAAGATTGCGACCTCGATGTTGGATTAAGATATAATTTTGGGCGCAGCCGTTCAAATTTTAAGTCTGTTTGACTTTTAAATTCTTACATGATCTGAGTTCAAACCGGCGTAAGCCAGGTTGGTTTCTATCTTTAATTTATTAAAATATTTTAGTACGAAAGGACCAAGTATTTGAATAATTTTATTTTTTATAATGAATATAATTAATATAAGCTATTTTGGCAGATTAGTGCAATAAATTTAGAATTTATTTATGTAATTTTTATTACAAATAGTACTTGTTTCATATCGAGTTAATTCTATCATTAGTAGGAAGATTATTATTAATTGTTTGTGTATTAGTAATAGTTGCTTTTTTAACTTTATTAGAACGAAAGGTATTAGGATATATTCAAATTCGTAAGGGTCCTAATAAAGTTAGAATTATAGAAATTCCACAACCATTTTGTGATGCAATTAAGTTATTTACAAAGGAACAAACTTATCCTTTGTTATCAAATTATATTTCTTATTATCTTTCTCCAGTATTTTCATTATTTCTTTCTCTTTTAGTTTGAATGTGTATGCCGTTATTAATTAAGTTATTTTCTTTTAATTTAGGTTTATTATTTTTTTTATGTTGCACTAGTTTAGGAGTTTATACCGTTATGATTGCCGGGTGGTCTTCTAATTCAATTTATTCTTTATTAGGAGGACTACGAGCGGTGGCTCAGACTATTTCTTATGAAGTTAGATTGGCTTTAATTTTATTGTCTTTTGTTTTTTTAATTGGAAATTATAATATGATTGGGTTTATTAATTATCAGTATTATACCTGATTTTTGATTATTTTATTTCCGTTAGCATTAGTTTGGTTTAGAATTTCTTTAGCAGAGACTAATCGCACTCCCTTTGATTTTGCTGAAGGGGAGTCTGAGTTAGTTTCAGGGTTTAATGTTGAATATAGAAGAGGTGGATTTGCATTAATTTTTTTAGCAGAATATGCCAGAATTTTATTTATAAGTATATTATTTAGATTAATATTTTTAGGTGGAGATGTATTTAATTTATTATTTTATGTAAAATTAACTTTTATTTCTTTTGTATTTATTTGGGTTCGTGGTACTTTACCGCGATTTCGTTATGATAAATTAATATATTTAGCTTGAAAGTGTTTTTTACCCTTTTCTTTAAATTATTTATTATTTTTCATTGGATTTAAAATTTTATTAGTTTATTTGATTTTATTAATTAAATTTAGTAAAGTTAATAGAAAATTTTATTTCTATCTTATGTTTTCAAAACATAAGCTTGTTCAAGCTCATTAACTAATTTAAAAGTCTATCTCATCATTTAGCTACTATTGGGTTAACTAAGTAGTATAATAAGTATACAACAGTAAGAATTTGACCTACAATTACGTATGGGTCTTCTACTGTGCGAGCTCCAATTCATGTTAATAAAATTACTGTTACTACTATACCTCAAAATATAATCTTATTAATTGGGTAAAATTGAATCCCCCGAAATTTACTTAAGTGATAAAATGGCAAGATTGCTAAAATTGCAATTGATAATACTATGCAATTACCCCCCTTGCTTATTTGGAATTGATCGAAGAATTGCATAAGCAAATAAAAAGTATCATTCAGGTTGGATATGGACTGGAGTAACTAATGGGTTAGCCGGAATGAAATTATCTGGGTCTCCTAAAAGGTATGGATTAATAAGAGTTAATTGAATTAATAGTCCTAATATTACTAAAAATCCTACGATGTCCTTAAATGTAAAATAAGGGTGGAAAGGAATTTTGTCGATGTTTGAATTTAATCCTATAGGGTTATTTGATCCTGTTTGGTGAAGAAATAGTAAATGAATTATTGTTATTGCTAATACGATAAACGGTAAAATGAAATGAAAAGTAAAAAATCGAGTTAATGTAGCGTTATCGACGGCAAATCCACCTCAAACTCATTGTACTAAATCAATTCCTAGATAAGGAATTGCTGATAATAAGTTTGTAATAACAGTAGCCCCTCAAAATGATATTTGCCCTCAGGGAAGAACGTAACCCATAAAGGCAGTTCCTATAACTAAAAATAATAGGATTACACCTGCCATTCATGTTGGAGTAAATAAGTATGACCCGTAGTAAATTCCTCGTCCTACATGAAGGTAAATACAAATAAAAAAGAATGATGCTCCATTAGCATGTAGTGTTCGTAATAATCAACCGTAATTTACATCACGACAAATGTGATTTACTCTGTTAAATGCCATATTAATATCTGCTGTATAGTGTATAGCTAAAAATAGGCCTGTTAAAATTTGAGTTACTAAACAAATTCCTAATAATGATCCAAAATTTCATCAGGCTGAAATATTAATAGGAGCTGGTAAGTCTACTAATGCATTATTTGCAATTTTTAGTAAGGGGTGATTTGATCGAATAGGTTTATTCATTAATTTATTAATCGTAAGGGTCCGTAGAATATTTTAGTAATTTTTACAATAGCAATTAAAGTAACTAATAAGTAATTTATTAATAGAATGGTTACTGAATTAGTAGGATAATTATATAGTTTGTATAGTCTAATTGAATTTTCTAAATTAAATTAGTTTATATTTGACAACTGTTGTATTTCATTATTAATAGTAAAAAATGAAATCATTGATTTATCTATAATTAAAAATAAAATAAATAATACTGAAATTATTATAATAGAAGTAATTGATAATTTTATAGACAATGAAAACATTTCATTTGAAGCTAAAGATGTAACATAAATAAATAAAACTAATATTCCTCCTAAAAAAATTAGGAATAATACATACGAGAATCAAAATTGCTTATTCTTAATTGCTTATTCTTCTGTGGCTCGTATGGGGATTGTTTAGCCGGGCTAATAACTATAAGATATTGAGGTATATGTGGTTCATATACATTAATAATTGCTCACGGATTATGTTCTTCTGGTTTATTTTGTTTAGCAAATATTACGTATGAACGATTAGGTAGACGAAGTCTTTTAATTAATAAGGGGTTATTAAGTTTTATACCTTCTATAACTTTATTATGATTCCTATTAAGATCAGCTAATATAGCAGCTCCACCAACATTAAATTTATTAGGTGAAATTTCTTTATTAAGTAGAATTGTTGGTTGGTCATGAGTGTCAATGATTATGTTATCTTTATTATCTTTTTTTAGAGCTGCTTATACCTTATACTTATATGCTTACAGTCAACACGGTAAAATTTTCTCTGGAGCTTATTCATTTAGAGGTGGTAATATTCGTGAATATTTACTTTTATTTTTACATTGATTCCCTTTAAATTTATTAATTTTAAAGAGAGATATGTGTATACTTTGATTATATTTAAATAGTTTATTAAAAATATTGATTTGTGGTGTCAATGATATGAATTTATTCATTTTAAATCGTGAAATTTATTTCAATTTGTACAATTAGTTTTTTATCTTTAATTTCTATTAGAATTAGATTATTTTTTATCAGTTTAAATTTTTTGCTGAATGAATTAGTTTACTTTTTGGAATGAGAAGTAGTATCTTTAAATTCTTCTAGAATTGTTATAACTTTTTTATTTGATTGAATAAGTTTAATATTTATGTCATTTGTGTTAATAATTGCTTCATTAGTAATTTTTTACAGAAAGGAATATATAAGAGGAGACATTAATATTAATCGATTCATTATACTTGTGTTGATATTTGTAATATCAATGATATTATTAATTATTAGACCTAATTTAATTAGTATTTTATTAGGATGAGATGGATTAGGGTTGGTATCTTGTTGTTTAGTAATCTATTTTCAAAATGTTAAATCATTTAATGCCGGTATATTGACTGCTTTATCAAATCGAATTGGGGATGTTGCTTTATTATAAGCAATTGCGTGAATATTAAATTATGGTAGATGAAATTATATTTTTTATTTAGAAATAATAGTTAATAGACCTTCTATAATAATTATTGGTGGATTAGTAGTTTTAGCCGCTATAACTAAAAGTGCCCAGATTCCGTTTTCTTCTTGACTACCTGCTGCTATGGCGGCTCCAACTCCTGTTTCTGCTTTGGTTCATTCTTCAACATTAGTTACGGCTGGAGTTTATTTATTAATTCGATTTAATGTTCTTTTAAGTGATACTTATTTAGGACAATTTTTATTGTTATTGTCAGGTCTTACAATATTTATGGCTGGGTTAGAAGCTAATTTTGAATTTGATTTGAAAAAAATTATTGCATTATCAACATTAAGTCAATTAGGTTTAATGATAAGTATTTTATCAATAGGTTTTTATAAGCTTGCATTTTTTCATCTTTTGACTCATGCGTTATTTAAGGCTTTGTTATTTATATGTGCTGGTGCTGTAATTCACAATATAAACAATTCACAAGATATTCGGCTTATATGTGGTTTAAGAATTCATATACCGTTAACCTCAGCTTGTTTAAATGTTGCTAATTTAGCTTTATGCGGTATACCATTTTTAGCTGGGTTTTATTCAAAGGATTTATTCAAAGGATTTCTTTTTATATTTTTTTTCTACTGGGTTAACTGTGTGTTATTCATTCCGATTAGTTTATTATTCAATAACTGGTGAATTAAATTGTGGTTCTTTAAATATATTAAATGATGAAGGATGAATTATACTTCGTGGAATATTAGGATTGTTGTTTATAAGAATTATTGGGGGAAGAATGTTAAATTGACTAATTTTTAGAACTCCAGATATAATTTGTTTACCATTTTATTTAAAGTTTCTAACGTTATTTGTATGTATTTCAGGTGGTATTATTGGTTACATAATCTCTAATGTTTCTTTATACTTTATCAATAAATCAATCAATAATTATTCTTTATCTTATTTTTGTGGTTCAATGTGGTTTATACCCTATATTGCCACTTATGGCGTAGTATTTTATCCATTAAGTATAGGTGGGCAAGTAGTAAAAAGTTTTGATCAAGGTTGGTCAGAATTTTTTGGGGGTCAAGTTTTATACCGGCTTTTAACAAAATATTCTAAAATTAATAATTTATTACAAAATAATAATTTAAAAATTTATTTGTTAACCTTTGTCTTATGAATTTTTATTTTATTTAGTTTTTTACTATTATTATATTCAAATAGCTTATATTTAGAGTATGACACTGAAGATGTTATGGAGATTAGTTTTAACTTTGAATATTGTGAATTAAATTTAGTAATTTATAAAAATTGTATATTTTATTTTTACAATGAAAATGTAAGGTTTTTGTTAAACTATATAAATAGAAATATAAATGGAATTTAACCATTAAAAAATAAAGTTAGCAGCTTTTTTTTGTCCATCATATTTCCTTAATTGGGGAATTTTCCCAGTTATATCATTAACAGTGATACGCCTCTTTTTGGCTTCAATTAACAGAATAAGGGTAAAATTACCTAAGATTAGGTCGAAACTAATTGCAATATATCGCTTCATATTCAAGGTAGATTGAAATTCAATACTTTTTGAATGCAAATCAAATGTTATAATTAACTACAACCCTATTTTGATCAGTTTAATATACCTTGATTTCATTCGTGGTATAGACCTCCCAATAAAATTAAAATAAAAATTACAGAAGTTAATGATCAGACTAGTAAGATTGAATAGTTAATAATTAATACTATAGGAAGGATCAAAGCAATTTCTACATCAAAGATTAAAAAAATAATTGTGATTAAAAAAATCGTAGTGAAAAAGGCAATCGAGAAGATGATTTTGGGTCAAACCCGCACTCAAATGGAGAACTTTTTTCTCGGTCAATTAGGGATTTCTTTGATAAAATAGATGCCAGTAGTATTACTACCGAAGAAAGAAGCAAGATAATAGTTCTAATTCTTAAGATTGAAAAAATTATTTATACTATTTTATTAATAGACCTTATGATTGGAAGTCATATATACTTTATACTATATAAATAAAAGGTTATCCACGTCATCAGTAAATTGATACATAAAGGAATAATCAGACAATATCAACAAAATGTCAGTATCATGCAGCAGCTTCAAATCCGAAATGATGGGTCTTTGAAAAGTGATTATTTAGGTGTCGAATTAAACATACTAGTAAAAAAGTAGTTCCAATTAACACATGAACTTCATGAAACCCCGTTGCCATATAGAAGGTAGATCCGTAAACAGAATCTGCAATTGTAAAAGGAGCTTCAATATATTCATATGCTTGAAGAATAGTAAAGTATACCCCTAATAGTACTGTAAAAAATAAACCTTGTGTTGTTTGAGAATGATTCCCCTCTATTAGACTATGGTGGGCTCATGTAACTGTTACTCCAGATGCTAATAAAATAGTCGTATTTAAAAGAGGAATTTGAAAGGGATTAAATGATTCAATTCCGGCTGGAGGTCATATAGCCCCTAATTCAATAGCTGGAGAAAGTCTTCTATGAAAAAAAGCTCAAAAGAAAGAAACAAAAAATAATACTTCAGATAAAATAAATAGAATTATTCCTCATCGTAATCCAATTGTTACAGCATGAGTATGTAGTCCTTGAAAAGTACCTTCTCGAGATACATCTCGTCATCATTGATATACTGTTAGAATTGTAATAATATTCCCTAAAGTAAATAAAGAGATATCATATTGGTGGAATCATTTAACTATACCAGAAACAGTAGTTATAGCCCCGATTGCTCCTGTAAGAGGTCATGGACTGTAGTCTACTAAGTGGAATGGGTGATTTGAATGTGTTGACATTAATTTACTTCTCTAGAATAAAGAGTTCTTAAAACTGCAAATACATACGATTGAATAATAGCTACAGCAGATTCAAGTACTAAAAGTGCAATTTGAGCTATTAGTAATAGTGACGCAATTATATAAGATAGGGAAGGACCTGTATTACCCAACAGAGTTAGTAATAGGTGTCCAGCAATTATATTAGCTGCTAATCGTACTGCCAGTGTTCCTGGTCGAATGATATTTCTAATTGTTTCAATACATACTATAAAAGGTATTAGAACAGCTGGAGTTCCTTGGGGAACTAAATGAGCAAATATATGTTGTGTATGGTTAAGTCATCCATAGATTATAAAACATAATCATAAAGGAAGAGCGAGAGTTAATGTTAAAGTTAAGTGACTAGTTCTAGTGAAAATGTAGGGGAATAATCCTATAAAATTATTAAATAAAATTATTGAAAATAATGATACAAAAATAAAAGTTCTTCCATTATGCCCAGTTGGACCTAGTAGTGTTTTAAATTCATTGTGTAAAGTCAATAAAATTTTATTTCAAAAAATGTGGTATCGAGAAGGTATAAATCAGTATATTGAAGGAATTATTAAAATTCCAATAAAAGTACTTATTCAATTAAGAGATAAATTAAAAATACTTGAAGAAGGGTCGAATACAGAAAATAAATTTGTTATCATTTTCAATTTATTGAATTTAATAGAACTAAGACTATGAGATTTAGGTGAAGATGGCAAAACAGAATAATAATTTATTATATTAAATAAGACAAAAGTAATAGAAAAAATAATAAATAAGCTTAATCAACCAATAGGAGCTATTTGTGGAATCAAAAAATATCAATAGTTTGATAATTTTAGTTTGACATACTAATGTTATATATTTAACTAATTTTTTATTTCATTAGAAGTAAGCGCTAATTTACTATTGAGTGGTTTAAGAGACCAGTACTTGCATTCAGTCATCTAATGAAGAATTTATATTTCTTGAAATTCATTTAATAAAATAATTTACTGGAACTCTTTCGATTACAATAGGTATAAATCTGTGATTTGCTCCGCAAATTTCTGAACATTGTCCATAAAACAACCCTGGTCGGTTAATTAAAAAGTTAGTTTGGTTAAGTCGTCCTGGAGTTCCGTCAATTTTTACACCTAATGCAGGTACTGTTCATGAATGAATAACATCTGCAGCAGTAACTAGAATACGAATTTGGGAGTTCATAGGTAGTACAACTCGGTTATCTACGTCTAATAATCGGAATCCATCAATTGGTAACTCATTTGTAGGGATTATGTATGAATCAAATTCTACATTTAAAAAATCTGAATATTCATAGCTTCAGTATCATTGATGTCCAATTGACTTTAAAGTAATAGATGGCTCATTAATTTCATCTAATAAATAAAGTAAACGAAGAGAAATAATAATACAATTGCTGGTAAAATAGTTCAGATTACTTCAATTGTTTGTCCATGCAATAAGAATCGGTTAGTATATTTATTAAAAAATAACATAAATTTTAAGTATCCTACTAAGATTGTAATTATTACTAAAATCAATAAAGCGTGGTCATGAAAGAAAGTAAGCTGTTCTATTAGAGGAGAAGCTCTATCTTGTAGTCCTAAATTTTATCATGTTGACATTGGTTCTAACAAAAGTAAAATACTTTATAAATGGAGCTTAAATCCATTGCACTAATCTGCCATATTAGAAATTAGTTAATAGAGGTAGCTCAGAATAACTGTGTTCAGCTGGTGGCGTATTTTGGTATCATTATTCAATTGAGGAATTTAATTGTATTGGGTAGATTACTTGTCGTTGAGTAACTAAGCTTTCTCAGATAATAAATAAGAAAAATAAAATTCCTAAGAGGGAAATTGATGAACCCATTGTTGATACAACATTTCAAGTAGTATATGCATCTGGATAATCTGAGTAACGTCGTGGTATTCCGGCAAGCCCTAAGAAATGTTGATGGAAAAATGTTAAGTTTACTCCAATAAATATGATTACGAACTGACTCTTTAATCACTTAGTATTTAATGAAAGTCCTGTAAATAAAGGGAATCAGTGGATGAATCCTGCCATGATTGCAAAGACTGCTCCTATTGATAGTACATAGTGGAAATGGGCAACTACATAGTAAGTATCATGAAGAATAATGTCAAGAGATGAATTAGCTAAAACAACTCCGGTTAATTCACCTACTGTGAATAAGAATACAAATCCTATGGATCATAAAATAGCAGGTGAGTAGTTTAACTGAGTCCCATGAAGAGTAGCCAATCAACTGAAAATTTTAATTCCGGTAGGAACAGCAATAATTATTGTAGCTGAAGTAAAGTATGCTCGTGTGTCTACGTCTATTCCAACTGTAAATATATGATGTGCTCATACAATGAATCCAAGTAATCCAATAGCTAGTATAGCATAAATCATTCCTAAAGAACCAAAGGTTTCCTTTTTTCCTGATTCTTGACTAATAATATGAGAGATTATTCCAAACCCTGGAAGAATTAAAATATATACTTCTGGGTGTCCAAAAAATCAAAATAAATAATGGTATAAAATTGGGTCACCCCCTCCTTCTGGGTCAAAAAAGGATGTATTTAAATTTCGGTCTGTTAATAATATAGTAATAGCTCCGGCAAGAACAGGTAGTGAGAGAAGTAATAATAAAGCAGTAATTACTACTGATCACACAAATAATGGTATTCGGTCAAATGTAGATCGTATATTAATTACAGTAGTAATGAAGTTTACTGCTCCTAGAATTGATGAGATTCCAGCTAGGTGTAATCTAAAAATAGCTAATCTACTGAGGCCCCACCGTGAGCAATTCCTGAAGAAAGCGGAGGGTAAACGGTTCACCCTGTACCAGCTCCATTTTCTACTATACTACTGACTAATAATAGTGTCAGTGAAGGAGGTAACAATCAAAATCTTATATTATTTATTCGTGGGAAAGCTATATCAGGTGCCCCTAATATTAGGGGTACTAATCAGTTTCCAAATCCACCAATTATAATGGGTATAACTATGAAAAAAATTATTACAAATGCATGAGCAGTTACAATAACATTATAAATTTGGTCATCACCAATTAGGGCTCCGGGATGTCCTAATTCAGCTCCTAAATAACATAAATAAGTCGCAGTAATTAATATTATTGATTAAGGAAACTTAGAAATAGAAATATTAGTTAATTTCGTGCCAGCAGCCGCGGTTACACGAATGATGTAAATGAATTTCATCAGTAAAAGTTAAATAGTTATTTTAAAAATAAAAATAAAAATAAATTTATTAGGTGAAATTTTAAATTTATAAATTTTTATACATTATTTATTGACGCTTAAAAATTTTAGTAATAAACTAGGATTAGATACCCTATTATTTAAAATGTAAACTTATTGCTAGAGTAGTAGTAGTTATGTTCTTGAAACTTAAAAAATTTGGCGGTATTTTAGTCTATTCAGAGGAACCTGTTCTGTAATCGATATTCCACGATGGACCTTTCTTGAGCTTGTATTTCAGTTTATATACCGTCGTTATCAGAATATTTTATAAGAAAAATAATTTTCTATAATTTTTATAAAAATTTATATCAGATCAAGGTGTAGCTTATGCTTAAGTAGAAATGGGTTACAATAAAATTATTTATATGGATACAAATATGAAAAATTTGTTTAAAGTGGATTTGATAGTAAAATTATAAAGATTAATAATTTGATTTTAGCTCTAAAATATGTACACATCGCCCGTCGCTCTTATTACTAAGGTAAGATAAGTCGTAACATAGTAGATGTACCGGAAGGTGTATCTAGAATGACAATTTAAAGCTTATTAAGTAAAGCATTTCATTTACATTGAAAAGATTTTTGTGCAAATCAATATAAATTGTATAGATTTTATTTATTAATAATTTTATTTATTTATAATTTTATATTAAAAATAATTGTATAATTGATTGTTTTAGTATTGTATAAAGAAAAAATAATTTTAATAATAGTTTAGTAGTATTGTGAAAGAATATTGAAATAATTTGAAAAATTTTTGTTTTAAAAGAAAATTTAATTTATTGTACCTTGTGTATCAGGGTTTATTAAATAAAAAATAATTATTTATTTTTCTCGATTTTAAAAGAGTTAATAAGATACTTAAGTTAATGTGACAAAATTATTTATAATATCTTATTAGAAATGAAATGTTATTCGTTTTTAAAGGTTTCTAGTTCTTTTAGAAATAAATTTAATTTAGGAAATTAAAATGTATTTATTTAGTTAGATTAATTAAATAATTTTTAATTTCTAATATTTTATGGGATAAGCTGTAAAATAAATATTTAAAAGTAATAAATAATGATTTAAAAATATATGCTTAGAATTAGCAATTATTAAAAAATATGTTGTAATTTATTTAATAAATTATATTATTTATTAAACTTTAATTATTTATAAAAGTATTTACTTTAATGTTAAAAGTAAAGTAATAATGATAAAATTAGTATATTTTTATGTAAAAGTAATTTTAAATGAAAAGTTTATGTAAAGAATTCGGCAAAAATAATATTCGCCTGTTTAACAAATACATGTCTTTTTGAAATTAATTTAAAGTCTAGCCTGCCCACTGATATTTATTAAATGGCCGCAGTATACTAACTGTGCAAAGGTAGCATAATCATTAGTCTTTTAATTGAAGGCTGGTATGAATGGTTGGACGAAATATTAACTGTTTCATTTAAATTTATTATAGAATTTTATTTTTTAGTCAAAAAGCTAAAATTTTTTTAAAAGACGAGAAGACCCTATAAATCTTTATATTTTGTTTATTTTAATTGTGAAGATTAATTTTGTTATTATAAATTAATATATTTTATTGGGGTGATATTAAAATTTAATAAACTTTTAATTTTTAAAATCATTAATTTATGAATAATTGATCCGTTAATAACGATTAAAAATTTAAGTTACTTTAGGGATAACAACGTAATTTTTTTGGAGAGTTAATATCGATAAAAAAGATTGCGACCTCGATGTTGGATTAAGATATAATTTTGGGCGCAGCCGTTCAAATTTTAAGTCTGTTTGACTTTTAAATTCTTACATGATCTGAGTTCAAACCGGCGTAAGCCAGGTTGGTTTCTATCTTTAATTTATTAAAATATTTTAGTACGAAAGGACCAAGTATTTGAATAATTTTATTTTTTATAATGAATATAATTAATATAAGCTATTTTGGCAGATTAGTGCAATAAATTTAGAATTTATTTATGTAATTTTTATTACAAATAGTACTTGTTTCATATCGAGTTAATTCTATCATTAGTAGGAAGATTATTATTAATTGTTTGTGTATTAGTAAGAGTTGCTTTTTTAACTTTATTAGAACGAAAGGTATTAGGATATATTCAAATTCGTAAGGGTCCTAATAAAGTTAGAATTATAGAAATTCCACAACCATTTTGTGATGCAATTAAGTTATTTACAAAGGAACAAACTTATCCTTTGTTATCAAATTATATTTCTTATTATCTTTCTCCAGTATTTTCATTATTTCTTTCTCTTTTAGTTTGAATGTGTATGCCGTTATTAATTAAGTTATTTTCTTTTAATTTAGGTTTATTATTTTTTTTATGTTGCACTAGTTTAGGAGTTTATACCGTTATGATTGCCGGGTGGTCTTCTAATTCAAATTATTCTTTATTAGGAGGACTACGAGCGGTGGCTCAGACTATTTCTTATGAAGTTAGATTGGCTTTAATTTTATTGTCTTTTGTTTTTTTAATTGGAAATTATAATATGATTGGGTTTATTAATTATCAGTATTATACTTGATTTTTGATTATTTTATTTCCGTTAGCATTAGTTTGGTTTAGAATTTCTTTAGCAGAGACTAATCGCACTCCCTTTGATTTTGCTGAAGGGGAGTCTGAGTTAGTTTCTGGGTTTAATGTTGAATATAGAAGAGGTGGATTTGCATTAATTTTTTTAGCAGAATATGCCAGAATTTTATTTATATGTATATTATTTAGATTAATATTTTTAGGTGGAGATGTATTTAATTTATTATTTTATGTATAATTAACTTTTATTTCTTTTGTATTTATTTGGGTTCGTGGTACTTTACCGCGATTTCGTTATGGTAAATTAATATATTTAGCTTGAAAGTGTTTTTTACCCTTTTCTTTAAATTATTTATTATTTTTCATTGGATTTAAAATTTTATTAGTTTATTTGATTTTATTAATTAAATTTAGTAAAGTTAATAGAATATTTTATTTCTATCTTATGTTTTCAAAACATAAGCTTGTTCAAGCTCATTAACTAATTTAAAAGTCTATCTCATCATTTAGCTACTATTGGGTTAACTAAGTAGTATAAGAAGTATACAACAGTAAGAATTTGACCTACAATTACGTATGGGTCTTCTACTGGGCGAGCTCCAATTCATGTTAATAAAATTACTGTTACTACTATACCTCAAAATATAATCTTATTAATTGGGTAAAATTGAATCCCCCGAAATTTACTTAAGTGATAAAATGGCAAGATTGCTAAAATTGCAATTGATAATGCAATTTTACCCCCCTTAGCTTATTTGGAATTGATCGAAGAATTGCATAAGCAAATAAAAAGTATCATTCAGGTTGGATATGGACTGGAGTAACTAATGGGTTAGCCGGAATGAAATTATCTGGGTCTCCTAAAAGGTATGGATTAATAAGAGTTAATAGAATTAATAGTCCTAATATTAATAAAAATTTTACGATGTCCTTAAATGTAAAATAAGGGTGGAAAGGAATTTTGTCGATGTTTGAATTTAATCCTATCGGGTTATTTGATCCTGTTTGGTGAAGAAATAGTAAATGAATTATTGTTATTGCTAATACGATAAACGGTAAAATGAAATGAAAAGTAAAAAATCGAGTTAATGTAGCGTTATCGACGGCAAATCCACCTCAAACTCATTGTACTAAATCAATTCCTAGATAAGGAATTGCTGATAATAAGTTTGTAATAACAGTAGCCCCTCAAAATGACATTTGCCCTCAGGGAAGAACGTAACCCATAAAGGCAGTTCCTATAACTAAAAATAATAGGATTACACCTGCCATTCATGTTGGAGTAAATAAGTATGACCCGTAGTAAATTTCTCGTCCTACATGAAGGTAAATACAAATAAAAAAGAATGATGCTCCATTAGCATGTAGTGTTCGTAATAATCAACCGTAATTTACATCACGACAAATGTGATTTACTCTGTTAAATGCCATATTAATATCTGCTGTATAGTGTATAGCTAAAAATAGGCCTGTTAAAATTTGAGTTACTAAACAAATTCCTAATAATGATCCAAAATTTCATCAGGCTGAAATATTAATAGGAGCTGGTAAGTCTACTAATGCATTATTTGCAATTTTTAGTAAGGGGTGATTTGATCGAATAGGTTTATTCATTAATTTATTAATCGTAAGGGTCCGTAGAATATTTTAGTAATTTTTACAATAGCAATTAAAGTAACTAATAAGTAATTTATTAATAGAATGGTTACTGAATTAGTAGGATAATTATATAGTTTGTATAGTCTAATTGAATTTTCTAAATTAAATTAGTTTATATTTGACAACTGTTGTATTTCATTATTAATAGTAAAAAATGAAATCATTGATTTATCTATAATTAAAGATAAAATAAATAATACTGAAATTATTATAATAGAAGTAATTGATAATTTTATAGACAATGAAAACATTTCATTTGAAGCTAAAGATGTAACATAAATAAATAAAACTAATATTCCTCCTAAAAAAATTAGGAATAATACATACGAGAATCAAAATCTTTTAGAAATGATTCCTGTAATTAAGCAAATTGTTAGAGTTTGTACTAAAAGTATTAATCCTATTGCTAAGGGGTGAATTATTTGTATGAAGATAAAATTAAAAATTATTATAAAAGAAAATAATATAAGTTGTATAATTTCAAGAAGTAGTTTAATTAAAATCAAGGATTGAAACCTAAACGAATAACGGTTTCGATTTCGGTTTCGGTTTTTTCCGCGTTTCGGTTTCGGTTACGGTTTCGGTTTTAAGTTTTTATAACGAAACGGTTTCGGTATACCGGTTCCATGTTACGGTTTCGGTTTTGATTTCGGTTTTTGTATAAATTTTCTTTATTTCCATATTTTTCAAATAATTTTACATTTTTTATATGGTCCTAAATTACTGGGGTAAAGTGGGAAACGTAATTTAAAAAATGTTGTTGTTATTTCAGTAAAAATATTGTGTTATATGAATTATTTAATTGATTACGTCAAGAAAAAAATTTAATTTAAAATTTCGTGACCACAAACCAATGAAAAGCAACATATTGACTTCACCTGATATATGATCTGAATTGAAAAGAAGATGAATTTTGTACAATTTTCATCCATAAAAGCCAAAGAAATTAAATTTCAACAATTCTGTGAACTGCAATATATGTGAACTAGCGATGATCATTTGCAAGAGCAAGGAAAGAAATGTTAATCTTAATCTTTTAAATTTTAAATAAAGATCGAAACTGCATATTAATTATGAAAACGAATAGAATTTGAACACAAATTGTATTTAAGTTACTTATTTTCCATATTTTCAATTTCTTCAACATTTTACTAACAAAAAAAAAAATCCAATAACATAAAAATTTGAATTATATTTTAACAAGAATTAACAAATAAAAAAATAATTGTATAAAACGAGTGATGTTGACAAGACAATTCAAAATCTCAAGGCCATAATAAAATGAACGAAAAGTCACCAAATACATTTTCAAAATGCTAAATATTTTTTACAAACATCTATGTAATTGTCAATTTTTAATCGATGATCTCCATTTTTTTACCACATGATAAGAAAATGTAAATCTATCAATTGATATTTCAACTTTAAAAATGCATCAATTACTTTTTATAATATTAATCAACAAACTCGAAAATTAAGTTTTTCATAAAATGTATTTGGTGACTTTTCGTTCTACAACGACGATATACAGTATACGATATACATATACAATAAATATAAGGAATATTTCGTATAAGCATATTTCTGTTTTCGTCACAGATTAAAAAAATCCGTATGCTACACGTACCGTATGTCAAGAGAACTCAAATAATATCTTGCAGAGTAACATTTTTCTTTGCGAACACCATGCGAGCACAAACTCAAACGCTACTAAGCGAATACTAAAAGAAAGAAGAGAATATAACAATAACGATTACGATTCGTATACACACACTTTCACAACGACAACCCTCAAACAGACGCATGACAACAGACAGACGCATGACAACGGACAGACGCATGACAACAGACAGTCGCATGCCAACGGACAGACGCACGGCACCACACTACATGTATGTATCTAGTACAGCTCTCTAGTTAGCAACAAAAACGAGTTCTCTTTGTGGTACAAACAATTTCCCGCCAAAAATTCTATCAAAAGCTTGGATGCTGTTTTATTCGCATTTTTGTTGTTGTTGCACTTTCAAACGAATCAGTGGATTTGTGACAAAAGAAAAACACAAAAAGCCATATATCAACTAAATATATCAAACTGTAAAATGTTCATATATTATTTTTATTTATTTCTTGATTTTACAATTAACAAAAAAACTATATATAAAAGTAAAACAAAAATAATAATGTACATAAGCACAGTGCATATGCACAATCGATGTACGAACTAGCGTAGCGAAGAAAAGATAAAAAACATTGTTTTGTCTGTTTTGTCTTTCTGAAGCGACTTTTAAAGTACTTTTAAAGCTATTTACCGCTTCAAAAGTGCTTCACAGGCCTTACTTATAAGATGCTTATATTCTTTAGAATTGACAAAAACAAACAAAAAACACACATCTTCATTAATGTTCACGTTCATAAATAATTTGCACGCTTTCCATTGTTACTTGTTGTTCAATATTTAGTAATATCATGAATTATTTTGTATATCATTATTACCTTCACCCTGTACCAGCTCCATTTTCTACTATGCTACTGACTAATAATAGTGTTAGTAAAGGAAGTAATAATCAAGATCTTATATTATTTATTCGTTGAAAAATAAATACATTAAAATCATAAAAAAAGCAAGTCTTCCTTTTCTTGCAGTCTTAGTCTTGCCCTTGCTCTTATTCTTTTTTTTTGCAAAATCTCGATCTTGTTCTCGTTTTTGTTCTTGCAAAAAAAAAAAGCAAGAACAAGATGCAAGAACAAGAAATTTTTAATCATCACTAATATAAACAAATATCTGCCTTATACTTGAAATGTTTAAACTTGTCGAACTTGCACTTCATTTTTCGTATTTCCTTAAATAGTTACTGAGATGTTAATAATTTGAAACTTTTTTTACATTTTTTCTTGCAATACCATTGCTTTGTTTATGTCCGAAATTGACTGTTTTGAAACATCAGTCAAAAATCCATTAGAAGACTTATAAATGGTATTCTATTGAATAGATCATTTAAAAGAATTTAAAATATATTCAAATTAACTTTTCAAAACTTGTTCCACTTTACCTCAAGCTCCCCTATATATTTTACTAATAAAATAAATAAAAAACCAATATTATTAAAATTTTAATCATTTTTTAACGTAAAAATTTTGCTTGGAGTTGCTGGTGTTTTGTTGTTAATTCGATTAATGAAACAAAAAACAAATTTTAGACCAAATACCGTTGTTTTGGAAATATCGTTTCTCAAAAAACAACATGTGAATTTTTGTACAACCAAAAATGTTTATTTTGGGAACTCCAAATTTTAATTAATGAAATTTTACTTAAGATCTTCTATATAAAAGAAAATATGTGTTCCTGGTTTTTTGTATACTTTTTCAAAAACCGTTTTAAACCGGTATAAAACCGAAACCGTTTATATCGGAATTGGATATCGGTTTATTTCTGATTTTCGTATAACGGTTTCGGTTACGGTTTCGGTTTTAAAAAATGAAACGGTTTTAAACGGATATCGGTTTCGGTTACGGTTTCAATCCTTGATTAAAATATTAATTTTGGGGATTAATGATAAAGAAATTTCTTTCTTCTTGAAGTTTTAAAAAAGTATCTTTTATTTTTGGATTACAAGACCAATGTTTTTATTAAACTATTAAAACTAATGATTATAATTATGTATTGAAGTCTACCAAGTATTTTGTTAATTATAGGTTTTTTATACCCTACACTAAGAGTGAAAGGGTATATTCAGTTTGGTACGCCGTTTGTAACACCCAGAAGGAAGCATCTCCGGTATGGAAAAGTATATATATTCTTGATCAGCATGACCTCCTGAGTCGAATTAGCGATGTCCGTCTGTCTGTCCGTCTGTCTGTCCGTCTGTCTGTCTATCTGTTGAAATCCCTACTACTTTTAAAATTGAAGAGCTAGATAAATGAAACTTATAACTTAGATTACTAATAGAGATCGGTCCATTGTGACCTATGATCCGACCACTTATGTTCAAATACCTCATATAAAATGTACATATAAAGATCAATTTTTATGTATACGTGCTTAGGTAAACTTTTTTGTTCAAATATATATTGACATCATGCTCAAATACATGATAATAATGTTTTCCGGCGAAAAGACTTGTGGTTCACAAAAAAAAAATCGAAATTCGGTACACCTACCCATTTGTAAATATGGGTATCAAATGAATGGAAATTCTTCAGCGATTGAATGTTTGTAGTTATTTTCAGGATTCGTATACCCTGGTGACCTATATATCACTTTGAATGGTAACCACACATATATGTAGGGTATTTATAGTCGGCTTAGACCGACTATAATTTTGATAATCCCAACTATCATAATAACACCTACTTTAAAATTTCCCATGTAATATAACCTTCCCAACTGGTTTGTATTTGTTTCTAACCGTAAACATTTACTGTCTATATTATTAAGATTAGAATATATTGTTTTAAGATTATTTTTGTTATTATTTATTTATTTAAATGTATTTAATTATGAAAGATTTTTTTGTATAATATTTTTAACTTTTAGTGTCTGTGAAGGGGCGTTAGGTCTCTCAATTTTAGTTTCAATAATTCGAACCCATGGAAATGATTATTTTCAATCTTTTAATTCTTTACAATGTTAAAAATTTTATTTATAATCTTATTGTTAGTTCCGGTGTGTTTTATTAATAATGCTTTTTGAATGGTTCAGAATTTACTATTTATTATTACATTTTCTGTTATTATGTTTAACTATTTTAGAAATTATTTTATAAATATTTCTTATTTTTTAGGGTGTGATATATTGTCTTATGGCTTAATTTTATTAAGTTTTTGAATTTGTTCTCTTATATTAATAGCAAGAGAATCACTTAATAAATATAGTAATGACAAAAATTTTTTTTAGTTAATGTATTGATGTTACTATTATTTTTAGTTTTAACTTTTAGAAGAATAAGTTTGTTTATATTTTACCTATTTTTTGAAAGTAGTTTAATTCCAACTTTATTTTTAATTTTAGGATGAGGGTATCAACCAGAGCGGCTTCAAGCTGGAGTGTATTTACTATTTTATACTTTGTTAGTCTCTTTGCCTATGCTAGTGGGAATTTTTTACTTGTATAATTTATCTGGTTCTATAAATTTCTATTTGTTAAGAGATTACTTATTTAATAGTGAGTTGCTTTATTTCGGTATAATTTCGGCTTTTTTTAGTTAAAATACCTATATTTTTAGTTCATTTATGACTTCCAAAGGCTCATGTTGAAGCTCCTGTTTCTGCTTCATAATTTTAGCCGGTATTATATTAAAGTTAGGTGGATACGGTTTATTACGGGTATTTTCTTTTTTACAATTAGTCGGGTTAAAATTAAATTTTGTTTGGATTAGAATTAGTTTAGTCGGAGGGGTTTTAATTAGTTTTGTTTGTTTACGACAAACAGATCTTAAGGCTTTAATTGCTTATTCTTCTGTGGCTCATATGGGGATTGTTTTAGCCGGGCTAATAACTATAAGATATTGAGGTATATGTGGTTCATATACATTAATAATTGCTCACGGATTATGTTGTTCTGGTTTATTTTGTTTAGCAAATATTACGTATGAACGATTAGGTAGACGAAGTCTTTTAATTAATAAGGGGTTATTAAATTTTATACCTTCTATAACTTTATGATGATTCCTATTAAGATCAGCTAAGCTCCACCAACATTAAATTTATTAGGTGAAATTTCTTTATTAAATAGAATTGTTGGTTGGTCATGAGTGTCAATGATTATGTTATCTTTATTATCTTTTTTTAGAGCTGCTTATACCTTATACTTATATGCTTACAGTCAACACGGTAAAATTTTCTCTGGAGCTTATTCATTTAGAGGTGGTAATATTCGTGAATATTTACTTTTATTATACCCTACACTAAGAGTGAAAGGGTATATTCAGTTTGGTACGCCGTTTGTAACACCCAGAAGGAAGCATCTCCGGTATGGAAAAGTATATATATTCTTGATCAGCATGACCTCCTGAGTCCGTCTGTCCGTCTGTCTGTCTGTCTGTTGAAATCCCTACTTCTTTTAAAATTGAAGAGCTAGATAAATGAAACTAATAACTTTGATTACTAATATACCTACGCTGTATGTGCGAAAAAATTGGCCTCATATAAAATGTACATATAAAAATCAATTTTTATGTATACGTGCTTAGGTAAACATTTTTGGTCAAATATATATTGACATCATGCTCAAATACATGATAATAAAGTTTTCCGGCGAAAAGACTTGTGGTTCACAAAAAAAAAATCCAAATTCGGTACACCTACCCATTTGTAAACATGGGTATCAAATGAATGGAAATTCTTCAGTTTGTAGTTATTTTCAGGATTCGTATACCCTGGTGACCTATATATCACTTTGAATGGTAACCACACATATGTGTGTAGGGTATTTATAGTCGGCTTAGAACGACTATAATTTTGATAATCCTAACTATCATAATTACACCTACTTTAAAATTTCCCATGTGATCTAACCTTCCCAACTGGTTTTTATATTGATTCCCTTTAAATTTATTAATTTTAAAGAGAGATATGTGTATACTTTGATTATATTTAAATAGTTTATTAAAAATATTGATTTGTGGTGTCAATGATATGAATTTATTCATTTTAAATCGTGAAATTTATTTCAATTTGTACAATTAGTTTTTTATCTTTAATTTCTATTAGAATTAGATTATTTTTTATCAGTTTAAATTTTTTGCTGAATGAATTAGTTTACTTTTTGGAATAAGAAGTAGTATCTTTAAATTCTTCTAGAATTGTTATAACTTTTTTATTTGATTGAATAAGTTTAATATTTATGTCATTTGTGTTAATAATTGCTTCATTAGTAATTTTTTACAGAAAGGAATATATAAGAGGAGACATTAATATTAATCGATTCATTATACTTGTGTTGATATTTGTAATATCAATGATATTATTAATTATTAGACCTAATTTAATTAGTATTTTATTAGGATGAGATGGATTAGGGTTGGTATCTTATTGTTTAGTAATCTATTTTCAAAATGTTAAATCATTTAATGCCGGTATAGCCGCGGTAGCTCAGTGGTTAGTGCGTTGGACTGCGAGTCGAGAGGTCCCCGGTTCAAGCCTGGACTGGGGCTAACAACATCTTTTTCATAGAAACATTTTTCTATATCGCGCTACCTCTCGTCAGTAAATGGCAAACCTACGAGAGTAAAACATTGCCTATGAAAAGCTCTCACCCGCCGTTCGGATTCGGCAATAAACTGTAGGTCCCACCACTTTGAGTACAAATATAACACGCACAGCTCAAAATGGTGAGAGAGCTCGGCCGAAGTTCTGTACAGGACTGTAGCGTCAAACTATTATTATTACTATTATTATATTGACTGCTTTATCAATTCGAATTGGGGATGTTGCTTTATTATTAGCAATTGCGTTAATATTAAATTATGGTAGATGAAATTATATTTTTTATTTAGAAATAATAGTTAATAACCTTCTATAATAATTATTGGTGGATTAGTAGTTTTAGCCGCTATAACTAAAAGTGCCCAGATTCCGTTTTCTTCTTGACTACCTGCTGCTATGGCGGCTCCAACTCCTGTTTCTGCTTTGGTTCATTCTTAAACATTAGTTACGGCTGGAGTTTATTTATTAATTCGATTTAATGTTCTTTTAAGTGATACTTATTTAGGACAATTTTTATTGTTATTGTCAGGTCTTACAATATTTATGGCTGGGTTAGAAGCTAATTTTGAATTTGATTTGAAAAAAATTATTGCATTATCAACATTAAGTCAATTAGGTTTAATGATAAGTATTTTATCAAGAGGTTTTTATAAGCTTGCGTTTTTTCATCTTTTGACTCATGCGTTATTTAAGGCTTTGTTATTTATATGTGCTGGTGCTGTAATTCACAATATAAACAATTCACAAGATATTCGGCTTATAGGTGATTTAAGAATTCATATACCGTTAACCTCAGCTTGTTTAAATGTTGCTAATTTAGCTTTATGCGGTATACCATTTTTAGCTGGGTTTCATTCAAAGGATTTAATTTTAGAAGTTGTTTCTATAAGAAATATTAATAATTTTTCTTTCTTTTTGTATTTTTTTTCTACTGGGTTAACTGTGTGTTATTCATTCCGATTAGTTTATTATTCAATAACTGGTGAATTAAATTGTGGTTCTTTAAATATATTAAATGATGAAGGATGAATTATACTTCGTGGAATATTAGGATTGTTGTTTATAAGAATTATTGGGGGAAGAATTGACTAATTTTTAGAACTCCAGATATAATTTGTTTACCGTTTTATTTAAAGTTTCTAACGTTATTTGTATGTATTTCAGGTGGTATTATTGGTTACATAATCTCTAATGTTTCTTTATACTTTATCAATAAATCAATCAATAATTATTCTTTATCTTATTTTTGTGGTTCAATGTGGTTTATACCCTATATTGCCACTTATGGCGTAGTATTTTATCCATTAAGTATAGGTGGGCAAGTAGTAAAAAGTTTTGATCAAGGTTGGTCAGAATTTTTTGGGGGTCAAGTTTTATACCGGCTTTTAACAAAATATTCTAAAATTAATAATTTATTACAAAATAATAATTTAAAAATTTATTTGTTAACCTTTGTCTTATGAATTTTTATTTTATTTAGTTTTTTACTATTATTATATTCAAATAGCTTATATTTAGAGTATGACACTGAAGATGTTATGGAGATTAGTTTTATCTTTGAATATTGTGAATTAAATTTAGTAATTTATAAAAATTGTATATTTTATTTTTACAATGAAAATGTAAGGTTTTGTTAAACTATATAAATAGAAATATAAATGGAATTTAACCATTAAAAAATAAAGTTAGCAGCTTTTTTTTGTCCATCATATTTCCTTAATTGGGGAATTTTCCCAGTTATATCATTAACAGTGATACGCCTCTTTTTGGCTTCAATTAACAGAATAAGGGTAAAATTACCTAAGATTAGGTCGAAACTAATTGCAATATATCGCTTCATATTCAAGGTAGATTAAAATTCAATACTTTTTGAATGCAAATCAAATGTTATAATTAACTACAACCCTATTTTGATCAGTTTAATATACCTTGATTTCATTCGTGGTATAGACCTCCCAATAAAATTAAAATAAAAATTACAGAAGTTAATGATCAGACTAGTAAGTTTGAATAGTTAATAATTAATACTATAGGAAGGATCAAAGCAATTTCTACATCAAAGATTAAAAAAATAATTGTGATTAAAAAAAATCGTAGTGAAAAAGGCAATCGAGAAGATGATTTTGGGTCAAACCCGCACTCAAATGGAGAACTTTTTTCTCGGTCAATTAGGGATTTCTTTGATAAAATAGATGCCAGTAGTATTACTACCGAAGAAAGAAGCAAGATAATAGTTCTAATTCTTAAGATTGAAAAAATTATTTATACTATTTTATTAATAGACCTTATGATTGGAAGTCATATATACTTTATACTATATAAATAAAAGGTTATCCACCTCATCAGTAAATTGATACATAAAGGAATAATCAGACAATATCAACAAAATGTCAGTATCATGCAGCAGCTTCAAATCCGAAATGATGGGTCTTTGAAAAGTGATTATTTAGGTGTCGAATTAAACATACTAGTAAAAAAGTAGTTAACACATGAACTCCATGAAACCCCGTTGCCATATAGAAGGTAGATCCGTAAACAGAATCTGCAATTGTAAAAGGAGCTTCAATATATTCATATGCTTGAAGAATAGTAAAGTATACCCCTAATAGTACTGTAAAAAATAAACCTTGTGTTGTTTGAGAATGATTCCCCTCTATTAGACTATGGTGGGCTCATGTAACTGTTACTCCAGATGCTAATAAAATAGCCGTATTTAAAAGAGGAATTTGGAAGGGATTAAATGATTCAATTCCGGCTGGAGGTCATATAGCCCCTAATTCAATAGCTGGAGAAAGTCTTCTATGAAAAAAAGCTAAAAAGAAAGAAACAAAAAATAATACTTCAGATAAAATAAATAGAATTATTCCTCATCGTAATCCAATTGTTACAGCATGAGTATGTAGTCCTTGGAAAGTACCTTCTCGAGATACATCTCGTCATCATTGATATACTGTTAGAATTGTAATAATATTCCCTAAAGTAAATAAAGAGATATCATATTGGTGGAATCATTTAACTATACCAGAAACAGTAGTTATAGCCCCGATTGCTCCTGTAAGAGGTCATGGACTGTAGTCTACGAAGTGGAATGGGTGATTTGAATGTGTTGACATTAATTTACTTCTCTAGAATAAAGAGTTCTTAAAACTGCAAATACATACGATTGAATAATAGCTACAGCAGATTCAAGTACTAAAAGTGCAATTTGAGCTATTAGTAATAGTGACGCAATTATATAAGGTAGGGAAAGGCAATAAATAATAACACAATTGCTGGTAAAATAGTTCAGATTACTTCAATTGTTTGTCCATGCAATAAGAATCGGTTATTAAAAAATAACATAAATATTAAGTATCCTACTAAGATTGTAATTATTACTTAAATCAATAAAGCGTGGTCATGAAAGAAAGTAAGCTGTTCTATTAGAAGAGAAGTTCTATCTTGTAGTCCTAAATTTGATCATGTTGACATTGGTTCTAACAAAAGTAAAATACTTTATAAATGGAGCTTAAATCCATTGCACTAATCTGCCATATTAGAAATTAGTTAATAGAGGTAGCTCAGAATAACTGTGTTCAGCTGGTGGCGTATTTCGGTATCATTCAATTGAAGAATTTAATTGTATTGGGTAGATTACTTGTCGTTGAGTAACTAAGCTTTCTCAGATAATAAATAAGAAAAATAAAATTCCTAAAAGGGAAATTGATGAACCAATAGTTGATACAACATTTCAAGTAGTATATGCATCTGGATAATCTGAGTAACGTCGTGGTATTCCGGCAAGCCCTAAGAAATGTTGAGGGAAAAATGTTAAGTTTACTCCAATAAATATGATTACGAACTGACTCTTTAATCACTTAGTATTTAATGAAAGTCCTGTAAATAAAGGGAATCAGTGGATGAATCCTGCCATGATTGCAAAGACTGCTCCTATTGATAGTACATAGTGGAAATGGGCAACTACATAGTAAGTATCATGAAGAATAATGTCAAGAGATGAATTAGCTAAAACAACTCCGGTTAATCCCCCTACTGTGAATAAGAATACAAATCCTAAGGCTCATAAAATAGCAGGTGAGTAGTTTAACTGAGTCCCATGAAGAGTAGCCAATCAACTGAAAATTTTAATTCCGGTAGGAACAGCAATAATTATTGTAGCTGAAGTAAAGTATGCTCGTGTGTCTACGTCTATTCCAACTGTAAATATATGATGTGCTCATACAATGAATCCAAGTAATCCAATAGCTAGTATAGCATAAATCATTCCTAAAGAACCAAAGGTTTCCTTTTTTCCTAATTCTTGACTAATAATATGAGAGATTATTCCAAACCCTGGAAGAATTAAAATATATACTTCTGGGTGTCCAAAAAATCAAAATAAATGTTGGTATAAAATTGGGTCACCCCCTCCTGCTGGGTCAAAAAAGGATGTATTTAAATTTCGGTCTGTTAATAATATAGTAATAGCTCCGGCAAGAACAGGTAGTGAGAGAAGTAATAATAAAGCAGTAATTACTACTGATCACACAAATAATGGTATTCGGTCAAATGTAATTCCAGTAGATCGTATATTAATTACAGTAGTAATGAAGTTTACTGCTCCTAGAATTGATGAGATTCCAGCTAGGTGTAATCTAAAAATAGCTAAATCTATTGAGGCCCCACCGTGAGCAATTCCTGAAGAAAGCGGAGGGTAAACGGTTCACCCTGTACCAGCTCCATTTTCTACTATACTACTGACTAATAATAGTGTCAGTGAAGGAGGTAACAATCAAAATCTTATATTATTTATTCGTGGGAAAGCTATATCAGGTGCCCCTAATATTAGGGGTACTAATGAGTTTCCAAATCCACCAATTATAATGGGTATAACTATGAAAAAAATTATTACAAATGCATGAGCAGTTACAATAGCATTATAAATTTGGTCATCACCAATTAGGGCTCCGGGATGTCCTAATTCAGCACGAATTAGAATTCTTAAAGAGGTTCCTACTATTCCGGCTCAATCTCCGAAAATAAAATAAAGGGTTCCAATATCTTTATGATTTGTTGAAAATAACCATTGTCGCGATTAAATGGCTGAAGTTTAGGCAGTAGACTGTAAATTTACTTATAAGAAATAATTCTTTTTAATCAGGCTTTATAGTCAATAATGATATTAGACTGCAATTCTAAAGGAGTAAAGTTTTACTAAGGCTTAAAAGATTGATACTTATAATTATAGCTTTGAAGGCTATTAGTTTTTTAACTTAAAGCCTTAAAGTATAAAGTAAAGAATTCTTACTAGGAATAACCCAAAGGGAGAAATAAACGAAAGTAATAAATAAAAATTTATTGAAAAATTTCTAAAATTTACTTCTGTTATTCAGTTTGGTTCGTAATAGTTTAGTATAAATGCAGAATAACATAACCGTAAGTAAAAATATAAAGTTACTAAAGTTATTACCGTTAATACCGTTATTACAAATATTTGGTTGTTAATTGATAGTGTTTGAATTACAAGTCACTTAGGAAGAAATCCTAAAAATGGAGGTAATCCACCTAAGGAAAGTAGGTTTAAAAATATTGGAAATTTGAATGTTTTTGAGGTTATAAACAATGAGAATAACTGATTAATATGAGAAATTTTAAAGATATTAAATAGAAAAATTAAATTGAAAGATAAAAATGAATAAAATATAAAATATCTAATTCAAATTTTTTCTCTTGAGTAAATTGTAATTAATATTCACCCTAAATGGTTAATTGATGAATAAGCTATTAATTTTCGTAGGGATGTTTGGTTTAGACCTCCTAGAGAACCAATAATCCCAGATAATAGTATACTTACTATAATAAATGAATTTATTGATAGATATGACATAAGTATTAGAGGAGCTAATTTTTGTCAGGTTATTAAAACTAACGAGTTTATTCATGATAGCCCTTCCATCACATTAGGAAATCAGAAATGGAAAGGAGCCGCACCTCTTTTTATAAGGAGAGACGAGATAATTATCATTCTTGTAATTCTGTTTCTATTAGTATTGATAGAATTATTTTCTAGCATAAATAAAATAATAGCAAACAATAATACTGATGAAGCTAATGCTTGGGTTAGGAAGTACTTTAGTGAAGCTTCAGAAGATATTAAGTTATTATTGCCTCTTATTAGGGGGATAAAAGATAATAAATTAATTTCTAAGCCTATTCAAGCTCCTAGCCAAGAATTAGCTGAAACAGTAATTATTGTTCCTACTATTAAAATTACTATAAATATAATTTTAGAAGAATTATTAAAAATTAAAAAGAAAAGGATTAAAACCTTTATAAATGGGGTATGAACCCAGTAGCTTGATTAGCTTATCTTTTTATGTTTTAGTGTACGATGCACAAAAGTTTTTGATACTTTTAGAAACAGTTTAATTCTGTTAAATATAATTTTATTTTTATCATAATTTAGTAAGGTATGGTCTAAATAGCACATTCACAAATTTATTACTGTTAGATTGAGGATTACGCTCATATTTTTTTTATAAAATTAGATATAAATTTTTTTTTTATTTGTCTAAATTAATATAATAATGAATGTAGCTATAACTACATAATCTACTCTATCAAAGTAGCCCTTTTGTCAGGCAATTCATTTCCGTCAGTAATCTGAAATTAATTTTTTTTTTTAGTTTATACAGTCATTTTTTAAGATTTAGAAAAATATTTGGATAAGTTATATTAATATAAATAATAAATTATAGTTTTATTTATAAAAATTGTGTTTATTTATTTATAGTAACTTTTTATGGCATATATAGTACTATATTTTATGTAAATATTTACTATATAGATTAAATAGGTAAATAAAATTAATTTCTACTTAATCTATTGAATTATAGAAATGAAAAAAGAATATGTATTAATTTATATATATATACATGTTTAATGAAGCATGCATTCATCTTTAAATTGAAAAAAAAATATCTATTAAAGCAGGTATATAGCTAAGTTGAAATTTCCAGAAAAGGTAAAACGGTAAGTAATTTTTTGTAAATGAAAAAGCAATTGATTAAATTATTAAAAAAAAAAAAAATTAAAATATTTTTATACATGGATGTTTATCAGAATTTTTTAATTTAAGACAGCTTTTTATTGTCATCAGAATTTTATAAAAATTATGAATAAATATTGAAATGATTTTCATTATAAATATTAAATGAATTTCTAATTGAATAATTTTTAATACTTAGTTTTATTACTAAAAAGATAATTATAAGAGTATAACATTTAATTTTTTTAAAAATAAAAATTATAAAGTATAAGTTATAAAGTATAAGTTACGTCTAATTGGCTTTTCATGTACTTTTTTACAATGAAAACTTATTAATTTGTTGTTTAGTTTAGGGGAACTAGACTTCTTAGAGATACTTTTTCATTTTAATCGAATGTAAATTGATTTGTCTATCAGATGCTCTAAGTAGGTGAGAATTGATAAGTTCGGTTTTGTGAGAAGGTAATATCATCAGACCTAGTTCGTACAGAATTCATTCTGTTTAAATCGATAGGTTAGTTTGCATTTGGTTAAACGCTATGAGAGGAGATACAAATAAAGACAATTAATATAGTAATTTATTTATTTATTTCATTTTGTTAATTAATATTATTTTAATGAGATCAATAAATATTTTTTTTTACTTGATTTTTATTAATTATTAAACAAATCTATAAAAATCAAGTATATTTTTAGTTATTAATTAATAATTTTATTTTCTATAATTACTTAGTTAACATTAATAATAATAATAATAATAGTTTGGCGCTACAGTTCTGTATAGAACATTAATTATTTATATTAAATAAATTTAGAAATAATTGTTAAAAAATTTTGAGTTTTTGCAATTTTTGCAAGTTAAAAATTTAAGTTTGAATGACAATTTACTTTAAATTTGTATTTAAAAAAAAAAAAAATTTTAGTGAAAAAAAAAAATTAAAGTTTTATAAAATTTATTATTATTAATAATCTATAATTTTTAATTATTAAAAGTTATTTTTTTTGTAGGTCAATTTATTTATTTAATTATCTAAATTTAATTATTTATCAATAAGTTTTAAGAAATATTTTAAAGTTAGTTATTAAAATATTATTATTTAAAGCATTATTTTGGCTTTGTGATTCGTTATTAATTTGTTTTATATGTAAATTTTTGTGGGAGATGCTATTTATTTAAATAATAAATAACATAAATAAGTCGCAGTAATTAATATTATTGATTAAGGAAACTTAGAAATAGAAATATTAGTTAACATTGGCTAATTTCGTGCCAGCAGCCGCGGTTACACGAATGATGTAAATGAATTTCATCAGTAAAAGTTAAATAGTTATTTTAAAAATAAAAATAAATTTATTAGGTGAAATTTTAAATTTATAAATTTTTATACATTATTTATTGAAGCTTAAAAATTTTAGTAATAAACTAGGATTAGATACCCTATTATTTAAAATGTAAACTTATTGCTAGAGTAGTAGTAGTTATGTTCTTGAAACTTAAAAAATTTGGCGGTATTTTAGTCTATTCAGAGGAACCTGTTCTGTAATCGATATTCCACGATGGACCTTTCTTGAGCTTGTATTTCAGTTTATATACCGTCGTTATCAGAATATTTTATAAGAAAAATAATTTTCTATAATTTTTATAAAAATTTATATCAGATCAAGGTGTAGCTTATGCTTAAGTAGAAATGGGTTACAATAAAATTATTTATATGGATACAAATATGAAAAATTTGTTTAAAGTGGATTTGATAGTAAAATTATAAAGATTAATAATTTGATTTTAGCTCTAAAATATGTACACATCGCCCGTCGCTCTTATTACTTAGGTAAGATAAGTCGTAACATAGTAGATGTACCGGAAGGTGTATCTAGAATGACAATTTAAAGCTTATTAAGTAAAGCATTTCATTTACATTGAAAAGATTTTTGTGCAAATCAATATAAATTGAATAGATTTTATTTATTAATAATTTTATTTATTTATAATTTTATATTAAAAATAATTGTATAATTGATTGTTTTAGTATTGTATAAAGAAAAAATAATTTTAATAATAGTTTAGTAGTATTGTGAAAGAATATTGAAATAATTTGAAAAATTTTTGTTTTAAAAGAAAATTTAATTTATTGTACCTTGTGTATCAGGGTTTATTAAATAAAAAATAATTATTTATTTTTCTCGATTTTAAAAGAGTTAATAAGATACTTAAGTTAATGTGACAAAATTATTTAAAATATCTTATTAGAAATGAAATGTTATTCTTTTTTAAAGGTTTCTAGTTCTTTTAGAAATAAATTTAATTTAGGAAATTAAAATTTATTTATTTAGTTAGATTAATTAAATTATTTTTAATTTCTAATATTTTATGGGATAAGCTGTAAAATAAATATTTAAAAGTAATAAATAATGATTTAAAAATATATGCTTAGAATTAGCAATTATTAAAAAATTTGTTATAATTTATTTAATAAATTATATTATTTATTAAACTTTAATTATTTATAAAAGTATTTACTTTAATGTTAAAAGTAAAGTAATAATGATAAAATTAGTATATTTTTATGTAAAAGTAATTTTAAATGAAAAGTTTATGTAAAGAATTCGGCAAAAATAATATTCGCCTGTTTAACAAAAACATGTCTTTTTGAAATTAATTTAAAGTCTAGCCTGCCCACTGATATTTATTAAATGGCCGCAGTATACTAACTGTGCAAAGGTAGCATAATCATTAGTCTTTTAATTGAAGGCTGGTATGAATGGTTGGACGAAATATTAACTGTTTCATTTAAATTTATTATAGAATTTTATTTTTTAGTCAAAAAGCTAAAATTTTTTTAAAAGACCCTATAAATCTTTATATTTTGTTTATTTTAATTGTGAAGATTAATTTTGTTATTATAAATTAAAATATTTTATTGGGGTGATATTAAAATTTAATAAACTTTTAATTTTTAAAATCATTAATTTATGAATAATTGATCCGTTAATAACGATTAAAAATTTAAGTTACTTTAGGGATAACAGCGTAATTTTTTTGGAGAGTTCATATCGATAAAAAAGATTGCGACCTCGATGTTGGATTAAGATATAATTTTGGGCGCAGCCCAATTAATATAAGCTATTTTGGCAGATTAGTGCAATAAATTTAGAATTTATTTATATAATTTTTATTACAAATAGTACTTGTTTCATATTGAGTTAATTCTATCATTAGTAGGAAGATTATTATTAATTGTTTGTGTATTAGTAAGAGTTGCTTTTTTAACTTTATTAGAACGAAAGGTATTAGGATATATTCAAATTCGTAAGGGTCCTAATAAAGTTGGAATTATAGGAATTCCACAACCATTTTGTGATGCAATTAAGTTATTTACAAAGGAACAAACTTATCCTTTGTTATCAAATTATATTTCTTATTATCTTTCTCCAGTATTTTCATTATTTCTTTCTCTTTTAGTTTGAATGTGTATGCCGTTATTAATTAAGTTATTTTCTTTTAATTTAGGTGCCGGGTGGTCTTCTAATTCAAATTATGCTTTATTAGGAGGACTACGAGCGGTTGCTCAGACTATTTCTTATGAAGTTAGATTGGCTTTAATTTTATTGTCTTTTGTTTTTTTAATTGGAAATTATAATATGATTGGGTTTATTAATTATCAGTATTATACTTGATTTTTGATTATTTTATTTCCGTTAGCATTAGTTTGTTTTAGAATTTCTTTAGCAGAGACTAATCGCACTCCCTTTGATTTTGCTGAAGGGGAGTCTGAGTTAGTTTCTGGGTTTAATGTTGAATATAGAAGAGGTGGATTTGCTTTAATTTTTTTAGCAGAATATGCCAGAATTTTATTTATAAGTATATTATTTAGATTAATATTTTTAGGTGGAGATGTATTTAATTTATTATTTTATGTAAAATTAACTTTTATTTCTTTTGTATTTATTTGGGTTCGTGGTACTTTACCGCGATTTCGTTATGATAAATTAATATATTTAGCTTGAAAGTGTTCATAACCCGATCATCTTAAATAATGACATGATAAGTTCATGAGCATGGCCCTACCCAAATTTCTACTGGGGAAAGGACTTTTTTGAACTTTTAACGAATATTTTCAATTAAATTATTATTGCTTCAAGTATAAAAAATATATCTAGATTTTCTTTTGTACTTAACTTTTAATCATTTACTAAAATTATGTTTTTCAAAATTATTAATTTTTAGTTTACCATTAATGTTTGATGACTTGCCAAACACATAAAATGTTGTCTTTTTTACCATAGCAAATTAAATTGTCAAAATTTTTCTAATTATATTCTAACGAGTTTAGGATAACATTTTTGTATTATTGCACATACAATTATCTTTAAAATGATATGTCACTCTTATATTTTCAGATATCGTATTATTAGTAAATAGTAAAAGTATGCACACCTAGCCTAAAAATAATATATTTTAATTTTGGGGTTCAAACTCTTCCTCCAGGAGCCAAAAAAAATAATATTTAAAAGCCTAAAAATGTATATGATTGTAAATTATAATTTTATAATATCACATGCTCAAAACCAAAGTGGTTTAAACAAATATCTTGTTGCGTGACAGTTTTCTTTAAGAAAAAAATGCCGGAATGTATATTTTCGAAAAATCGTATAAATGTTGGTAGCGTCCATTGTTCGTCTCTTTACTCCAATTTTTACTGATTTTATGTATTTAAAATTGCAACATAACTTCGACTGCAACAGCAGAACGGAAAAACTGCGGGAACATTCAGCAAGTTTTACTTTAAATCGACGGTCGCAACATTAATAAAGAAAAAGTGTGAGAAATTAAATAAAAATTCGTGGCGACGCGAAAAAGCCAATACCAAAATTTATAATATATTGGCAAAATTTTTGCAGTAAAAGGTTGGTCACAACAAATACTCCAAAATATTCAAAAGCAAAATTTAATTTTTATTTAGTCAGCTTGTGCAGCAGTGCAACGATCAAATCATAAGAATTGGAATAAAGTGAGGTGTTGTAGTTGTTCAATGTGAGTGTCTTTAATCTTGGGCCTGAGCGTTCTATTAAAATTTATGTTTTCCATAGTTTGTTCATTGTCCCTGGAGGCGCAAAGTGGCGGATGCATATTGCAGATCAACCTGGCTGAATATTAGAAACTGCATACCAGCAAGATAAGTACCAATTTACTTACAATATACCCCGGGGGCAAATAATTAAGTTTCATGTTCGATGTTTTAATCTTGACAATTTGAAACTGCGACGGTTGTTGTCGCCCAACTCCACCGTAAACGCTCCAAAAATCGTCATTTTTATACATATATATATACCTATATATTTATCGTCTGCACATCGTGCTAGACGCAACGCGGGAAACATTAAATAGACGCCTCACATATCCGAGAGCTCAGCCACCATTTTGGCTTAATTTTGGCATCAATTTTGGCCATTTGTAAAATAAATTTTAATCGTTTTTAATAATTTTTGTTCAAATTTTATAAAAACGCCACGCGGGAATATTAATAAACGCGGCGTACATTATCACGTCCGCGCAGCGAGGGACCAATGGCCCAGTAGTTTAGTTTATGTTGTATTGTCTTTAGTTTTAATTTTATATTACACTAAATTTTTTGATTTCCATTTTTTTACATTCCATTTTTAAATTTAATATTCATTCTTACAGCAAACATATTAAGCGCGTGTAAGTTTTGTAAGAGGTCTCAAAGTGTCCCAGTTTTGCGTGTCCCTTAAAGAGAGCTCTTTTTAGGGGTTTTAGTTCTAATTGTTTCGCATTCCCAGAGATTATGGGAAGATTATTGATTTGTTTGCATTCGGTTTAGTTATTTATTATTTTATATTTCTAGTTTCTTGTTTACTTAAATGTTTTAAATTCAGTATTTGTTTATTTTATTAATTTAATTTAGTTCCTTATTTTAATTTCATTTCATTTTTATAATTTTTGGTTTTTTTGTATTAGTTTTAATTTTGTTTAATTAAAAATGTTTAAAAATCTACTCATTGCTGCTTTCGTTTGTTCTTGAATTGTCGTTTTGAATAATGTTGGCCTAAATTTCTAAATGGGCGTGACTGGCGGATCGAACGGTAGGGAAATTGACCACCAATTACCAATTATTGGGCATAGGTAATCCATGGCGGGGAGGGATATGCCCGGGGCGATTAAAAACCACCTAATCGCCCTGTGTTCGTCAGTTTTTGTTTCTGTAATTCCGCGTTTTCGTTTCGTCACAGCATGTGTTTTGATGGGTTTTGTTAAGTTTGTTTGATGTTTTTTTGATAGTTTAATTTTGATGGCATGACATATCTGACTAGTGCGTGTAACCCCAGTGGATGAGCAAAGACTCACCCCATGTCCGACGAGCTGTAGCCGGCAAGTCTGCGAGCATGCCACCCGATCCTCTCCACTGGATTGTCCTTTTCCTTTCCTACTTCTTTCTCTACTTTTAATCTGTCTCTATTTTTTCCCTTTTTCCTATCCTCCCACTAGACAGCACGCTCGCACTAACAGTGGCGCCCAACGTTCGACTTAGTCCGGACGAAATATAAATTTTTGTCATGTTTAGGGATTTTGTAGTGCAATAATTGACTTTTGCTGACGCCAACTGTGTCTGTAAGTCTTTGGATAAAGAGATAAAATCCTTTATTCCAAATTGCGGCAGCATACGATTGACGCCAGCAAGAAATAAATTGGTGCAATAAATAGATATAGAATAGTTTAGTTTTCAAGTGCAAAAATTTATTTTCGTCGAAATCATTGATAGCTGTAAGTCTTTGGATGGCGATAAAACATTCGCCAGTCCAAATTGCGACAACTACAATATGATATCGACGATAACGTAATTAAAGCAAAAATCTGTGATATAGTGCTCGCTAAGTCCAATCCACTTGTAAGTCTTTGGGCAACGTGCAAACCCGTTGATCCAAATTGCGACAAGTTGGAGCGAACTTAAATAGTGCTAATTCACGTAAAATTAATTTCAAGTTAAATTTAAAATAAAGTGCAATATTTAGTCTTGTCGTAGTCGGATTTAGAGTCTTTGTGGGATGCAACAAATGCGCATCAACTCAAATCGCTTCTGACATGAACGACTACGTTGACACCAAATTAAGTGCAATACAATTAATTTTAAATATGCTGTGATTTAAATGTAGTTTACATAAGTTAAGTAATGATGTCCTCGTATTGTCCTTTAGTAGTGAATTCAAGTCGTATTGTTACTTTGTTTAAATTATATTAACTGTTTCGTTTGCGTCTTAGTCAAGTAAGTTCATGTTACTTGACCAGGTTCTTAAACGTAATAGTTATGTAGATGTGTGTAGTTGTATTTAGTCATGGTGTCTTGAGCTAGGCATTGATATAGCCGCCCTCAATTGCATCCAAGTTCTAAATGTTCGAGTTTTCATGTTGTTTAAATAATGATGTGTTAAGTGTGACAATGAAATGTTCAGCTTAATCGTATCATTATTTATACAATTTTATTTATATACCGTTTTTACGAATTTTAGATTAAGTAATTATACAATCAAGACTTGACGAAAATGACACTAGAATATACTGACAATAATTATGCGTTTGTCTCATTCCCGTTTCGTCTTTGTCAAAATAAACATGTTCGATCCTAACCATAGTCACGCCATTATATACAAATTACATATTTCAAATTTTCAATCTTTTATACAATTTTAAAATTGAATTAGTTCATATTTTAATTAATCAATTATATGCGTTTGTTTTGATCCATAAGTTCAATCGTCAAAACAATAAATTTAAAATCTTTTTAATTTTAATTTCAACTTAAAAATTTTACTTTTATTTTAAACATTTATTCTAATTCAATTTTTTATTTAAACCTTATGTTTTAATTAATTTTAGTTTTACACCTTTAAATTTTTGTTTTAATTTTGCGAATTTTTTAATAATACTCGTAATTAAAAAAAGTTTTGGTATTTGCGCTCATTGCTTTACATACTTCTCTGGCTCAAAGTTGAGAATCTGGGTGGTGAATCGGTGAAATTGACCAGCTTACAGAGGAAGTTTGGCAACTCAAATTTCAAATTGGTGCCCAGATGGACAATCCAATAGCAGTGTCAATAAAAGATTGGTCATCAACAACATCGATGCAGAGTAATACTGGCGCAACTAAAAAGAAGATCCCCACCAGAACTACATCAACTCTGAACCGCATGGAAGGATACTTTATTCCACAAAACCAGAGACCGGTGCAGCAACTCGTGTCTCGTCATTCATTGTGGCCGCCACAGCGTCAAGATCAGCGCAAGACTCAGCAGCAGCCACAACGTCATCCAAAACAACCAGAAGTTTAGCAACAACATTTTCAGCAACAACAACAATGGTACGGTTATCCAAATCAGCCACAACAAGACAGATCTGAAAGGAATCAGCAACTACCAAGACAGGCATGTTTTTCAACCCCAGAAGCCATCCGTGTCGACAAATGGGGGCTCAAGTTTGACATCAGGCGCGAAATCCATGATCGGCGGCAGGGACATCGGGAACGTTTTGAGTCATTCTACGATGACGTCATGACGCTCTGCGATCAATAACCGAAGTCCTCTAACCGAAGAAGAGATCATTAAGATCATAAAGCGGAATATGGTTGAAAATATTTGTCGGATGGTATATCCGCAGGCCATATTCAGTCTAGATCAACTTTATGAAGCCGGCCAGGAAGCGGAAATGGCATTTCCCCAGCGAGACGCTCCACGAATGCAACGGCAACCTGTGCACAAATCATATGAAGTGAGATACGATAACGAGGAAGACGATGATATTTACCAAGAAGAGCATGTAGAGGCGATCCAGCACCAAAGACGTCCAGTACAGAACAACCTACGGCGGGAACTTGCATGCTGGAACTGCAAACAACAGGGCCACGGTTTCTTTGCGTGTCCAGCACCACAGCGAAATTTGTTCTGTTACCACTGCGGCCTCGAGAACGTGATAATGCCACAGTGGCCGAGGTGAAATCCGGAAAACGGTCGGACGAGCGAGACACGCACGGAGGAGTCACGCTCGACAACAACGATAGCTCCGTCGAAATAATACCGCGACGAAAGTGGTAATAAACTCCAAATCATCGGGTAGTGAAGAAACTCGAGCACCTGAAAGGGTAAAAAATATAGAAATTTTAAAAAATACCAACAATATACAAACACACAAGTGCCAATTCACGTGCGAGTTGCCGAATACCAGGAAGCGAGACGAAGAATTTGTGATGTAGGCGAGATCACACTTAAAATTAAAAAGGCGAGGAAACGGTATAAAGGCTGCCGAGAAGAGCGAAAGGCGATGAATGCGTCAGAACTAAGTCATAATGATGACATAAGGCCACATGCGACTTTTAAAATCGGCAACAAAAGATTATCAGGCCTCCTTGACTCTAGTGCCTCATTGAATTTCCTTGGCCACGGCTGCAGGGATCTGGTTAAAAATCTAGGTCTAGAGATTCGCCAAATCAGAAGTCAAGTGAAAACAGCGGATGGCGTAAGCCACGATGTCATAGGCAAAATTAAATCCGACGTCAATTTCAAGGATACGACAAAATCAATAACATTTTACCTTTGTCCAGCTCTCCCAACTGAAATAATCTTAGGCGTGCCGTTTTGGAGAGAATTTGAACTGGCTACAGAGATATTCTGACCGAGCCTGTCACAACGAACTCATACTATCAATAGTTTAGTCAACGAGAAAAATAACAAGATTGAAATGCACGAGTTTACACCAAATGAAAGGCGTCTTTTGGACGTGGTAATCAGCCAATTCCACACATTCGAAGAATATGGTCTAGGTAAAACCGATCTGGAGCAACACTTGATATAAATAGTCACTGGTGCTAAACCGGTTAAACATAAAATTCAGATGGTCTCTCCTGCAGTACAAGCAGCGCTAGGAGAAGAAGTGGACAGAATGATCGGCATGGGAGTAATAGAGGAGTGCGAGGACTCAGAGTGGCTGAATCGGATGGTTCTGATCCGCAAACCAGGCAAAAATAGATTATGTCTCGACTCGCGCGATGTAAACAAATACACGGTAAAGGATGTGTTTCCACTGCCTAACATTGATGGACATCTTCAGCATTTGGAGCAATCAAAATACATAGCGAGCATTGATCTGAAAGATGCCTTTTGGCAGGTGCCGCTCGAAAAGGGGAGCAGAGACAAAACCAATTCGTGGTGATGCCAATCGGCCTTTGCAACGCCGCGCAACGAACGTGTCGCTTAATGGACAAGGTCATTCCACAACGCCTACGACAAAAGGTCTTCGTCTACCTGTATGATCTGCTCGTCATCGTAAATCAGTTTGACTCATTTTTACAAACACTTGCCGAAGTCGCAGAATGTCTGAAGACAGCAAAACTAACTGTAAATGCGAAGAAATCAATGTTTGGTTTCAAGTACCTAAAATACTTAGGATTCATCGTGGGTGATGGGGAAATAAGTACAGACCCCGAAAAGATCAACGCAATACATAATTTTCCTGTACCCAAAACACCGAGAGGCTTTCGTAGCTTTATGGGATTGGCAGGATGGTATCGGCGATTTGTGGTCGACTTCTCAACCTATCACCGACACTTTGCGGAAAGGTGTGAAATTCAAAATGACGACAGAGGCTGTTGAGGCATTCCAAAAACTAAAAGACGCCCTATCGACAGCCCCCGTCCTCATCAACGCTGATTTCACAAAGCACTTTTACAAACTTAGAATAAAAAATTGATCGAAATGTTTAGAGTAAAAACAAAACAATATTTTTTAAAAGCAAAAAACGATAAAAGAAGATCAGAGCAAAAAAGTGATAAAGATATATCTCATTTGTGCTGACTTTATCTTTACTCATTCTTATTCTAACAAAATTTTATTGTTGTTAAAACATATTGAGGAAATTAAAACTGCTATACTAATAAAAGGTTATATATATTCATAAATATATTCACCGAAAAAATTACTGTAATAATTATTTATTTTTATTACAGTAATTTTTTCGGTGAATATATTTTTGAATATATATAACCTTTTATTAGTATAGCAGTTTTAATTTCCTCAATATGTTTTAACAACAATAAAATGTTGTTATTGTTTAAAATAAATTGAATACATTTGTATTAAAAGTCCTAAATATTGTCTTTATTTATACGTCCTTAAATATGTAGAAAAATTACTACATATACCTTTCATTTTACTATAAAATGTAGTTATTTTACTTTTTGTTGTGATAATTAATATTAAAATATATATTTTTTTTAATAAAAACAATTTTATCATATAGAAAATTATTTGAATTAATATTAAAAATTGTTTGATTACCAAAAATAAGATACAAGAATTATTAATCTAAAAACTATTTACTTTTATAGTACACAAACAACTAAGAAGTGTTACCCAAATCTATAAGAAAAAAAAATATACATATAAAAATATAAATAAATAAATAAATAAATAAATAAATAAATAAATAAATAAATGAATAAATAAATAAATAAAAAAAAATAAAAAATATATTTTCCTGATTATGAGGTGGAAGCACCACTAAGCATCGTCAGTTCTGACGACTCAAAGACATGTCAAGCGCTTAAGTGTCGCTTTTGAGTTGTACCACAAATGAACAATACTCTGCCAATAACGCGCTACAGACAATTTCAAACAGTTGAGGGACTTATACCTTTTTGGTCATTGTAACCCATAATGGGTTTCAGTCATAGAGTTACCAACTTAAATTTTCGTTATTTTATTTTCAAAACTAACCTGATTCTGCGAGAAACCTAATGAGTTGTCAACACTAGTTTTCTGTCGCCAAGTCATTCGTTCGGATGCTGTTTATACCTGCTACCTCTACAGTCGTCTGTCGACTACGTGAATGTATAAAATACGAAATGGGTTCCGTTTCTACCTACTCGCTGTTGCAGTCATCCGTCGTGTATCACATGAACTTGATATAATTAAAAAGTGCAGAAAACGAAGACACCGTACAGTTTCAGTACTATGTAGAAATCGAATTTTTAATATAATGAGTTGGTAAATTATTTTAAATGAATACAAATGTATTTAAAAACGATCAAAATGTAGTAGAAATACATTTTTTCAAAACAAAGACATAAATGTAGTATAATTTACTACAGTAATTTTTTCGGTGTACTTTAAAAAATTTGTACTTTCTTTCATTGATAATTTTTTTTGTTTGAAAAAAAATTTTTTTTTTGTTGTGTTGAACTAGGTGTATTAAGAAAGGTGAGGAATTTCACAGAGCTCAAAAAATTTGAGAAAATGTCTGCCCACGTATGCCTTTTTCTATTTTTTATTTGTCAATACCCGCAGACGTTATTTAATTCTTAATTGTTTTTATTTTTAAATTCTTATTTGTATGCTGTAAAAGTCATTTCAATATTTTTTATCATTTACATTTTTGTTATTGTATTTTTATATATTTTTTAATTTGACAAAAACAAAATTTACCATAAAATTTGTGAAAGAGAACACTTTTTCGACTTTCCTCACCTTGCTTAATACACCATGGTGTTGATAAACTTTTGTTTGGAACAATATTTACGTTAATTTTGTCGAAGAACTAAAAATTATTGGAACATTCTTATAATTTTTTAAACAGTACATACAAAAAATTAATTTTTTAATTTTTGTTAAACTTTTTTTTTAAACAATTATTTAAAACTTTTTATTTTAGCAATTTTTTTATATATTTTAAATATATTTTTTTTAATTTCAAAATGTTCAACGTTGTACAACATTTTTATATATAACTTCTGAACCGTAAGACAAAACTCAATTTGCACACATGATAAAATCCTGTATTTTCTTAAAGTTCGCTAAAAAAAATAATATAATCATGTTTCCCAGTTTTCCTGAATCAATTCGTTAAAGGGGTTTATTTGCATTTTAAATGCAAGGGCATATCAATTTTTTGGTCGAAAAAAGTTGAATGTAGTTCATGCTTGAGACATCATTGAGTATAAACATGAAATTGGTTGTACGATATGTATTTGTTTACAGCTTTTATTCGCATTTAAATAAATTTGAATTGATTTTAAAAATATCTCATAGCAAGCGCGGATCCAGGGGGGGCGATGGGGGCGAAGGCGCACTTTTGAATTTTTAAAACAAATTTTCAAAAAAACACAACATGAAAAAAATGCGCCTAATATTCAGAATTTTGCGCCTTTTTAAATGAGCGGAAACTATAGAGAAAGGCGATAAATTTGCAAAAAATCATAAAATTGTAAATTTTGCACCTCTACAGAAGGGCGCAAAATTTTCAAAAAATCATAAAATTGCAAATGCGCCTTATTTACAAAATGTTTGCGCGTCTATAGATGGGCGCAAAATATAGAAAAAGGCGCAAAGTTTTTCAAAAAGCATAAGATTGCAAATGCGTCTTATTTACAAAATGTTTGCGCCTCTATAGAAGGGCGCAAAATATACAGAAAGGTGCAAAATTTTCTAAAAAGCATAAAATTTCAAATGCTCCTTATTTACAAAATGTTTGCGCCTCTGTAGAAGGGCGCAAAATATACAGAAAGGCGCAAAATTTTCTAAAAAGCATAAAATTTCAAATGCGCCTTATTTACAAAATGTTTACGCCTCTATAGAAGGGCACAAAATATACAGAAAGGCGCAAAATTATCTAAAAAGCATAAAATTTCGAATGCGCCTTATTTACAAAATGTTTGCGCCTCTATAGAAGGGCGCAAAATATACAGAAAGGCGCAAAATTTTCTAAAAAGTATAAAATTTCAAATGCGCCTTATTTACAAAATGTTTGCGCCTCTGTAGAAGGGCACAAAATATACAGAAAGGCGCAAAATTATCTAAAAAGCATATAATTTCAAATGCGCCTTATTTACAAAATGTTTGCGCCTCTATAGAAGGGCTCAAAATATACAGAAAGGCGCAAAATTTTCTAAAAAGCATAAAATTGCAAATGCGCATAATTTACAAAATTTTTGAGCCTCTACAGAAGGGCGCTAAATATAGTAAAAGGCGCAAAATTTCAGAATTTTTAGGCCTTTTTAAAAGACCGGTAACTACAGAGAAAGGCGCTAAATTTTCAAAAAAATAAACACAAAATGGAAAAAGCGCTTAAAATGCAGAATAGTTGCGGCTTTTAAAAAGATCGCAAAATATAGAAAAAGGCGCCAAATTAAAAAAAAAACACAATTAATTTACAGAGTAAATATGAGTCATATTCATTTTTTGTTTGTTTTGATAATTTTGCGCTTGTAAAGACAATAAAATACTGTAAGTTACGCGCTGTTTTAATTTTGATTGATATTTGAATATTTTACGCCTTTTTGAGCTTTTCTCTTTTATTTTAAAGTTGACTTTAAATTGTCTACGAATATGCGCCATTGTATGTTGACAAAGATTCTGAAGAATACACAATTCGAGTTTTAAGTGTTTTGAGATCTATATCAAAATGTCCCAAGACAAAAATTGTAGGCAATGTCGAGACAGTTTAGAAATATTTTTTAGACATTTTTTGTCTCGGGGTATCAATATTAAATCGAATTTAAGCATTATAGGCGCATAACCATAGACAATTTTAAACAACTTTAATAATTCGACTTAAAAAAATTCGACTTTTTTTTAAATTTTTGTACAGAATAAATTGCCAATAGAAGATTTTGAATTTAGTTTTTAAAAAATATACATAATTTTTTTATTACTTCGTTGTAAAGTTGCAAAGAAAGTTTGATAAAAGTTCGACAATTCATAGTTTAAGATGTGTTGGTGTATTTTTCATAATTAAAAATCAATTATTCACAAAATATAGATTTTAAGTATGTCCATTCGGCACTGCGGTTAAAGGTTATGATTGTTTCAAATTATAATTGAAGAAGTTATTAACAAAAAAAAATCGATATTGAAACAAAATTTATTTGATGACTTTTAGTTCTATAACGACGATTTATAATCCGATTTTTACGTTTTTAGTATTTTTGAAATTAAAAAAAAATGTTGTAAATTAATTTAATAATTGGTGAAATAACTATTACCTTTTAATTCTTGAATAAATGGTACAAAAAACTAAGTTAAATATCAAACTTAAGTTTGATACAAATGGTACAATTGGTATAAATGTTATACTTAAAAAAAAATCAAATTCAAATATTTTTGGTTTTCGAAATATGCTGACTTGTTAAGTGAAAATAATCATTAAAAATACATTGTGTATATCTGAAGTAGTTTTGCAACGAGATGTCGGTATTGATCACCTTTAATATAATACACAAATTGAATTTTTTTCCAAACGATACTGAGATATGTAAAATCAGAGACCAAAAATAATTTTTTTTTTTCAAATTTATATGTGAAAAGTCATTGTAAGAAATGATGGCACTGTAAAACAAAGGGTACCATTAGATAACCTTCGATGAACATTTTTAATTTATGGTCTTATTTTTATAATAGGACTGTTAAATTTTAAAATATTTTTTAATAATTATATTTGAGAAATATAAATAAAAGTTCATATTATTAAAATTAAAAATAATTATTTTTGATAAATACTTTCAAAACTCAAATATAATTTTTATTTTAGATACATATTTATTATAATCAAAACTCATTATTTTTGATATATATATGGAAAAAAAGTCCTTACTCCTACCAAAAAATCTCCAAACAAACAAACAAATTGGCTGAACTTTTGTTAACCGGATGAAGTGAAATATTTTTCTTCAAACTATCGGACTTGTGGTACCCCAGATAAATCGAAACCTATATGAACATATAGGTACTGAAATGAAAGATATTGATCTCACGATTAATATGTTATTATGTTCATGATCCGATAACCCCAGTAACCTCAGGACCCTTTTTAGTTTTAACAACTGAGTTCATTTTATAAACGAATAATATATAGGTACAAGTGTGGGTACCCAAACGAAAAGAAATTAAATCAGGAGTATATTATACACTTTTGTATTTATGTTTATATTTTCTACGTCATTTTGATAAATAATTAAATATTTTTCTCAACTATCAGCATTTCATTTTAATTTTATTTTTTACATAATTACAAATCCTAATTGCTATGTTTATTAGATCATGAAGATAACCATATAATTACAAATGTGGCATTATTACCTTTCATTTGAGTACCTATATGATCAAATATGTAGATGCACCGGATATCGTTTTTTCTAGGGTACCACAGATCCGACCGCACCCTATATTTTTTTTTTAAGCAAATAAAATAAACCCGAAAAAAATGTTTTATAATGAAAATATTATATGCATTTTTATTTTAAATTCAAAGACAAGTTTAAAATTAAAGTCTACATTTTTGACAATTTTCATAAATAATAAAATGTTAAATAGCTGATTTTAATTTTAAAGTCGACTTTCGCCATTGCTTTTTGAGAAATATCTAGGGAATACAATCCCGGGATTCGGGATCCCGATCATTTTTCAAGTCTCGAAAATCCCGGTATTAAAAAGTACTAATCCCGTGATTTTCGGGATTGGCAAAAAATCACTATTTTGTAATAGTACTGCAAACGACACGATATAAAATTCATTCCGGAGCTCTCAATAAAATACTATTTACAAAACATGATATAAAATTTAGTATAAAATCATTGAATTTAGTTGATCTCAATTTTGAAAAGCTAAAACCAAAGCCAAAAAAATTAGGTACTATTTACACGTGTTTATTACTTAGAGAAATTTTGACATTTCATTATTATACGTTTTATTTGATACGATTGATTATAAATTTAAAAAAAAAAAAACTTTAAACCCAATTAATATTTTACTGTCAAGACAAATTTTAATACATAAAGAAATTCTAAAATTTTAATAAGCTTTTACATAAATATTTTTATATGAATTCAAATTAGACCATTTTTGAAATATTTTGTTTGTATTTAGGATATCATAATATAAATAATTTGTGGGTCTTTGAACCTAGTCAAACTCACTACTGAAATTACAAACTTTTTTATCGGTTGTACTTTAAAAATTCGGTCCCTTTACCTAATTCGTGTTGTTTTTATACCCTACACCTATGTGGTACAGGGTATATTAACTTTGTGCATATATTGTAACGCCCCTTAGGAGGCGTGTCCGGTATGGAAAAGTATATATATTCTTGATCAGCATCACTACCCGAGTCCGTTTAGCCATGTCCGTCTGTCTGTCCGTCTTGCTGTCCGAATACAGAAAAACTTGAGAAATACTGATCAGAATGCGATGAAATTTCGTCTCAATATATTTTAGCCAAAAGTAGGAACTGAGTTTGAAAATGAGCCAAATCGGTCAACGGACACGCCCATCTCCCATACAATTCACTTTTATATAACTCTATAGGAACTAATTACTCGAAAAGTATTCAAGATATAGTTATAAAATTTAAAATGTATTGTTATAATTCATACAAAAATACGTGGTCCAAAAATGGACGTGATCCGCCCACTTTTTTTTTCATTATTTCCCGGGTTTTCATAGTGAAAATTTGAACCGTAAATTATTAAAATCAAATCTATGAAATATTATCCTTACAAAATTTTAGAATATAGGCGTGGTTCGCCCATTTACATTTTTCTAATTTTTTGTATTAGTTTTTTTATACTTTTATATCAATTTGTTAAATTATGGGGATATTTTTTGATTAGTTTTTTATACATTATATAAATTTT